>VZRU01006917.1:0-16753 GCA_013398155.1 Pedionomus torquatus | reverse complement strand
TTTTTTTTTTTTAAAGTCAATTACCTTTAAAAAAATGCTATTTAATTTGTTTGAGGATCCTTCGTATTAAAATTTAAACTTAAGATGCACCAGCCATCTGCTTTTAAGGTTTGACATCTGAGGTTACTTTTAAACGGTGGCAGCCACTACCGTTACGTTACGATTTTAAGTCTTAAAAACAGCCCTGAATTTTGAAATGTAGCCTACTTTGGGATTCTGCAACTACAATTTTTTATTATGGGTTCCTTAAAAACCAAACTTAAAAGGTTAACAAAACCCTTAATTTCATAAACTGCTAAGCAAAGCATGTCACTTTGGAAACTAACATTTTTTAACTCAACTTTTTTTTTTCTTTTTATTAAAAAAAGGTACAGTTGTGTTTATCTAAACAACAAAGAAAGGAAAGCCATCTAACACACTTTCTTAAAAAAAAATAATAAAAATTAAAGTCGGTCCTCTAAATCTATTTAACTCATTTTAAAATACTACGTACAGAAGCCAGAATGCAGGGTGAGGATGGAGTGGGAGAAAAAGGGCCACGAAGAAAAACAGTTAGACAATTACTTGTCTGGTGTGGGTAAAGCAACGGGAATCCCGGGAGATACAAGAATCAGTAACAACTGTTTGCTCATAACTGATATTTTTCCCTCATGTTTGTGTTTTGTTTTTGTTATTTTTTTGTTTTGCTTTTGTTTTGTTTTTAATAACGTCCGTATGGGTGCTCTCTGTAGGCCCCCTTCACTGGCCTGGCCGGTGGGGCCTTCAGGGAGGGCCGGGTCCCGTTCCAGTCGTCTTGCCCTGCGGAAAAGAGAGGGATACGTCAAGGATGAGGAGAGCTCGAGCCAAGGGACGGATGGGATCCCCCTCTGGAGCCGACGGGGCANTCTGAGCATCTTGGTGCCCCTCCGCTGGACCCGTTCCACCAGCTCCATGTCCTTTCTGTGTTGAGGACTCCAGAGCTGGACACAGGACTCTGGGTGGGGTCTCATGAGCACAGAGCAGAGGGGGAGAATCATCTCCTGTGACCTGCTGGTCACGCTTCTTTTGATGGAGCCCAGGACACGGTTGGCTTTCTGGGCTGCCAGCGCACACTGCCAGCTCACGTTTCACCCCAAAACTCATCTGCAAACACCCTGCTGTCCACCCAGACCTCTCCTTTGCGGCACATATTCCAATATTACGGGGGAAAAGCCACTCAGGCGGCGATTCCCGGGAAGCCAGCAGCTCCGACAGCTCGACTTGGACAAAGCCGGTGCCTTTTAGGAGTAATTAATTTCAGCAGAGCCTAAGCCAAGTGACAAGGCAGCCCTGGCAGCCAGCTGTGGCCAAGGTAGCAGCGGCCACGGCCCCTTGGGCTGGTGGCCAGCGGCATCTACAAGCCCTAGGTCTGGCTGGTGTCACTGCTATCAGTACCATTTCTTCCCAGATGCCAGGCAAAGAGGTTCCTGGATAACTGGGCCAAAATAATGAAGTCCTGATGCTGCTCCTGGATGGCAGCACATCCAACTGGACTTCTTCTCTCTGATGAGAAAAGGCTGAGGGACTTGGTGCTTTTTACTCTAGAGAAGAGAAGGCTGAGGGGGAATCTGATCAACACCTAGAAATACTTCCAAGGGTGGGTATTAGGAGGATGGGACCATGCTTTTTTTCAGTGGTGCCCAGGGACAGGACAAGAGGAAATGGGCACAAACTTGAACATAAGTTCCATCTGAACATGATGACAAACTTGTTTCCCGTGAGGGTGGCAGAGCTCTGGAAGAGGCTGCCCAGAGAGGTGGTGGAGTCTCCATCTCTGGAGACATTCAAACCACACCTGGACATGTTCCTGTGGGACCTGCTCTGGCAGCGGATATTGGAGTAGATGATCTCCAGAGGTCCCTTCCAACCCCCTATCATTCTGGGATTCTGACTGGGACTTGTTGTTCCTTCCTCTCTGTGACTACTGGAAAAATTCCATCCATCATTGGTGCATCATCTGCTCACCTCATCGGAGCAGATACTGCCTTTAGTGCTGGACCAGCATCTCCTGCTGATGGGACAAAGCCCTTGGGGCAAGATGGGATGAACCCTTCTGCTATGTACAACTACCACCAAAGGCACACAAAGTTTGCATCCCCACTGTCCCCGAGCAAGCCCGAACCCAGCTTTCATTATAGCTTGTGCCTCCAACACTGATCCTTACCCCTGTCATTCTTTACAGGGTCACCCATCAGTGATGGCAAATGTCTGAAGCCCAGAGAACAGCCCAGCCTGTTCCTACCACCACTGGAGCACAATTCCCGTTTTCTCAAAACTGTCTCCAGCCTGGCTTAACAATTTATTTCTCTAATTCTGTTTTCATGAAAGCAGAGACCAAAGGAAATTACTGTGGATAAACAGATTAGCCGTGGCAACTTCATGCCAAGGATACAACGAGCATTTTGGCCTTCATATCCCAGACGACACCATCGCTCTCCTACCAAGTAGGAGGCACAAAAGCCTCTTTGTGCTGCGTGACTAACGCAGGCAACAAACCCAGCCATTGAAGGCAGGGAAGACAGACACGTTACTGACAGCAGCTGACTGTCCAAATACATCTTAGACTGGAAAAGCATCCCCAGTCGAGCACCTGAATTTGAACTTGGCACAACCTGAAGCCCAGAGCAGGGAACCCCCCAAGGCAGGAGACAGTCATTTGTTAACAACTCCGCTTCCCCAGTACCATCAGTGACACGGCACAGGGGATTCCCAGTTCCTGAGGAGCCCAGAAATTCCCTCCAGCTGGGAATTATTGTCGCTACCTGCTTTCATTCATGCCTGCAGGCAACCGGTGCTCTCTGCTAAAGGGAGTGATTTTCAATACAGCGTATTTCCATGCCATTAAGCAGCTCACTCTATAGCTCCGGTAGCTGTTTATAGTTCAGCTTGTTTACAGAGAGAGGAAAATGAATCTTACTCATTGCCACATGCAGATGCCATTCATAAGCTGAACCAGCTTTAAAAAAACCCACCAAACCACGCAGTCACCCAATCTTTCACTGCTGGCACCTCAGATATAAGGTCTATTGTTTTGAAGAGCTTGTGATTTACACGGCTGTGGTTAAATTGGTCTCCCACACCTCCCAGTCCAGCCCAGGTCGATATCCTTACACAATCCCAATTAGCTAAACTTCATTGACTCTTTACATTTTGACCAAAATTGTTCCATCTAGCCAAAGGGAGGCCTTCATGTGACATTTAAATCCCTTTTTTCAGGCAAATGTATAGCGCCAAGTTAGTAGCAGCTAGTGGGTTTTTGAGGATAAGGAAGCAGATGGAACCATGCACTCACCCAGCTCAACAAAATATAATCTGTGAAAACCAGACTGCAGCAAAAGTAGTGCTGTGGGTGGAAATTCAGAGCTCTTAAAATATTCTAAAGCTACAAGGAAACGAAAAGATATTTCCACGGTTAAAAATGGAATTTTAAAAGTGTCGCCTTTGAAATAATCAAGCCAGATAAGAGTCTAAATACCACAGAATGCCCTCGGCTGCTCAGCCCCGGATAATCTGCAGGGTATAAATACCCCACCCTGAGAACTACTCGTGGTTGTCCTCAGTAAGTTTTGCTCAGAGTGTGGAGTGACGCTGGACAACAGTCAGCCGACCACAAGCAATTCCCAACTACGAGCAGACCCTTCCCTGTGAAGGGAACGGTGTTCCCAGACTTACCATAAGCTTCATAGGTTTCCTGTGCCTCCCCGTGTCCATAATCATAGTATTCTGTGTCCCTGGAAGAGTAATTCCGTTGGTTACACAGAGTGTTGAAATTATAATCCTAAACCGACACAACTTGCACAAACATTTCAAAAGCAAAGGTGCCCAATATCGCTCCTGGCTGTTAAGGACAACAGGAAACTCCCCAAAAGTTATTTCCCAGGCACTCCTGGATTCCAGCAGAACAAGGCACTTTCAAACTCAAGTCCCTTAAAGGGAAAAAAAAAAAAAAAAGATCAGGCATAATTTTCTCCGTAGCAAATAAGAGAGACGAGACAACTTACCCTTGGCCCTGGCTGTAGTAGCCTTCATACCCCTCATAGCTCTGGTCTGCATATGCGTCATCATAGCCCTGAAATGGATGATGACACAAACGGTGTTAATGGAAGGACCAAAAAGTTAATGCCTCATCAAGACTGATGGCAAAACTGAATTCAGGCCACAGCAGCTTTCAGAGGAGCCTGGGAATCCTCGCCTGCCCCGGGGAAGGGGCCCAGCAGTCAAGACACAGGTAGCCAAGATCTGCTGGTGTCCCGTGGCTCGAGAGGAAGGAACCACGCAGATCTTTCCAATGCATCTGGAAGTCATTTATGCATCCAAGGCTGCAGTTTGTCTGCGTTACAAATCCATGTGCTAGGAGGCCTGTAATGGTGTTATCTAAACCAGATTTACATGCAGACAAAACCCGACCCTATCAATTTACGACTGGTTTCAGTGGGAAAACTAAAGACTTCTTAAAAAGTATCAATATTTGTGAAGATTCCCAAAAATGCTGTTGTGCACCAAAACCAGTCAGTCACCTCGTTTTCCCTTTAGAATACCAAGACCAAAGGTTATAAAATAAGTTTGGCAGGAGGGTGGTGCTTAGTTGTACACCTTGTAACATTACCATGCCCCTTGATGTATTTACTTTAATGATTTCAGGGGAAGTAAGAAACCCTTGGCATTTCTCCTGCAGAAAGAGAAGGTGATGTGAACTCCATCCATTTTTGGGATGTCGTTTTTCTACCACGCACTGATAGTTATGGCAACCTTCAGTTTTGGGGGCATATTTTGGTTTTATAAAAGCCACCCTTTACCCTGTATTTAGCAGTTCCTTCCTTTGAGGGTTAAAGAGGCAGAACAGGTCACCCAGCACCGTACCAGTGACTGCTGGCCACTTCTCCGGGGCAATCTTACTCTTATTTTAATAATGTTGAATACCTAATAGATGAGGTGTCCCTGCCCAAGGCAGCGGGGTTGGAACTAGATGATCTTTAAGGCCCCATCCAACCTAAACCTTCTATTTGTCTACCATCAGCTACCTGGAATAAAAACCCTCTAAGATGTGAAGTTTCTTACATATTCCTCGTAGCTTTCTGGGGCAGGAGGAGGAGGAAGCGGTATTCTCTGAATGCCGGCTGCTCGTGCTCTGGGTGCAGGAGCCCCCCGTACTGCTGGGGGAGGAGGAACTCCGCGGGCTACTGCAGCTCCCCTGGCAATAGCCCCCCGCACCGGGGCTCCTCGCACCAGGGCCCCCCGAGGAGGAGGAGGGGGAGGTCCAACACCACGGCCCCTGGAAAGGAGATAAAGAGGACTGTGAGGAGTTCCTGGGGTGCTGCTCATGTGCTGAGCGCCGAGGACACCTACTTTAAAAGGCAATAGCTAGATAAATAAACACAGCCACCATTAAGCAACGAATTCTTTATCGAGAATGAAAGCACAGGAACTATTAACACTGTTACATTGCAGGGTTTACAAAAATCCCTTCTGAGGTGAGAACTCTCCTGCATTAGATATTGTACAGAGAACGATAAATCCGATAGAGCAATTTGACCAAGTAATTTCTCAGAGTTCATTTTAAATCACCCTCTGTCACTAACCTGCAAGGGCTGCCAGACCTCCAGGACTGGAAAGATCAATGACAACATGAGCAGGGACACTTCTGGGCTAAGCACTCAGAAGCAAAGACAAAAGGTGGTGAAGCAAGAACCGTAGTAAGAGTATTATCACCAATTTATCCCAATGCCTCGATGGCAGAATAATCTCATCCCATAACTTCCAAGGGAAAGTCAGTTTAATTTGAAAATGCTTATTCCGTCGAAGGCTATAGAAGCCAACACGGCACGTCTATCTACAGGGGATTTCACAGGCCAATTTTTGAAAGGTTACTTGATGAAGATAGTAATTTCAGACATCAAAAAATAACACAGAAGACATCCACTGGGCTAGACTACATCTCAAAACATACAACCCATTTGACGCCAGTGTGCTAAAAGCGAGCCTGCGACACAAGGCTAGAAAGCGCTGGCCAAACGCCAAGGTGAAGGCCAACAGCAGCTGATGAGCAAGAACAAGTAGCTTAACCTCGTGTGGCAGGACAAATCCGAGCACCAAACGACATTTCCAGGTCTGTCCTTTTGGAAAAGGTACCTTGGAACAGGCGGAGGCGGCGGTGGAGCTGCTCCCCTTCCCCGCACAGGGACTCCTCGGCCACGGGTTGGCTCCGGGACGCCGTTGAGATAGGAGAGCTCCAAGAACTGCTCCTGACAGATATCATCCATCATATCCTAAAGAGGAGAAAGAGTCAACTCCAAAGAACAGCTAACTCGCCAGTCTGGGCTCCAGGGTATCACAGGCAACTGCGCTGCAATAAAAATACCCCAATGCTCTTAAATTAAAGTATTCTCGTTAGTTTTACTGAGATTTGCTCAGCAGGAAGCAGTGCACAACTGCTGGTTTTCTCCAAATTGGCCAAGAAGGGCACACCACCTGCAAGTCCAGGAGCTGCTGTGAGCACTACAGCTGGTCCCTGAGATGAGGACCTTGCTCAGAGGGCTCCTGGAGGCATCTGATGATGTTCTGCATCCCAGGGATGGCAGAAAGACTTATTTGCAAATGCTGGGGAGTTCAGAGGTGAAGTTGGGTAAGATATTTCACCTCAAGCACCTTACAGCTCCCATTTAAAGGCAAGTGGCTGGCAACGAGCCCACATACGGTAACAACCTACAGCTACGCTCCAGACATGCGGAAGGAACAGGATCAGATGCAGCCTGACAAATAGCAAACACCCATTTGCAAATAAAGGCTGTCTCTTCAGATTTTTAGGAACAGAGTATGTGGTTTTTTTTTTTTTTTTTTTTTCATCATTGCTTTTTCATTGCCTCGGGGAACTGAGCTCTGGGAATCGGTACAGCTCTCTGGTGACCCCGCAGAAGTTGTCGCACCCCTCCCCTCCAGGCAGCCCAGGCCTCGCACCCAGGATCTTCAGGATGCCATGGCAACACTAAAAAGCAAGGAGTCTCCTACCAGATGTGTCTTCACAGCACTGCTGGGTTCCATAGTGACTTCTCTGCCAATTTTCACAAGTTTAACACATTGTTTGAAGGCAGTGATAGATAAGACACTTTAAATAGCAAGGCTGTACGCTTGCTTTAGCAAGCGGAGGTTTTGTACATCCCAGGGGCTCCTTCAAGATGACCTCTTTCCTTCAAAGACACTTCTCATAGCAATCTCTCCTCCTCCCTGTGTCAGACTCACAGAAATCACACAGTACCCATTTGCTTTTCCACTACCCACCACTCCTGGGTTCCACCCGCCCCTGGTATTTCAGGTAGAACATTTGAACTCTGAGGACTGTGGTGCTGAGGTCCAGCCAGCTCTACCTTCCAGGTCTCTGAACCACAGCCTGAGAGCGCCAGAAACAGGGACCTCTTCCTGCTTTTTTCCAATTTTGTTTTTTTCCCCCCAAATTTAGCAAGCAATACCATCGTTTTAATAACATACAAAATACTCCAAGTTCTGCAGCTCTCAGAGCCAGTCCCCTGCCTGGCACAAAACTGACATGAAGTTGATCATAAAGGTTCACCAAGAAGTCCCCAGACAGTTAATAAGCCTCATCTGTAGAAACACCTGATTAGCAAAGTGGCTCCTTCACATCACACACATTTAAATAGAAATATTGATTAAACAGAGGTGTTTCAAACTAGTTATTACTGAGCTGCCTGGGCAGTCGCCCTCCTCATCCTCACCCTTTAGAGCAAACATCTCTGTAATTAGTTTCTTCCCAATTAAGTTTTCTAGCAGGTTCCTGCGCTGCAGTTCTGAATCAGAGCATCCCGTCCATGTAGCCTCTTCCACACCAGCCGTGGCTAATGTTCTTCTCCTGCTAAAATTGTCACCTGGAGCAGGACAAGCTACTCACCCACCTGTGCCCACAGCCACAACTGGGAGAGAAATCCCTACTCCCAGTGGTCTAGACCATTGCCCTGGGAATATACGTCTTTCTAATTATGGTTAAGGGATTAATCCTACCTTCAAGATTAATGGGGTCATCTAAAGCTGCCACACACACTTAACGCTTCAGGCTCCCTCTACACCAATTCACCTCAATCCGTGCAAATCTTTCCCCTCCTCCCAGCCAGATTCCCCACCCAGCCACCTCCTTTAGAAGGAAGAGAACATCAGTCTACTCACCGGAACGAGGAACTTCTTGACTTCTTCCATGGCGTGAGCCATCAGAGCATACGCTTCACAAGGGGGTCCAAAAACTTCAATGAAGACATGCAAATCCATATTTAGATGAGCATATTTAGGATCTCCCCCTTTACGCAGTTCTTCCTCCTGAAAAAAATAAAAAAAAAGCGCAGATTAGAGATCGCTAAAACTAAATAAGATGCAGAGAAACTATTTTTCTTTTACCTGGTTTTGAAGTCTTAACAAGAAGTGTCTGCAAAAGGATTATGACCGTGCAAGGACACAGATCCTGGTGACGCACTGTGCACACGAGCATAGTTTCACAAAAAGTCATAAACAATCTACACCTTCCACCTTATGAGAGCTGCCGTTTCAGGCGAATGTGGTATTTTTGTCAATACATTGATGTCAGCCCCCTTTTTTCTAGAAGTTTAAGCATATGCCAGCAACGTTCTTCCTATTCCACACCACCTTTCTGCCCGAGGTGCTCTTTCCCGTCTAGTGAAGCCTAATTCCTCAAAAAGCTTGCTCTTTAACTCTGCTCTTAGATACCTGTTATTCGGATGCTTTAAGAAGCTACAAATAAGCTAGAAGTGTAAAAACTTTTCATGCTGCTCAAGCAAAAAGCTGAATCGAGTTACAGCTCTGCTGACTGTTAGCTCAGTTTCAGGAATAAGCAGGAAGAAAAAAAAAATTCTTTTCATTTTTTCTGCTCAAAAAACCCCTCCTGGCACTTTGTGATTTACTGAAGATTACCAGGAACATCCTGCTCCAACCTCTTTGCTAAAGCCTCAGAATTTAAGGATTTCAGAGGGAACAGCTGGGAAAAGGGTTTTCGTCGATTTCTTTTCTGGAGGGAAAGCATTCCTTTAGCAAATGACTTTTCACAGAGTAGCTGGGATTAGTTCTTATTTTATAAACTTTCTGCTTCACCTTCTGTATAAATATCTCTGCATCCAAGGGTATGGGGTATCACAAGGTGACAGGTCTCAGAGCCGTGCTCATAAAAAAACCCACCATGACACTTCTGCCCCAATTCAGATCACTCCCAACATGCACCAAACAATTTAGGAAGAGTGACTTCCTACTGCCTTTGCTTTTGGATTTTAATGGCTTAATCTTCTATAAAATGCTTTGAGAATCACTACTTCTCACAGCGATAGGAAAGGTATTAACTTCTATGTACGTTTTCAAGGGTGATGCTCTCACCTTTGCTTTATCTCGCATTGAACCCTTCCCAAGCACAGATATCTTAGCGCCGGTTTCTTCCTGAAGTCTCTTGATGGTGTTTCCTTGAGGTCCCAAAATCTTTCCAACAAAGTTGAACTGTTAATGAAGAAAAGAAAAAAAAAAGAGAATATTATCTTCAGAGCTCAGCAGCCTTAACAAAAGCTTTTCCTAACATTATGCTGCCTGACAAAAAAAACCAACAACAAATTAGCCACTCCATTTTATCTTCTCACCAAAAAATACAGACCCAAAAATGCTCTACCAAAAAATCAAGCTAAATTAACTCACGTAAAGTGTTTAATTCTAACATCTACTCTCCAGTAGTTTTACAGGCAGCAAAGCCTTAAGAGTTAAATGAGTTCTTAACTGTAAAACACAAAGCTCTACATCTGAAAGTGTCTATTCTAGTAATAAAAGATCACAGCTATGCATTCGCTTTATCCCAAGACATTCTAGAAATGTAATATATTAGAAATAAGATCCTGCAAGCCTGCAGAGGACAAATTCCATTGTGATAGTGGAACACTGGCATAACTCCTGAGGACGCTTTGACAGCCACTATCTCCAAGAGTCAGCCATAAAATCCATAGAAAATAAGCAAATTGCAGAGATTCAGTAAGCTATTTTCTGGCCCTCACCTTGGGGTACTGTTTGACAGGTATCAGAACTCGTTCTTTCAGTTTCATATTCTTGTGGGAAAATAAATCCAGGTAGTTCTCTTCCTCATCCTTCTTTGTTGTTTCACCCTTCTGAATTTTTTCAATTTCTAAACAAGATAAAAATAGGGCTGCTTATATTCCTCAAACAAGCATCATTTTTCGAGTCGGAATTATGACAGGACATACCACCCTCATTCTCTGTGAAGACAGGAACACTCAATCATGGTATCAAAGCAGCCTGGAGAGCCAGGCCACCTCTTAGCGCTAGCCCAGCTTGCCTCTTCCTCCCTTCACATCTAGCCACTCCAGAATCCCAAAACCAGCATGATGACCAGAAGTAAGAAAGACCGTCAGGGAATGTCCTACAAATAACTTCCAACAGGTTAAGAGTAGGAAACTGTAAGGACAGTTTTGTGTATCCCTTCTGCTGTGCCTTCCTCCCCGGCGAATGCAGCACCCACGTGCCTGGAGCCTCCTGAAGCTCCCAAGAAACCAGCCCCGACTACTGAAGCCACCCACTGTCGCGCAGCAGATTGGGCAAGTCGGTATCATTCAAGCTGAGGCACTGTTTTAAATCTGTATTTTAAGTCGTGGTGGCAACACATACCGACACAATGAATATCAGTTCAGCTTCTGATTTTTAATTGTGTATTGTGAATTATGGAGTCTGGGAAAAACACTGAGGTGGCCTGACTGAGCTGCAGCCCGAGGGGGATCTGGAACGAGGTCCTCATAACCTTCTGGAAGTAGGTCGTTAAGGTAGGCCAATTAGGAACTAGGAGGCAAACACCTTCTCAAAGCTGGCTAGAAATTCAGCTTTCACTGAGAGGTGGCAGGAGACCTCGTAAAAGACGACCCAAATGGAGAAGCCTCAAGAGCATCTTCCAGGTAGGCGTTTCTAGCACCGGTTCTCACCGTCATTAAGGAGCTTTCCTTTGTACAAGACAAACCCCCCAGACATTTTTCAGAAGACTGTGGCCCATCGCTGCCCGGCTTTTCTTTTCCAGAGATGTCCAGTCACGTACAATTTTTACTTAGTGGCAAGGTGACCAGATGACGAGTTCCCCCAAATTTGGAGCCAATCCATCATTAACAATCCCCAATTCCTGACGAGCCATGATGCAACCCTTTGGTCCAACTGAATAAAAATATCGGTGAGACCGCGCGCAGCCCTCACAAATTGTTAATTACAGATGCTTATCAGGGGAGGGGCGTGACCCCGTCTTAAAAGTTAAATTGCACCGTTTCATCAGCCAACCCGAGAACTATAAATATCTCTTCCAAGTTGAAAGTGCTCTAAATCCGACTTTTCACATTCTCAAGGGAGAGACACTTTCACAAGATTATACACAAAAGTGGCTTCAAGCTGCAAGACAAAACTGAAACCGAAGACTGCTTAGTCATTACCAGAATTTAAAGAGGGTGTTTCCTGCGATTTTCTGTCCCGTGTCAAAACCCCTATGTTCACACTTAAGAGTTCTGGAAGGTTGTCAGATACCTGACATATTATTTCCACCTAGTAACAGTCTCAGATTATCCAGAGAGAACTAGGAGCGATGGGTTACCATCGTCCTGACTGGACCAGCATCCCCCAACCTCACCGGCTGAGAAGCCCCACTGGCATCTTTCAAAAGGGGAAGACCAGGAAAAAAAAAGTCAAGAAATTAAACGTACAACTTAAAAAAACCCACAAACCCCAAACTTTAAGCAAACGGGATCAAATGATCAATAGTTTAACCTTTCAGTTACGGACACAGTAATATAAACTGGTTTTTAGTTCAGAGATCTGAATACAGAAGTTGGAGATTTTGTTGCATAATTATGAGAAATATCCTACATTTTGTATTTCTGCTTGCAACAGCCCCTTGGCTCCCTTACAAAAGTGTTACCATGACTCCTTAGTTTAAAAAAAAATAAAATAATAAATTTGCCATATCTAATTCCTTTGAAAAAGAGAGCTTGATTTTCGCTTTAAAAATAAATTATTTTCTGGAGATGCTACGCCAAAGTAAAAATCCCCAGACGTTCAAGCACTGTCAAATATATAAAATAAGCAAAAGAGCTGGCTGCCGTGGTTATTTTTACGTAGTTTTTTAACTTTTGCTGCAAGAAGGAATCACAGAATCGAGAAACTAAAGGTTGCACTTGTGGCCTTACCCCTGCTTGGGCGTAGCTTTATAGGGCAAAGCAATTCTCAAATATTTTAGCTCTCCAAAAAACAACAGCAAGCGAATTTCTGAAAAGGCATTCTGCATCTTGACAGGAAGCGTTTTCTACGCGCACATGGAGAATAAAAGCAGCCTAAAACCGCCTTGATGTAAATTGAACTACCCAGAGGCATCTTCTACCCTGTCAAAACACAACGCAATCAGCCTGGGCCTCTGCAAAGCACTGAATCACAGCTCGCAGCAGCCACGCAGCAAAATCCATTCCGCCTCCTGCCACAGGAGCAACGACAGCTGGGAATTGGTCCGTGAGGACAACAAATAATTAACCATTTGCTAAAAAAAAAGAAGAAAAAAAAAGCAAAAAAGCACCAGCTCCATCATCACCGCATCTCCAAACAAAATACAAAACACAGGAGGAGAAAACGTCCCCGCACAGCAGAATAATTCCACCTTCTCCAGCTTTCCCAACCGAGGTCAGTGGGGGTGACCTAGGAGTCCCCTTCACACCTTCCCACCCGACTCCAAGGCTGGAAATAGGTGTGAAGGAGGACTAAAAACATGCCACTCGTGACGTGTCCTACTGCTCCGGATTCCGGCGTTATCTGTCAGCAATTCCAGCACGTTAACTAACGCGACACGAAGCGGCACTGAATGACCTGAGGAGTGGTAGCAGTTTGTCAGACCACTTACTGATAGGAAGGAGAAGCGTACGGATACCTTGAGGGATTAAGCATGCCTCATTTCAGTCCTGATATTTTAAAGCCGTGTCAGAGGTGCAGCAGAAGGTTACCTTCTTGCCACGGGGAATGTCAGCAGGCGGGCGGCATGTGTGGCAGTGGTTTCCAGGACTTCGTGTGGGGCAGTGATTGCATTGTCTCAGAAGAAATCCTAAGGGGTAGGTAAAGGGGGTTGGTAACACCGCTGCTTCACAAGGAGGAGGCTAAGCAGGCACAGTGCTACTCCTGACCTAAGCCCAAGCTCTTCCTTAACCAAATAAAAAAAGAACATATTAAACATTGCCCTGCAGCACGTGCTCTGTAAGCAGAGACACATTCTGTTTGCTCATAATACTGACAGCATTACCTTAACATTACGATAACGCTGACCCCGTGCCCCAAAACAACCAGAAAAAGAACAACCCCCAAAGAGTTTGGGGATGGGAACCTCCTGAAGGCAGCAGAGCTCCCTCTCTCCTACGCTACCCCAAACGGGGTTTGATATTACGGGAGAAAAAGCAGGGACCTGTTCCTGGATGGACTCTGCCAACAATAGAAGCTGCAGAATTTAATAGGTCTAACCCCACTGTTTCCTCCCCAGTTTTCTGCTGAAACACCTTCACCCCCGCTACTACCCTCCACGCTGGGGTTTATACACAGCCAGCTCTTCTTTGGACCTTCCGTGGGAATGGAGGGGACTGCCACCAGCACAGAGAAGAGGAAAGTAGGAGAGAAATGCCGCTGAAGCACGAGGCAGGAGGAGAGAACCTGGAGGTGAGCGATGAGGAATGGCCCAGGAAAGTAAGAGGCTCTTGGGAGAGAAGCGGGAGGCGGCAGAGTCAGGGCAGTGACAGGCATCAGCAAATCATACTGTTGGCATGGCTTTTGCAATATATACATTTAAAAAAATACCAGAGTGAAACAGCATATCACAGTCTGCAACATCTGGGCACAAGTTTAAGGCAGCAGTTACAACTCCTCTGGGGACAGGGCATATAAATTGAGATGTATAAATTGAGATAATCTTCCCCAATTCTGGACAGCCTTCGCTCCTCGCTATGCAAGCGCCAGGACATTGCGCTGCTCTGGGTTACGTACAGTTTCCCATCACCCCCGTGACCTTGGCCCATCTCTTAATCCCACTGTTTGGTTCCTTGGCAAGTGACTTCAGCGAGGCCACCATCCTTCCATAGGACTTTCCCATACAGCCCTTTTTTTTTGGTCTTTATTCTTTCCCTTCCTAGGGATACACAGAGACCAAAGGCATCTGGCAGAAGAAACAGCACAGATTCCTAGTTAGATATCTAATTGGATATTAGGAAAAATTTTGACATGGAAAATGTTATTCAGCTTTGCAACGGGCTGCCCGGGGAAGGGGTTAAGGCACCATCCCTGAGATATTTAAAAGCCGGGCTGACATAGTGCTTAGTGACATGGGTTAGTGATGGGTTTTTATCAGTCAGGTTGATAGTTGGATGAGATGATCTTAAAGGTTCCTTCCAATGTGGACAATTCTGTGATTTTGCCCAGGAGTCCTCCAGCATGTCAGGCTGCTCCCTGCTTTGTAACACCTTACTCTGTCTCTGACTGCTTGATGCTCCCTTCCTTCATGGGTCCTGCATCTCCACGTTGCTCCAAATCCACTCCTCGCTGCCCATCCCCATCCCTCCTCACTTCTGGGGATGTAAAGGGCTGGATCTAATGTAAGGACCTACTAGATGCCGGGCCATATAGAGACGTGCTAGAGGAATGGCATAGCTCACATAGCTGTGTGCAGCACAGGAAGCTCAGAGAAGGCCAGCTCATAGAGTTTCTCCGTGAAATAAAAATAGCTAAGATTACCACAAGAATTTAAAAAAAAAAAACCAACCACCACCCCACCCCGTGCCTAGCTAAGGGATTAGGGGATGTCTCCTGTCCTCCCAGAGCACACGAGCAGAGAGGACCATGCCTTTTAAAACACCGACATCTCCCCCTGCCCTCCCTGTAGCAGATGGGGAGCAGAAATCCAAGGCAGGAAAAAGGGGTTTTCTTGTTCCTACAGCAGAGGAAAATCACAGAGTCGCCGAAGCGCAGGAGCGAGGAAACGCAGATTGTATTCCAAGGGGCAAGAAATCCCAGTTTTCAGTTTCTGTTCAGGGCGTTGTGTAAAAGAACCCCCAAATTTAGCCATTTTACGGCCTTTTCATCACACAGTACATCATTCCAGAATCAGGATGACATCACTGTGTTGCTCTTCAGTTTGCTCCCAAATAAAGCTGATTTTCTTTAGAAACGCTAAGCAGCTTTAGAAGCACAAAACCATTTTAGACTATTTTTGCTTATTGTTTTTAAAGAAGTCATCTTTCGGTTTCAATGCAGGACTCCTGCAGGGTTCCCCTCCCAGAGGCAGGCAGGGCAAGGAACTTCCATTCCTGAAAAAAGGCTGGAATGGGAATATTGCTGACATTCAATAATCAGTCATTTCTTTGTCTGGAAGTCATTTTGCTGAAGTCGTGCTAGTCGTTTGCATTACATTCTTTGGCCCAGATCTAAATTCTGATTTTACAGCAGCTTCTCTAACACGACATCCCTGAAGGCTGCCACAGGTTCTGAGTGGTCCCAGATCAGTTTGGGGTCATCTGCATGCAAAGATTTAGTCTTTGCACTAAAACCACTGGTTTCTTTCAGGTTTTCTCATGAGCTTCCTGCTCAGATCATCCTGAATTGGGGCTGCTAGAGAATGCTCCCAAAGGACAAAAATTTTCAAAACATCCAAAGCAATCAGGAAGCATCTGGAGCTCTTCCAATGATCAATTTTAAGTCTCACAAAGCTGCAGTCTATTATCAGCACTTTTTAAAGTAATAAAAAAGAAACCCTCATAAATCCTCGTTATACCACTCAGTGAACGAAACTTGAATAAAACAAACTAAGAACGTTGTTCTTTGTGCAGGAATTGGCAAACTCCTTATGTTTCATTGCACTGGAAGGCATTATCACCGAGCTGTCGAGCATCAGCTGGCTAAAGGGGTTTATTAATGAAAAACATTAAATTGACAGCAAATCGGCTTATAAAACTAATTTATTTAGATCCAGATATTCGCAAGTGATGCCAAGTTACTCGTGACGATACCTCAGGTACTTGCACAATGGGAGACAGCAATTCCTATGAATTATTTCCTACCTTATAGGAGGAGCTAATAAAATCTCTAGCGCTGCACCAAGTGTGGCAATGCTATGTGTTTTAAAGACCTTAAAAAATAATTTAAAAGCAGACTAAGTACCAGAGAGCTCAGCACCCCGCTCATCTGCAGATTTAAATCTGAGCATACCCTCACGCCGGGTACCTCCCAGCTCTCCGCTCTGCGCACGTAAAAGCGGTTAAGTGCTAGCAAATATTTTCAACTCGTTCCAATTTTGAAGCTGACCTCAGTGTCTTGAGGCAGCTGAATCTCCTCGATGGAGGCACCGGAGGCGGGTGCAGCAGCTGCACCAGGGAGATATGGAGAAATCAGAGCGGGCAGGCGATTGGCCGGCGGTGATGGGGAAGGAGAAGGCTCGTCTGGGCACAGAACAAAGACTGCCATTTCCATTCCCTCTTTAGGTTCATCAGAAGCATAAAACAAGCTCTAATACAAGCTACCAGAGTGGGGAAAAAAAAAAAATCAAAGAGATCACAAACCGTGCCTCGCAGGGACTCAAGCAGACGCTACGTGGAACAACCCCCCCGCCCGGTTTTTAGCGTTCTCCTCGGTCCCCTCTCTCCCCAGGGATGGCAAGGGCCGGGGTGACCGCACACCGCACGGGAAA
>VZRU01006912.1:857-28535 GCA_013398155.1 Pedionomus torquatus | reverse complement strand
AACCCTGGCCCTCCCAGAAAACCAGGACAATGAGGTAATTAATATAAATGTCTTAAACTTGTATCTGTAAGTTTGGCCTTTATGGTAAGTTTAAAAAAAAAAAAAAAACTTTTTAAAGGAAAGGCACATTAAGTTCTGTTACTTAAAATTGTTATCATCTTAGTTAGAAAAGGCAAAGAATTGCAACGAATGGAAAATTATGTGATACGACGCAGTCACATAAACTCTAGCTTTTGCCAGTGGACAATTTTAATATACATATTCATATTTTAGTATTATAAAGGATATTTTCTTAAAGTTTTAATGTAAAATTTTGAGAATGATCTCATGTTGTTTCAAGACTGCCTTAGGTGCTCAGGAATCTAGCTTGACATTCAATTAAAACATCATTTTGTTGAACTGTAAAAATAAATAATTTATTTTTAATCTAATCCTTTCTAATGACAGAGAGGAAAAAAGCAGAAATTCAGGAATTCAACTAATCCCAGAGAAAAGAAAACGCCACCTCTGGTTATCTCAAGAATGCCATTCTATACATATATCTGTATGGGTGTGTGGCACATGGGATTTTCTTCACAATCCTTCATTTGACTTTGCACATGTAACTTCCACTCACCCAGAAGAAATGTTACATAAGCTTATAATTTTAATTCTAATTGAAGCTATAGGGGGGAAGTCATTAATATCTACTAATTGTAGGCATCAAGGCTCTGTCATCTCAGAGCGTTAGGATTCGTGGAAACGCCATCTACGTTCAGTGTCTGTGGACAGAATTAGTCCTCCAAATGTATCCCCTGCTGCTTCCCGTACAAGGGGAAGTTTGTTACCTCTCTGTTGGACATGTCGTATTAAAAGAATCCCTTTTTAATGTTGGTCACCCATTTTCCCTTGAAAGGAAGACTTCCCAAAGCAAGACACATCGTCAAACAATAGTAATGTAATATTTATATTAGTAGTAATATTTGTTCTGAGAATTTGAGACCAGAAGATGGAAAAGACTTAGAAATAAAAAAAATAAGAAGAGATTAGCTCTTTGCAGAATAACTGAACATACTGAGATAAACATGGATTCAGGTTACATTAAGGATTTAACTTGGCTTAGGAAAGATTAATTCATCTGTGTTAATATTTTTTTCAAATAAGTATTTCTGTTTGTGTTTGGTATTTTCAATTCGACATCTCCTGTTGGTCCCAGCGATTGCTTAAGCCAGCTGGGGAAGTTTTCTTTATTTGCTTTCTTTCCTGGCTCTTGCTGGACTGCGTCAGAAAATCGTGCTGAACAGTGGCGTGTTCTAGGGCTTACACAGCTATTACCTGGGTTAGAGGATAGAGTTTCATTCTTAGTCAACCCGTTGGAGTCTTGTATCTTTCTGAGCTACCAGCTGTAAAAGGTAACTACGTGAGTGCCTATTGGTGTTCTCACCAAGTTCCTCTGGTGTAAGTGATTTATCATTGCTGCAAATACCCATATTTCTTAATCTCAGTTCTTGAAATTCTGTTACGCAGAGGGATTTTGGAAGGATGTTAGATTATCCCGGTAGCAGAAACCAAGTTTGGATGGCTTGTTTGTTCAGACAGATCCATTTATAAAAAATGGAGGTTTTATGCTCTGGTATTGAAGCAAGTTTGTGGATGTGGAGATTTCTTGGAGCTATTAGATACATGAGCAGGTAGTTCCAAAGCCAAATTGGTGCCAATGACAACTGGGCACACTCTGTTTAATTTAGAAGAGAAATGTCCTTTCCAGGGCTTCTTTTTGGCACAGACACAATAAAACTTTATTCTATATTTTTTGCCAACTTTTTTTATTTATTTTGGTTCAAGGAACTGGGTTGTTTTTTTTGCAGCTTGGTGAGAAACTGCAGGAAAGATGCTTAGGAAGAGGGGTTTTTTGTTCAGATCCAGCATCTGTGAAATTATTGTCTCTTAAAGAAGCAATCAATTCTCTACCTGCTGAATAAGTACTAGGAAGGATTTAAGAGGTGGGTCATTTTTTACAGGTGCTTGACTTGCACTGTATTCACAGATTTCTGTCTTACTCCAGTAAATCCAAAGACTTCAGCTCTAGAAAATGACTGAATTGGATGCTTTTGTTTAATATCACCTTGTTTAAAACTGCTGCATACTTATGTTACCCACGGCACTAATACACATATATACATATATACACATACTACTTACACAGGCAAATGAATTCTGAGCCCTTTAAACCAGCCAGAGAATTTTTTTTTTTCTGTTTCTCTTTATTTCAGTGATAGCTCTTGATCTTTATCTTTAGGGGAAGTACTATTTTGTTATATGTACCCTTGGGCTTGGCTTCTTCAGCTCAAGGCCGAACTTTCTCATGAGAATATATTTACGTATGGAAAAATACCTTGCGTTGCAGTTATCTGCAATTATTATGGCCTGTAAAATACTCTAGCAATTCTTTCTACCATGAAAGGCTTCCAGTTTCCTGACGGGATGATCTCGATCCCAGTCTGCCAAAGCTCTCAATTACACAGAAACGCTCCAGGGAGAAAACAGAATTACTCATATACTGAAAGCTGTGTGGAAAAAAAACCCACCCATGAATGCTTTCTGTGTTAGTATAGTAGTGAATTCTGTCATTTTTATAGTGCTTTTAATAATTATATCTAGTTAAAGGGACAGAGCTTTATTTCAATGTAGATCTCCTAATTTTTTAATGCTTTCTCTGTCTTTTGATGGGTTAATGACTTGTCTAGAACCTCATGGTAGATCTTCCCCACCTCTTTTTGAAAATACTGTGCCAAGGTTTCTTTTCTCTCAAGCTAGATCTTTCTAGGACACAAACTTTCTATGAGCACCTGGAAAAGTCTGATTTAGGCTGGCTTCCTGCTTTTCTTAAATGTCTTACCTGCAGGCTCCTGCAGCGTGGGGGCTCACCCGAGTAATCCTTCTTTTCTGGTGTGTCTGTAGTTGAGTCATAGAGCAAGAGAGCAAAGGCCTTCCCTTCCGCTGCCTCCCCATGCTGTAGGTAACCGTGGAAAACACGCAGTACTCGTGTGAGCTATTAGAAACAGAAAATGAATATAAGTTTTGCTACACCTGAGTAATATATTTATATGATATTCCAAGATTTTCAGCAGAAATGTTGGGGTGAGGGGATTGAGCCATGTTAGGATTGCATAAAGACAACATCAACAGCCACATTACAAGTTTTTAAAAAGCATTGCCATTAAAAACTTGTAATTCTCTAGCTGTTCAGATTCCTTCCTAATCTATAACAAGCTGTTTTCTCATGTGTTGTTGTCTGAACATGATAGAATTGGTTGGATGAGAACAAAGAATGGCTGTAGCTGCACTAAGGCTCTGAGATTCCTATCTCTGGTTTCCTCTCAGTGGACATTCCGGACTGAGGTGGCAGCTTAGGGAAGGGCTTGTCCCAGCTTCACCAAGCGCTAAAAGCTCAGGCTCTGAATCAAGCTTATGATCCTTGGAATGCTTGGGAAAAGCTTGGGAAAATTATGCTAATGGGCTGGCTGCTTCTTAGTGTTTTATTTATTGATTTTTTTACATCGTAAAACATGCAGCATATTAATATTTATTTCTACTAAGCTTATTGAATTTAATTATTTTCTGCCATGCAATATTTTTATATTCCATTAATTTTAATTATTCTCATATTTTCCAAGATTGAAATAACCATTTAGCTTGGTTTAAAACACTTTATTTTTGAACACTTTTGTTTTTTAAATTGTTTTACATTATGTCTGAATGAGACAAATAAGCTACTACACCCAGTAATTGGGTTCAAAATGCCTCAGTCTACCTGGGATGGTATTCACGGGTGTATATTTTCCTTGGAACTGTCTCCCAGTAAATTTCCAACTGATTTAAATCAATCTCATCTCTCTGTCTCTGTCTCTCTTTTTTTCTAAATTCTCCACTGATATTTTTCACTTAATATTAACAAAAAAAACCCCAACAATCAAACACAAAAACCCCAACTCATCTTCTTTATTTCTGTTACAAGTATGGTACACAGATACCAATGATTTGAGGACATTTTTTGGACCTGCAAATCTTTATGCTTTAAGGTGGTTGGATTTGGAGGAGAATTAAAAAGAAACTAAACAAACTATATTAATTTATTAGAGTTTTCAGCATTTAATTTCCCGGACCTGCGAGCAGTCTGCATAGTATATGGTAAAGGCAACACTGACTAATTCCAAATCCTGATCTAACCATGTTAGGTTGGATTAGCCCTCCCTTTTAAAATGATAAAGCGATTTCTTGCGTAGAACGTGTTGTGAAGGCTTTGAAATGACAAATGACACTTGTGTGTTTATATTGCAAGAACACAATAACATTTTAAAGAGGCTTTATATAATTGAGGTATGATCCTGCAAAGTGCTGGGTTAAAAAATAATCCAACCTGCACTTCCATTTCCCGAAGAGGCAATGGGAGATTACAGCTGTCTATTGCCTAGAAATTCTCAAGAGGTGTTGGTGGAGGCTACTGCACTGTAAAGATGTCAGGCACTGTCAGCGGCAATTTGCATGCGTATTTGTAAACCATGTCCAGGTTGGCGTTACATTCCCACTTCCATCTCTGGAGGGGTTCAAGGCCAGGCTGGATGGGGCTTGGAGCAACCTGGTGTGGTGGGAGGTGTCCTTGCCCAGGGAAGGGGAGCTGGAACTGGATGATCTTTAAGGTCCCTTCCAACTCTAACCATTCCATGATTCTATAACTTTTTCTTTACCTCTGTGACAAATTTTGAAAATAAGTTTTATCTTTTTCTGATTACTGTGAGATAATTGTTCCTTTGCTTAATTATGTAGAACTACTTGGAGATACAGAGTGTAACGGGAACAGCAAGTAAATACTATAGAAAGCATCTTCAGCCACCAGTCTTCAAGGGGTGTGTTACAGGAGTGACCGAGGGCAGGAGTTAGCCTGGTTTCAAGGCGGACTGTGAAGACTGGGATATGGTGCTTCTCTGTCAGTGAAGTTTGGGATTAGAGGAAACCTTTTAATTTGGTTTTGGAGTTTTAAGAGTTGGCAGATTATTGATAGCTAACGAGATGTGACCAGTGGAGTATTTACTTGACCTTACAAGAAGAGAGATAAGGCTGCGGATGGTTCCAAATGAAGTGGTGTCATAACTGCAAAATAAAATAGAAGAAATGATACAGTGGAAGGAATTGTGTTTAACTACAAAAATGGCTTATTTGCTGGTTTTGTTTATATGTGACTCTTTCTTAATTAGGGTCTAGACAACCTAACAAATAGTTTAAGGTACTGCATACTGTAGAATTATTCCTGTTTTCTCTGAATGAAAGTCATTCTACTTTGAAATCTTGCATTTCAACCCACAGATGTTCTGTGGAAACCCATAATACAGCTACTGTACGCCTGATTCCTTGGGTTATTTTATCAGTTTTTACTAAGAACCAGGTATCTGGAGAGAGTCAGATGTACATTATGTGACTGGAATACATTCAAGCGTTTAAGCCTTGGGAATATGCGATATAATTCTACAAAGATACTCTTTGCAATGTGTTTGACTCGTGTTTTGATTATGCTTTCTTTATTAGTTTGAAAATGAAATCATTTTGAAGTTGGACCATGAGGTGGAAGGCGGACGAGGGGATGAACACTACATGCAGTTGTTTGAGTCCATGTAAGTACTGTGTGAGAATAAATGCTTTCAGGATGTGGGTTTATCTTACTGTTCCCACTTGTCAAGTTGGTTACCTTAGTTAAAAATAAAATAGAATCTTAGCAGCTTTTTTTATGAAGGGACTGGCTATAGCATACTGTTTCAGTAAACCTGGTTTGAATCGTAGTTTTGCTCACTGAAACTATTTTCATGGTTGTTTATCAATGTTTTGTATTCCAGCTAAATTCTGAAGAAATTATACCTAACCTGCATTTCTCTGTGCAACTTTCAAGCCAAGATAATTAAATATTCACCCTACTTTTTACTCTTTCCCCATTTTTCTTTGGAACTTTTCTTGGTTTTATTTGACGCTAATAATAAGAAGGTATTTTAAAATATCTGACTTGCTCTTCCCAATGCCTAGATTGGACTCCAAGAGATTATTCTCTCAATTTACTTAAAGTGACTGTCCTGGAATGAGAATATTGCAAAGTGCTACAGTTTAATAAAAATATTTCTTTGTTTCTAACAATCCCAAAGCTTGATAGAGCATCATCTTGTCTTCTTGGCTGCCCATGTTCAGTTTTATTCTCAGATTTACTGGCTGTGTCTCCACTTGTGGCAGGTTGTGTATGTGTGTGATGTTTTGGGCAGTGGTGGAATCTCTGCCTCTGAGAATCTGTTCCTCACTCTGTGCCTTAGACTGGAACAGTGAGAAACTCCAGCACTCATCAGTCGCTTTCTCAAGCATCGATACCCTAATAGTTATTCAGAATAAAAATTCTGTAACACTTCAGGTACATGACAGAATTGACACGCGCGTTGTGACATGTGAGTGTGTGTGTTCACTTTCTCAAAGCCTGTTGCATTGTTGTGTAGCAATCGTGGCAAAATCCCATCCCTCACCAGAGGAAGCGTGAAATCTGTGTACACCACAGTGGGACAACATCTGCTTTCGGTGAAAACATAACTTTGTACAAAACACTGAGCTATATAATTAAATAGTAATATGTAAATATTATCATACATAAATATATAATTAGACACTAATTAAATAAGGTAATTTAAATTTGTTCAAACCAAACATAATGTAAATGCTTGCTATGTTAGTTTAATTACTCTCCTATGAGAAGGCAGATCAAATATAGAAAGACAGACTTGAAAAAAGGAAAAATACTGACACTTTTGAAGCAATCTAGAACTGTTCTTTGAAACTGCTGCACTGGCAAGGACAGATGAAGTTTCATAAACGTGTCTTTCACTTCCTAATATGCAATGGCTACATAAACACAGGAATGCTAAAGTCATTTTTCAATGTTGAATGTTTACTCTTTGGCTTCAGGGGCCAGGCTAGCTAAGAGGGGGTGCAGGGGTGTTCAGAGCAGCTCTTGCCGTGCCCGAAACCAGGTCTGTAAGACCGTAGTTTTCTTAATCCTGCTGCTGCAAAGCCTTGGTGGCACTGCCTGCCCTGAACCATCGCTCCAGTTCATCATCCTCTTTGCTGGGGATGCAGCTGACACTGGACATTCTCTGCAGTGCTAAACTTCCCTTGCTGCTAATAAGTTTTTTTTTTGCAAATGTCCATACTAAATCCTCCTTGCCTCAGTTTAAGCCAATTATTTCTATTTTTTCCCACAGGGGACATAAAGAGTCCTTTATTCTGTTTCTCTTTGCAGCAGCTTTTAACAAATTTGAAAGTTGCTGGGAAGTTTCCTTTGGTCTTCTCTTTAGGGTAAACAACCTCAGGATTTCAGTTTATCATACACAGTGTTTTCTGGACATTCCTACAATGTCTACATCTATTTTGAAATACTGCATTGCATTAAAGCTGACAAGAGCATTCAAACAGAGACTATACCACTGCAAAGAGAAAACTTTCCTTCAGATCTTGTGGGTGAGACTCTTGGAAATTTACTTTTCCTGAGCTGTGTAACATTGTTTGCTTCTTGTTTGCAGTGTACTCTTACATGAGCATATTTCCAGAGAACTGGTCCCTATCTAGTTAAACTCCATCTTTCAGTAGTGCAGCTCAATAGTCTTGTCAAATATTCTACATAGCATTTGATCTTCCCACCTTTCCAAGGTACCCTTTTTTCTTTGGCATATATGCTTTTTTCCCCTTGATATTCTCCCATGTTCTGTAAGACCACCTTCAAAATTTCCATGTTTCTAAAGATGCTACTTCATATTATCTCCAGATATTTTTTTTCCACCCTTGAAGTTGTTGAATGATGTTGTAGAGGCACAGTTGAAGCAGAGGCTTGTGTCTGTGGTAGGACCCACTCTCCCTCTCCCTCTATTTAAAATTTTCCTTCCTTCACGCCTTTAAATCGGGGATTCTAAGCCTCTATCCTTGACTCCCCGTTGCAACTGGATAGAGACCCAGTTAGCTTAGGTTCAAAAGTCGTTCATTTGGTCCTATTTTCATCAGCTAATTTCCTGTAACCATCCTCATTCCTGCCTGGTTCCATTTACCACCTGAACAAAGGTATTTAGCAGTTGGCACTGACTGTTGTGGGTGTTGATGTTGAGCTCTGTATCCAACAATTACCCACTGGGAACTTCCCCATGTCCCATCAACTACATGGGATCAGCAGAAGTTTAACCGCTGCCTTGCAGTTGTCCACAGTCTGTGTTGTGGACTGTGACCTCTGCTAATGACTGCTGTCCCCAACACCGCCAAGGAAGAGGTGGATAATGTGGAGGAGATGGGAGGCTGTTCTCAGCAGGCGGAACAGCCAAGCCAGCCCTGTTTTGGGAAGCGGGGGTCGATCTAGCTGCATGGGTGCAAGCTGTGCTATGCCACCTTTCCTCAGGCTCACAAAATGAGCTCTGGCATGTTACAGTTACTTAGCGTTTGGAAGCTTTCCAGTTCCCTGTCATTTCAGTGGTCCGTGTTATGTAGTTGTTTTCTCCAGCTTTATTGAAAGTTTTTTTTATTTTAAAACTATTTTTTTCTTTCAGACTGTTTAAAAATTCAAAGGTTTCTTGCAGTCTCCTAGGGAAAAAAACATCTTCTAAAGGTTTTATGGGCCCGTTTTATTGGGGTTATCATATAAAGCTGAGCAAGACAACTTTCTAAATCTTGCCTCATGAGGCAGGTATTCTTTTCTCCTGTTCATTTTGTAGTTCTTCTCTATGTGGTCTTCAGTTCACCTTTGTGTAGTGTCTGGAGTTACGTACTGGGTGAGACAGAGCAATAGCTTGTGTTTTACGTCAGTGTTTTCCTGCTTGTATTGGAAAGAAATGTGACATCCCGGTGAGTCGCGTTCATTCTGTAGACAGGTAAAGTTCACAGGTCTGCCTTGTTGCTAGCATTCCAAGTGAACCTATGGCAAAAATTCATGATGGACACTTCAATGGTGACTGTAGTTTGCTTCGTTAACATTTTATCCTGTTTCTGCTACATATGTAAAACAATCTCATTTTTCCTGTATAGTATTAAAAATGCTAATGACTAAAAATGTCACAGTCCCAATGGCAAAGCAGCGTGCTAAGGAGAGGAAACAAGCTCTTAAGCAAAGAAAGTAATCCTTAACGAGATGCAAGTAATCATTTCGTAATGTTTAAACTATTAAGCTTTGAAAACAAAGCTGATAAAAACAAAGCTCCTAAATCACTTCAGCACTTATAGAAACAGCATATGCTAATATTTTATTCATGTAAATTGAAATCTAAAACTTACTTTCCTTTATTTTGATCAAAAGTGAACTGACATCTTTTTTTAATCTGCAGAAAGTTTGTTTCCTTCTGCTTCTTTCTCAAGGCCTAATGGCTCTGATGAGTGCTCGTTTGTGAAGGTCTTTTTTGATTTAACTGTAATTTGTTAGTTTGAACTTTCTACTCGCATGTAACTGTACTAAGAGATGGAAATAATTGTTGTGGTTTATCTTGCGTGAGAACAGAGGCAAGGAAGGTCTAAGGTTTCTTGCAGTAGTGTGGCGCTCCAGAGACGTGAGTGTCTTGTACCACAGATGCAGGTTGCTTCATTCTGAAGTTGTGGGTATACCCTGAATTTGAGGTCATTTTCAGACAGGAAAAGTAAATGTTTCATTTTTTGATTCCCATCCCATCTGCCTTCAGGAGATCTAAATTTCCAACCCAGGATGGGAATTTCTAGTGTGTTCTGAAGTTTTTTTAGCCCAATTCAGTATTTGCTTTCAGATCCAAACAGTTTTGAACTGTTGGGCCCCTCATTTTCACAGTATTGTAAAAACATTTTTTTTTTTTTTTTGCATTTGCAGACTTAAAGAGTGTGCATGTGATTATCCTGCCATCTCTAGCTTGGTTGAAAGCTTTGTCAGCCTCGTTAAAGGCCTCTTGGAGAAACTGCTGGATTACCGGACTGTGATGAATGATGAGAGCAAGGACAACCGCATGAGCTGCACCGTGAACTTGCTGGTACAGTCTCTCTTGTAATTCTTGTATGAGAACGTGGAAGAGCTTTAGGATCCATTTGCTAAAGATGAAGGGGACAGGAGTGCTTGACAATGCTTAACAGGGGTTTGGACTCTGAGGAAAGAGATTTCTTGTCTGTTTTGTCTAAAATATCTATTTGCATGGATATATGTGTAAACCTGAAAGCAGCTTCCCTTCGGTTCTTTGGTTTTGTTTGTATGTTTTATCCACTTGGATTCTGTGGAGAAATGAGGAAGCCTGCTGCTCGTACACCTTCAGCGTTTGCTGAAGGTTTAACAGAATAGTAGGCTTCTGCCAGAGTCAACTTTTGCGTGAGGAACTTGCCTACTTGCTGCTTTAGCAACTCGACAATTGAAGGTCTTTTAAGCTGAGTAAGAAACCTGCAAGATACAATTGCAGTAAGGTGCCAAGAAGATCTGAGTCGCCAATCAGGTTCTAGGCCACCCAGTCTTTTTTTCTATTCCTATTTTGTAATGAGGATATTGCAAATAGACACTCCTCCACCAGGAAATTCCTCCAAGCTGAAGAGGAACCTTCATTAACTTTAAAGGTTGGGAAGGGAAGGCGGTTAATATTTACTGCACTCCCACAGTCGTGGCTGTGCAATGCAGTTTGAATTTCTGCAGCTCTTCAGGGGGCAATTCTTGTCATACATTTTGTGCAGCCTCAGCAACTCGTAAACCTGCACGAGTGTCACGGTGACAAACATGGGCTTTGTTCATGGCATTAGCCCCTCTGGAGGTATTGCACAACAGTGTTATGGATTGACTTTAAAAAATACCAGCTGCCTTTCTGCCCATTCAGTGTAGCCAGAACGTGTAGTTTATTATGTTAGTGCATTTGGATAACCACTTTTTCTTCCAACAGAAAACTTTTCACTAATGAGTTCATTAGTGAACTAGGAGAATTATGTATAATAATAATACTTACTAATAACTAACTAAAATACTCATTGAAGTAGTAGTGCCAGGTTTCAACTTAAGATAGTATGTATATAATGTGTTTCTTACTCTGCCCAGCTAGCAAGAAAAGCAAAACCTCAGCATCTATATTTTTCTCTTGTGTTTTAAGAAAAGACATTAGGAGTTAACTTTTTTATGTTTGTGTCCCTAGAACTTCTACAAGGACATTAACCGTGAAGAGATGTATATCAGGTATGGCAGCTGTGCTGTGTGATGGGTTTGGAAAGGGTGTTAATATTCTCTTATGAATTCTGGTTTTATCATTGCATTTGGATTTCTGATACTTAATTCTTTCAGCTGCCACATGGCCTCTTATTCTCTCCAGGAGTTTTGCAGATGAGCTGCAGCAAATCTTGCAGTTCCAAAGCTATTTCCTGCCTCTCCTCTCAATTCTGCAAAACCCGTGGATCCTCTTGCACTGCAACCACTGCAGTGCAAAGCCCAACATCTCAGTGGAAGTGAGCACTGAAGGGGACTCAGGGCAAAACCTGGAGCATTGCTGAGGGGGACATAGTTTCAGTCGGGTTGACAGCTGGGAACAGTAATGCCTTGGGATGCTACAGGAAGGTGTCAGAGTTCCTGTGTCGAAACTGCTGTTGTGTGTAAGAGGATGGGACCCACTTTTTCTTTCAGGCAGCAGAAAATGATGCAGCTTTAGCCTTGTGACGGGCAATGGTTGTGCTGGTTGCAGCAATGCTGACCTGGGGCTCTAGAAGAACACCAGCAACACATAACTTAGAACAACATTTCTGCCCCTACCACCCTCCGAGTTGTACAGGGACTTGCTTTGTCTTTCTGGGCTGATATTTTCCTTTTCCTCCTTTACCTTGTGTTATCTATTGGACTTCCATTTGTTTACATGGCAAGTGTTTCCATGCAGGCAAAAATGCTACAGAGAAAGGCAGCTGTCTTTAGTAACAGTCCAGAGATGAGGGACTTGGGTCTGACTTGGACCTTGAGTCTTATAGTTCTTCGTCTTCCTCTCTGAGGTGGGGCTGAGAGCAGCTCACAGAAGGAGGGGAGCTCCTTCTCCTCCTCCTGTGCTCAGTGTTCCAGCGGACAGAGAGAATGCAGAAAAGTCTGAACAAACACACAGAGCTTTAACCACTCGCAGAGTCTGCTTGGGTCTGCATAGCCATGAAGCTTACATTACAGATGTTATCTAGAACTTGTTTGACACTTAGTGTTCCAGTCATGTCAATATCTAGCCTAATTCTTGTTCTCTTCTCCAACAGATACTTGTATAAATTGCGGGATCTTCATTTAGATTGTGAGAATTACACGGAAGCAGCATATACCCTTCTGCTCCATACGTGGCTATTGAAGGTTAGATTTTCTAAACTCAAACTCAAATACAAAGCAGATTTTGTAGCTCTCAAATTTATAAATTAAAAATTAATTTTCTTAATCTCTGATCTACTGCATATTCATTATTTTCTGGGTGGTATTCAAGTTTCTAGTTAAAAATACTGCAGTAGGTCATACAATTAACATGAATTGGTGAAACTGCATTTTCCGTAGGTGATTAAAAGGCATGCGTTGGTAAAACTAAATATTGTAGCAAAAATAGTTTTATATTGTAGTGACAACATTGTTTGCAAATTCTGAAGCTAATTAACTTCCATGTGACTTTCATTTTGCTAAATTCTTACTATCCCAAACATAATCATGATGAAAATGAAACAGACTTTTTTCCGGCTATCCCAGGGGGATATCCGAGTTTTCATTTTAGATAATATGGATCACTCAGACAAATTATGCTTCCTTTCTTTTCTAGCCGGTAATTATTTTTCACTACAACTGTTGTTTATTCTCATTGTCACTGACATTATCAATAGAAATCGTCAGTACGACGCGTTTCCATTTTAAGGGAAAATTCAAAATTAAAGTATTCCTCAAGAAAAATTTGCAATTTATTATGGAAATTATTTTAAGGCAGAACTATAGCAATTTGGCTTTTTGCAGTGCTATTTTGCTTAAACTTCATTTTGTCTATTCTGCTCATACAAAACTGAGGTGTATCAGTATAAACAAAATTTTTTTTTAATATAAAAAATTGAAACTAAATCATTCAAGATTACGTCACTGAAATAAAATTAACCAATTGCCTCTGAGTTTTTTATCCAAAAATTTTGGGTGGGAGGCAGGAAGGAAAACAGGTTTTTAAAATGTTCTGTCTAGTCCTGGTTATCACATGAAATGCAGTACTTGTTTGAAGAGGTAATGGAAACATTCCCTGTGCCTTTTCCAGTTTCTTTGTGGAAAGGTAAAAAAGACAGAGGAAAAAAATTCTTTGAAGAGCTGAGGGAACCAGACTTTGGGAGAGGAGGGGGGAACGTGTGTGTGAAATGTTGAAATCCAAAATCATGTGGGTTTTTTAATGTGTTTTTATTCTCAGTGGTCAGATGAGCAGTGTGCACCCCAAGTAATGTCAACGGAGTTCCAGTGTTCACAGACCTACCGGCACTTGAAAGAGAATTTATATGAGAAGATCATAGAATACTTTGACAAAGGAAAGGTCAGTCTGTAGATTTCTTCCCCATGCCAAAGCTTTCTGCTGTGTTCCTCTGTATAGTAGTATTTAATGAATATGCTCTGCATAAAGCGGTTGTGGAGGAAATCCTCTTGGAAATGTGGGTCAAGTCAAAATTGGGTCCTGAAGGCTTATTCACAGAGCGTATCTGTTCTATACAAATGTATTATTTCAATAACTGCATTCACAAAGAAAGAGGGCTGATGTTTATACTGGTCAGGCAGTAATAAACAAATAAAAATTGTTCGTTGTACTTTCCTTTACTAGGAAAGGAGTACCGAGTACAGAGATTGCATTTCTAAACCACTTAGTCATTAACTTCCAAAAAAGAGTCAGTTCAAAGGGGACATAATTATTTCAGAGAATTGCTTCCCAAAGTTCAAATGTAGTAGTTTGATGTTCAGTACCTGGTTTTGGTTCAGCTTTAAAAAAATAACCTAAACCCACTAATAAAATTACCTGTTTATGCAATGACAGCAGAGCTGAGATTTTTGGAAATAAAGCAAATGTCTAGAAAGAGGGGAAAAATTCTACAGTGCTGCATAATGACTTTTATGACCCAATAAGGCCTCTAAGTCATTGTTTTGTTCAGCTGGAGCCCAAGGTATGAGGGGAGAAGGCAATTCATTACTGCTTCTTGCAAAATAAAGGCATAACTCTGCCACAAGAGTCCCTCCTATAATTCAGAAGACAGATTTTTTTCAGCACTGTGCAGGAAAATGCAGTGCTATTTATAACTTCTCAGGTTTTTTGTCAGCTCTCTGAAAGAACTAGCGGAGCAGTCTCCACCCACTGTATCAGAATAATCCTGTCTACCCAGCATTCAGATTCTCCTCCGACAGAGCCGGGGTTTGCAGCCGACAGGTTCTGAACTCCTACCCCAGGAGTGACTGGCACCATGTGCAAATGGTCACAGTGCGTGACCCCCCAGTGACCTTACATCATTAGAGAAAACCCCAATGGTTTCCTTTGTTCTGAACAGGTGAGAAGACTGACACAATTTGAGCAATATCCTCAAGGGAGGGAGTTTCCACCTGCTTGCAGAACCCTTTTGTGCTGCACACATTAAGTGCCTAGAACAGATGAGAAAGACTGTCCTAGTCTTTCCAATGCGGCGCTGTAATTCCTGACAGTAATTTTCAGAGGTAGCTATTAAGTTCTGTGGAAGGAAACAAGCTGCTTCTCCTGGCAAGTGGCAATTAAAGTCTCATAATTTTTTTAGCTGACTAGGAGAGTTACCTGTGTTTACGTGTGCTTCATGATTGCTTGTGAAATGAAGCGTGTTTCTGTTAGAGGGGTGGGTGTCCATCCCCTCATACACTGCTCCTGTGCTCGGGGTATATTCTGAATGTGGTAACACCTTAGTTATTCTTTCTTCTCATCCATTTGAAAGGTTAGGTGATTTTTTATTATCTTACTGTAAGAATAAAGTTGGTTTACTTATTCCTGCCTATAATGAACCATAAAACACTTCTGTTTTTTAAATTAATCTGCTTTCCTAAGTTTATGATTGCCTTGAGTCTTCCATTCTAAATGTGCAGTTATTAAATGACTGCAATGTAAAGATAGCATAATCAATAAAACTGCAGTTAAACAGTGACGTGCTAAAGTCTTGTTTGTTCGTACTGGATTTACTTTTTGAACCTGTAATTGTGTTGCAGATGTGGGAAGAAGCCATATCTTTGTGCAAAGAACTTGCAGAGCAATATGAAAATGAAGTCTTTGACTATGAACTTCTAAGTCAAAACCTGGTAAAATTGCATAAAATTATTTCAGTCACAGAAATTAGTAGTTTTGAGCTCCAAATGATAGAGCTGCTTATGAGCTTGTTGTCTACAATTAAGCTTTAATTCATTTGTAAAAGAGTTTCTATGCTTTGAAGTACAGAAGTTGCATGGACATCTGCTGATGTTTGAAACCATTACAGATAAAATATATGTGTTCTCAGCGAAATTTAAAGTGTAGGAAAGATATATAACTGTTTTTTGAGGCCTTTGTATTGTTTTAGGGTAAAAAAAAAAAGTACCTGGATATATATTGCACACACCCCCAAAATTTTTCTTTAAATTTCCTTAAATTTTAGGAACTCAAATCTTGACAAGTCCAAAGAATTCTGTCCTGACTGGGGAACTAATAATGACAAGGAATTAGAACTAGGTCCAAAGGCCAGAAGGAAGATTTTAAAAGGGCGATTAAATGTTCAGTTACTTGTTTTCATTAAAATTGAATTAATTTTAAAAGAACCCCCTCTCCTACTTACCCACATTTTTCCTCCTCCAAAAAAGTAGAGGGAGGAGATTCCACACTTGCATAATCTTTAGCAAGTGTTCAGGGCTCATTCAATAGATATCCCTCAATGTCCCACAAAGACACCACAGGAATAAAACCCATGATGTTCTTGAACAGTGCTGTGTATAAAGCAAGGTGCTTTTTGTCCCATTCAATTCTGTTTTTTCATAAACTAAAAGATAAAGACAATATTTTTCCCAATTCCATTTAAGCTGTAGAGTTGCATGTCTCATAGATACAACACAGGAAACAAAAATCATAAGCCTAAATGAACAATGGCTTCCCTAAAATACTCAGTGTCATTTAAGGGTAAGCTTGATTCTGAGGTCAAATAACTGAAGCTATACACATTTATAACATCAACATCATTAATTGTACCACAGCAGTCGTGTGCATGCTAACTAATTATTGGGGTAGCTTGTATACAACTGATAATTGGTAGCTCTCGCCTGTCCACTGATAGCTGTAGAGCAAAACGTAGTACTACTGTAGGTGTCAAAAAATGAGGGGAAAAAAACCAAACAGAAGTCATAACAGTCGGTTTTGCTTTCAGATTCAACAAGCAAAGTTCTATGAAAACATCATGAAAATTCTGAGACCTAAACCAGACTATTTTGCTGTTGGATATTATGGCCAAGGATTCCCCACATTTCTAAGGGTAAAACTGTTTAAATTCTTACTCTTTTATCTATTTTCATATGCCTCTAAAAATATGAGCATACTCTTTAGATATTTGCCATGGATTTAGTTTTGTTTGGATGCAGGACTGTAGTCAAAACCCGAATTATTACCTGTAAGGATATGCATGAAATGTTTTCAGATACATTTAAGTCAATTATTTCTGTTAGTTTGATCATGGAGACTAGAAGATCTGTCAGGCAGTGAAGGTGGTATGAGAGCCAAGTGCAGCAACGTGATGTGATTTGGTATGGACAGCTCTTGTAGTACATACTTCTCAAATGAGTCCACACACAGGTCATCGATAATTAATAGAATGCCATTAACTAACTTGTATTCAACTTAAATCCAAAATTCTCTTTCACATGAGCTCAGTATTTTTATTGGAATGAACTGATGAGAGTTTCAAATTCCCCCTCAGCTGCAAGTGAAACACAGTATGAATGTAGAAACAGCATATGTAGCCAAATACTGTGTCTGTAACAGTGGAAAGAGCAGCTAAGTAGGTAGGGCAGAGTAGAGCACAGAGCAGGTGTGCAGCAATATTAATCTGGTATATATTCCCCACTTACCCGATAAACAGCTTCCTGGGTTGAAGGTGACAGTTGTGTTTTCTGGCCCTTCCATGGACTGTTCCATGGTGAATTTGTCCAGTTAGTTGCTTAGAACTGGAGCCCTCCAGAACATCCTGTGGCCTCACAGCACACAGCTGTGTGTGCTGGAGATGACTGTTGCCTTTCTGTTGTCATCTTATAATTTCTCTCCACTAGCTCTTATGGAGAGACTGAGCAGTTGTTCTTTAATCCCGTTCCTCGTGCCATTCATGATGTACCGGTCCTTGTGCTCTTGGTTTGTTGAAACACTGCTGTGACAGCAACTATTCCATGTGTTCTACCATCCTGGTTCCCTCGCTGTCTGTTTCTAGTTCATGAGATGGCAGGACAAGAAGCATCCATAGTATCGAAATACAGATAGACTATGAATTTATTCAGTGTTGTGTTCAGGTTTCTGCTTTTGTTTTCCTTGAAATGACTGAAGTTCAGATTGCTTTTTTGCTCGTACACATATGCCAGCTTCACACCAACTGTCTTCTGTTACTCCAAGTGTTTTCCTGAGTGCTAACGGCTAGTTGATATCTTAGGGCAAGTATGGTAAGTTTGAACTGTTTTCATCGAACAGAAGTCTATATAGGGAATATGCTCTCAGTTTTCTTTACTTGAAGGACAAGTAGAAGAGGCATTTCAGTATTTTTGCCTCCCGTTCTGATTTCATTGTGCTCTACAGGAGCATCCTCTGTGGCGATGCCATTTTATCTCCATTCTGTCTAACAGCATAAAGTAGGGTTTCCGGAGCGTGAGTGCTTCATTCCAGCATTTGGTCAAAATGGTGTCTTGCTTTAGAGTTAATTAACATTCAGAAAAAAAGTAACAGTACTTCCAGAACTTGGAGACCCCATTGCGTGTTTGTACTTACACAAATGCATCTGTAACTTCTGCCTCAGCATTGTACAGCCTGAGAAATGAGCTCTATGTTCTTTGCAGAACAAAGTGTTCATCTATCGTGGGAAGGAATATGAGAGGAGAGAGGATTTCCAGGCGCAGCTGATGAGTCAGTTTCCCAGTGCAGAGAAGATGAACACCACCTCAGCACCCGGGGACAACGTCAAAAACTCTTCTGGTCAATGTATCCTTCAACAATGGGGACATCACAGAACAAATACGTGTTGGGGAAACCTTGTCTACAGCAAGAGTTTATCCATGTGGAGCAATCATTTCCTGAATAGGATGAAAGTATATTGATGCAGCAGCTTAGTTTGGAGTTTTACTTACATGGACTGTGTCTTTTATGGCTTGTTCTTGAGGGATCAAGCTCTTCTTGATACTAAATTCATGTCGTCCTTGAAAGTTTTTCTGACTGGCACTGCCTGCACTTGGGCATCACTTGTATTTCTTGGCAACAGAAATATGCCTCATGGCACTCTTGGATATTTTCCTAGGAAAATTAACTCATAAACATCATTAACCATCTTTTAGAAGGCACTAAGGGATTCTTCTGATCAAGTAGTCTAACAGTTGCTTGCATGCATGAGCTTTTTGTTCATGTTCTGATTTAAATGATTACTGAGCAGATCTGAGATAGCTTCATGGTATCAGACTTTTTTTTTTTTCATGTGTTGATTTTCCTTTATTAATTTTCAAGGTAATATTGTAGCATTTCACATGCTCTCTTGAGTCTATTCTGACAGAACCTGCTGGAGGAGAAAAGGAATACTGCTTGCTTCTCACACGCTTGAGACTGAAGCAGAGTGTTGCAGACCTGTCTAAAACAGTACCTCCAGCTTGAGAGCAAAGCTCTCATAAGTTGGTCTTGTGTCTTACCTCATTTTATTTCTTTTGAAATTATATGATTCAGTCCTTTCTTAAGCTAGGATTTGCTCAAGTCTATTTGCAACTAAAGCAGAGAGTCACCATGGAGGCACTAAAGAAAAAGCTACAGAACTGAACCAGAGGGCATGAGTTTCCAATATACTGAAATATGTACAAATATGATATATTTACTTACAAACACAATATTCAACTTAAAAAAAAATAACACTTCCATAGAAAAAGGAAACCTTGGGTAAAAGGGCTGCTCAATTACAGATTTCAAAGATGAAATGCTAAACATCGTGACATTATGCATGCCTAAAGCTAAATAGTGACACTGCTAGCATAGTGTGCTGTTGATGTTATTTTTGTGCGTTGGCTGGGCTTTAAAATTTAATGAATGATTCAGTGTGATAAATTCAGCTCCAGATAGGCAAGCTCAGTAAATAATAAAAATACACAGTTCAAAATTAATATATATCCACTGGTTACTACTGGCAGATTTTTCCTTTTCTGGCCAAGAAAGCTCCACAAATGAAACCCTGAATCCTGCATTTTTCTCATCGGGAATTTTTTTTTTTTTTTTTTCCTTTTTTTTTTTTTTTCTGTTTCCACCACAGCCTGCATTATTTCATACTGATCATTAATAACATACGCTTAACTTTCACAATTTCAGATATCCAGTGTTTTACAGTGCAGCCAGTCCTGGAGGAGCAAGAGAGATTCAGAAATAAGGCAGTACCTGATCAAATTATAAAGTAAGTGAATTTCTGTAATAGATAATATAATGAAAATTAATAAAAATTAAAAAAAAAATAATTACTTTTTCCCAGGGCTTTAGTGGCAGGATGGGGGTGGGGGCAGTGGTTTTAAACTGAAAGAGTATAGATTTAGATTGGATATAAGGAGAAGAACTTCTTTACTGTGAGGGTGGTGAGGCACTGGAACAGGTTGCCCAGAGAAGCTGTGGTTGCCCAATACCTGGAGGGGTTCAAGGCAAGGTTGGCTGGGGCTTGGAGCAACCTGGTGTGGTGGGAGGTATCCCTGCCCAGGGCAGGGGGGTTGGAACTGGATGATCTGTAAGGTCCCTTCCAACTCTAACCATTCTGCGATTTGATGACTCAGTGTGGCAGTCCCCTCCCCTCCCATCTTTGGGGTCTTTCAGATTTGTTTCCTAGGCTTCAAAAACATGGCTTCATTGTCCTGTTAAGGTACTTCTGAGATATATTTTTGCTCTGCAAAATTAGTTTTCATTTCACATGACTTAAAATACAATTCGCCTTTGAAATAAGAACTAGAAATCAAAAGGAGAGATTTTTCTGTGGACAGCAAAATAGTTAGCCAAAACAGGGCAATTTCTGTTCTTTCAAGTTAGCCATTGCTAAAAGCCAAGCTTAGTGGAAATACATGCTCACAGTGACTGAGAATGATTTAGTAGCTAAACAGAATAGACCACAACATGAATTTGCAATTGACTCTTTATGCTGATGTCTCTCTCTACAACTGTTTATATGTGGTTTTGTATCTATCACAACAAATTGTTATTTGTTGCTTCCAATATATTGAACAACCGTTGTTGTGCGCTGTGAGCGGAACTTTTAGATGTAATTGAACTGATTTGGCATGTGCTGTGGATTAAAAACCACTGGTATTTCAGTCCAGGTGAACATCTCCTCTCTGTTCAGTCAGTTCTTTTTAACAAAATATACTCCTTTTGTATGCCGTTATAAAGCAGGCAGGCAGTGTGCGTGCCACAGCAAGGGTACAGGAAAGTCATGTTAAAACCTACTGAAGGTGGTGTAGAAAATATTTTTTTTTTAAACTGGGAGGTTTCAGAAATTTTATCTCTGGAAAATTACACCCAGTCACAAGCTGAAGCCTTAATATTTGTAAAATACTTTGTGCTGACACTGATTTATAGATGAAGAAGTTGTCTCCTGCATTTTCAGTGAAGTGCATTTTTTTTTCTGAGCAGTAAATTTGCTTTTAATTAAAACCTCAACTGACTCAACTCAAATGAAATATTTCACTGTGATAACAAGATCCATAAATTTCTGAATTCTGTATTTGATAATACTCTTTCCTAAATCTTTCAGTTTTTACAAGTCCAACAATGTGCACCGGTTCCACTACTCAAGACCAGTCAGAAAAGGATCTGTTGACCCTGAAAATGAATTTGCTGTAAGTAATGAACGACAGGGTGGTGGACGTGGTTCTGGCAGCTCTGACTGAATTTTGAATTTTGATCTAGATACTTTCTCAGTCTCAGATTCCTCATTACAGACACCCAAACTTTAGGATCGGGTTCAAAAAAAAAAAAGTTGGATTCCTTTATTTCAGCACTCCTCTTATGTACTTACTCAGGGGTACAGCTCTTTCAGCTGCAGGTAAACGTGGTGTAATTAAGGATGTTCAACACATTTGTGCTAAGCAGTAACATTTTCTGGTACAGATGAAACAAGATGACACATAAATAAATATCAAATGGTTTGCCTCTTGGAGTTTGCAACACTTTTGTCAGCTGCCAGCCTGGCAATGAGAGGTGTGTGTTGTCTGCTTTCATCAGCCCTGGGAGATGTTGACAGACTGGAGTACTACCTGTGTCATTTTTATTCCTGTGCGTAACGGGGTAATGCTGAGAAATAGTCTTAATGGTTCCAATAGTCCAGGGAATCTGCAACAATAAATTATTTTTCAGTGTCATAAAAATGTGGTTTTTTATGTTAATTTGACAGATATCTGGTATTTTATAGTTTGTCATGAAAACTAAACCATCCAATTTTTACAGCTAAAGCTGTGTTCTGAGGATACTGATGGAAAAAGACATTTATTTCAAAAATATACAATTTGAGCTCTGGCTATGTGCGTGCTGATCAGCAGTGTCAACAGTTTCATGTAGAGCTTCTGACCTGCTGGTTAATTAAATGCTTCAGATGCAGAGTCTACACTGACATCCCGGCTTTGCACTCTATTATCAAGACTCGTGACATGCACTGGGCTCCTTTGCAAACTGGAGGGTTTTGAAATCATTGGAAATGGTTTTACAAAAATAAAATAGTTAGTGTTTTTATTGCTGATAACAGTCCATAATATTCGTACTTCAGATAGGTGGAGACAGGAATAGCTGAGGTGTGTCTTCATTGCATCTGTTCCCATGTTTCTCAGTACTGATGTTTGAGATGTGCTGGTATTGGTAAAATAAGCAGCAAGAGGGTAAATCAACTAGTGGCATTTTAAAATACCAACAGCTACTCTGTCCAAAAGGGGAAAAAGAAAGGAGAAAAAAAAAAAAAAAGTAAGGATTCTGGCAAGTTACTGTAGGGCTAGTATTTCTTTTAATTGCAGAAATACATTTGAAAAGTGAAGGGAGGCAGTATAATCTGGGTAGAGGTGAGAGCAGGCCATGGAGTTACAGTCATTCAATCTGTAATGGCAAAAATAGGAACAGATACTAAAAGATTTAAGGGTAATTTTCTTTTTCTTCTGCTTTGTACAGGCTTAGTGCCTGAAGATGACTTAATCTGAAACCAGAAAAATGATTTGTGCAAATCGCTGTGCTAGACTCATTTTGTAGTGTCTTTTTATGCAAAAATATATGCAAAAATAGCGGTGCTAGACTCATTTTGTAGTGTCTTTTTATGCAAAAATGGGCATATACATATGTCTGCTTTCTGACATTTCAGAAGGCAGAAAAGATTAAAGTTTAAATACGATGTATCATTTTTTCCCCTACTCTTTTTTTACTAGTCTATGTGGATTGAGAGGACATCATTTGTTACAGCGTACAAACTTCCTGGAATATTACGATGGTTTGAGGTTGTCTCCATGTCACAGGTGTGTATTAACATGCTAAGAACCCCTCAAACATGTATTTACAGGAATCCTCAAGTACAAAATAGTTGGCAACTTTATCATGCAAGGCTATTGTTATTCACTTATTTTTATACATACAAAACTGTTATTACTGAAGTTTTATTTTTCTGCTTCTGGGATCAATATATCTTGTACCTGATTTATAGTTTCAGGACCGAGTCCTAAGCAAATTGAACAAGACTATGTGGGTTTGCTGAGTTGTAAGAATGTTCATATATATGAAGTCTTATAGAACCAAAAAGACCTTTTTTATCTCTTTATAAATCTTAGAAGTCTTTTGGTTTTTTATAGACTACAATTAGTCCTTTAGAGAACGCTATTGAGACTATGTCTACAACGAATGAAAAAATTCTGATGGTGATTAACCAGTACCAGAGTGATGAGAATCTTCCTATCAATCCACTTTCTATGCTTCTGAATGGAATTGTTGATCCAGCTGTTATGGGTGGCTTTGCTAAATATGAGAAGGTAAGAGCTTTTTAGTCAATGCAAAGAACATATTCAAATATATTATTTCATAATCTTCCTGCATCCCTTGTTCAAAGTCACAGTGGGCTGGGAATATGAAAGCTGTAACTCCACTGATTAAGAGATCCCATGTCCTGGTCACATCTGTCTTTGAAAGCAGGAACTTGCGAACAAGAGTAACTGAAGCTCGATATAAATTGCAGTTGTGAGGGTTTTCATATCCATCTGAGATGAGATAGTAATGACACAGGTTCTCACACATCCAAAGGTTTAGTCTGGAGCCAATGAATCCCATTTATCTTAAAGCAGGTGTGGCATATTTAGATGTGGGTTATAAATGAAACAGTCATAGGCTTTTCTCAGTAACTGCAGCCATTCTGCATAACAGATTTTGTTATTTAAAAATGGGAATACAAATAAAAAAATGTTCTGGCAATCCATGGAAAACAGAATGTCCTGAGGAACTGAACTGTAGAAAATTTGTCGCTAAGGCTACCTTGTGACTGTTGTGGGTTGGGGGAGAAGGCAGGAATGTTAAAAAACAATGTAAGTTTAAATTATTAAAGTTTTGGAGGAGAATGAATATGGGGTTACCCCCCAGCTGCAGAGTTCTGTTATTTCTGCTTGTCGTTTCCTGATGAAAAGCATGTTCTGTTCTCAGTAGACTAAGCGGGTGAGATAGCCTGGGACAGTGCTGAAAAGATGCCACATACATATACATGTACATACATCAATTGTATGTGTTAAGCATGAGACATTCTGGAGGAGTATCACTTACACTGTGCTAGTCCTAACACATCAAGTGTTTGGCAGTTTGCTGTTGACAAATAGCTATTCTTTTGTGCCTGAGGTATAGAATCTGTGGGCAGCACAAGGCAGTGCGTGCAGTGTCTGGCTCTGCTTATCTATGAAAGGGCTCCACTTCTTTCCTATGTAACCCTAGCGAGTGTCAGTAAGTAGGACACTTGAATAAAACAGTCATTTATCAGTGTAAATCATTGCTCCAAATTTCTCCTTTTTTAGTTTCAGTGCAAGCTTAAAAAAACCCAACCAGTAACTGGGTTTCATAGTAAGGGTCTTGGGCTCAGAAGTGCCATATGAAGACTGCACCTCAGTTCTCAGCTGACACAATAGGGAACTCTTACTGGCAGCATCTGGTGGTGTGATGTCTGCCTTGTTTGATGAGCAATATTGTGGTCACCAGCTGGAGTCAGTGCAGCAGTCGCTGATTTTTCACCTGTCAAAATGAGGGACTGAATATTTTTTTTTTGTCTAAGGCTTTCTTTACAGAAGAATATATCGGCAACCATCCAGAGGATCAAGAAAAGCTGAACAGACTCAAAGATCTAATTGCTTGGCAGGTAACTTTCTACTGACAGCAGTTACCCATGGCTTTACCAGCTATTCCTTTTTCCTGTTTTTCTAATCCTTTCTAGCAGAACACGACATTTAGATAATTGTGTGATTTTTACCGTGTTTTTTGGGGGGGTTGAGTTTTGTCTTATTGGTTGTTTTTTTTAGCCCAAACTAATGCAAAATAGCTAAAAGTCAGTGGTGAAGCAGTTAGAGAAGGTTAGTGGCAGAAGTGTAGCTAACAGTGTATTGCATAAATCTCTATCACAAATCACTGTCTTCAAAGACTGAAGAGTAATGAAATGTCTTTAGGTTTTAAAGAGCAGCACTACAAAGTTTCTGATTGTGAACACATTTATTATTCTCACTGTGAATGTGTTTATTATTAATTAAAGCGCATGTCAGAGTGAGCTCTCCATTATCTTTGAAGATAAGATTTTTGTTTGCTTTTGACTGGGTAATATTACACTAATAAAATAGCAAATATGATAGTAGAACTATAACAGCAAAGGAAAGCATTGCAGGGAAGAGGGTTTAGGAAGGTAATATCACGATCATATTTGCTTTCTTATAAGATTTTTAAAGGATTAATTTATTTGCTAAGCAGCCATTCTTTCTGACAAAGAAGGGTTTTTCAGGAAATTCAAGTAGAGGGAGGTATTGAATGGACAGATAGACTTTTTCCTAATATTTTTATCAAGTGTTCTCCTTTAAGGAAGTAGGTAGCTACTCTTCTTCCAGCCCCCCTCATTTAAAAATGAGTTTTTAAAAGTTCATTAGGTATCTTATTTCAACTCCAGTGGAATAGTGAGAGATCTTAGCCCCTATAGATATTTGTCATTGACCCCAGCAAAGCAAAAAAGAAAAAAATGAGCAAAATTAGAGGGGTTGTCAGAGCCAATTTAATATTCTTGCTTTATTTTTTTTCTTTTTAATTTTCTCCTCTCTTCAAGATACCTTTCCTTGGAGCTGGAATTAAAATCCATGAAAAAAGAGTTTCTGATAATCTTCGTCCTTTCCATGACCGTATGGAGGAATGTTTCAAGCATTTAAAAGTTAAAGTGGAAAAACAATATGGAACCAGAGAATTGGTACTGCTTTCTTTTTAACCTCTCCTGCAATTTCTCTTAACAATTGTCTAACTCTTCTAAACAAAAACACATACTCAGTTTTTGATGCTTATGGGCTTTCTTGTGATCTGAATGTATTAGGACCTGAGTTTCACAGTCAAAAAGTTGATTGAATTCTCTGGCGTATCAGATATTCCTCATTCTGGAAGATTGGGAGTATTTTATTAGGTCTATTAAAATGGGAATTCTTTTTCACTTTACTAAGGAAGTAAAAGCAAATTCTAATGTTTCTCCCCTTTGTAATTTTTTTTGGTGGTTTAGGGCTTTGATGTGCAATTGGTATCTCCCTTTGCTAGGCACTGCCAGCTGTGTTGTCAAGTAAAACGTATCCTGTCTGTAATACTGTAAATATTAGTCCAGACCAAACTGAAATATATGGGAATTGAAGGATAACTTATAAACACAAAGTCTCCAGACAAGTCTTGAATAACATAGTCTCTCTGGGCGCATGCCAGCTAGCCCTAACGATGTTGGCTGATATTTGTGTCTAGACACCAGTTGATTTGAAAATTATTTTATGTTGTTGCTTTCAGTGTTGATAATTTAAGAAGAGGATTTTTTTCTTCTGTTATAGGGGAAAAAGTAGCAAGTTTCTAAAAGAAATTTCTGCTGTTGTACTGTTACACGCCTATATGATGAAATTTCTATATATTTATGTAAATATGATTGTCTTATTTTCAGCCCCATGCCATCATCCTTGAAATAATAGAGAGGCTGTAATCCACAGTTTGCAATCTTGCCTAATGCTTGAGCCCCTCAGGACTTGTACAGATCCACGTTTTAAAAAAGCAATCTATTTAACATCTTACAAGAGCAGAGCATGTACTTTGTGAATGGCACCACTGCCATTTTGCCATGCCTGACTTCTCTGGTGGCTGCCTGAGCTTTGTTATTAAAAGGAAAGGGAAAAAAAAAAAGTTAGGCAGCTTTGTGTCTTTTTCACAAGATTCTGGCCACTCAGAGGATGTAAAGCGGTGTGGAAACTCTTTGCAAATCACTTGAAAATAATTCTTCAAACTACAGATGTTTCCAAGTCTTCTGCTAGACATCACTTTGTGAGAAATGACATCACAAGCAAAGTGTTTGGGAATCTGGCATATGAAATTACACATAAATTTTAATATTTTCTGGATAAACAAACCAAAATCCTGTGCATTAATATGAAATGGTTTTTAAAAGTTTTTTCATATCCTGTTTATAGAGTAGAAATGGGAGTAGGCTGGAAAAGTAGTTTATGATATGCAAGCACGGGGAAATTTCTGATGACAGTGTGATGAGTTAAACAGGGGGAGGGATGCTGATCCCAGGAAGTATTTGAACAGAAGAAGAGAGAAGAGCTAACTGCGCTTTACAATTTTAGGTCACAGAAGTCTCCCCCGAAGAAAGAAAACAGTTCTAGAATTAGCCAAGAAATGTGATCCTTGTCCCTACCTTATTAACAAGAGTAACAGGAAAGCATTTGGAAATAAGTCTGATTGTTTCATTTAACTTTGTACCAGGCTGTAGAGCCTAAATAACCATCAACATTAAGCTGAATACTTCAATTATGACAGCTAAATCTCTTAAAGAAGATTTGGAGTGAAATCTCCTTTTTCTCCTTCCACTGCAGACCACAGCAACTTCAAACTTTTGCAGAGAGATGGTGCAGTGTGTATGGGGTTGTGTAATATCCAGGCATGATGAACTGGAGAGTTCTCATTTTCCTTCTGTTGGGCTACTAGAGAAGTATTAATTCTGTCCATCATAGAGTCATAGAATTATAGAATCCTCCAGGCCGGAAGGGACCTCCAAAGGTCATCTAGTCCAGCCTCCCTGCAGTCACAGGGACACCCTCAACTAGACCAGGTTGCCCAGGGCTTCATCGAGCCTCGCCTGGAATATCTCCAAGGAAGGGACCTCAACCACCTCCCTGGGCAACCTGTTCCAGTGCTCAATCACCCTCAGTGTAAAGAAATTTTTTCTAATATTCAACTTAAATCT
>VZRU01006911.1:462164-505667 GCA_013398155.1 Pedionomus torquatus | reverse complement strand
TTTTTTTTTTTTTTTTTTTTTTTTTCCCAGGTCTTGGATTTGCCTCTCCTTTGAATAAGGTCTGAAGTTTAAACCATTCAAGTGCAGAATATACATTCCAAGACTGAGGTGCAAATCATTTATTCAAGTAGCTTGTGAGAAGAAAGTACAGGGTGGGGATCAGGTCATCCCACTGCAACATGATCCAGTCATTTGAGGAAATCATTAAACTTGAAGGCAGTGCTGTAAAATGGAGTGTGGCTTAGCATCATGCCTTGTGGCTTATCAAAGAGACTGAGGAAAAACAACAATCCTCATTGATGAATGAGGCATTTAGGTACTCTGTGTCTCCAGCTCACTAGAACATGTTACAGCTTTAAAAAGTCAATTTCTCTTTGGGCATCCAAGCACATATACCAAAAGGTCTAGCTTTCACTGGGATGGTAAAAATATCTGCACTTATTTTGTATAAATTATTAGATAGCTTAACATTATATATTTGTATTTCATGGGGAAAGTGATAGGACATTGTCCATTTGATAACCTAGTTGTATATACAAATAGAGGGTGTATATTTTATTCTATTAACTCTACAGATGTTCCAGTGATAGAGAAGTGTTTACTTGGATCAATGGAATGAGAAGACCACAATGAGGCATAGCTTGTCAAGACAGAGACTGCTATGAAACTATTTGAACTTTTCAGCTCTTCCTCCAGTGCAGATGATTCACTTCTGCTGGGCTCCTCAGCTGTATTATCAGGATTATCACTGATTCATCCAGTGGGTTAAATTGCTTTTCTGTTCCACTAGGTCCATCTGTGCTGTCATTTTGTTGCCTCAAGTTTCACCCAGGCATCCCAGCACCCTGATAGTCCCCACCGCAGAAATCCTGGGCTCTTGGTGGGGATGGATGTCTCATATCCTTTCTGAGGAAACCTGGAGGAAGGACAGAGGATGGTTTGCTCCAGAGCCCTCTCCTATAAAAATATGAACCAATCTGAACTGGGAGTCATGGACTCATTCCCACAAAAGCAGTTCACAATGTACAATTGACTGAATATTACTAATGACTAAAAAACATCCTGAGGTCCTTGGATAAGTCCTTCAGACTTCAACATTTGTAGGGATCCAGGATATCTAGACACAAAATTCTCACTGAAATGAACGGAAGCTCTGCATCTAAATCCCTGGATTTAAGTCTTCTTGAGCTGAAGATGCAAGATACCTGACTTAATCTCCCCAAGTCTCCACTGAACCACGGATACACTGGCTACCATAATGGACAGGGACATTTTTTTTTTGTTCAGAATATTTGAGGAAAGTTGCCTTGTGTGAAAATCTCTCTTCTACTAATGTGATGACTATCTAGTGGAGTTGTGGATGCTGGGAATTCATACACTGATTTTATGGAGAGAGAAAAGAGTGGAGTTTATATGGAATAAACTCCTTTTGAATAAAACAATCTGCATAAATGCTTTAAGAAAGCCTATAATTATGATAAAAATGTTGCTCAGAGTTAAAATTATGAAGCAATCAAAATTTATAAACAGTCTCTCATCGACTTTTAATCATACTTTCTCATATACAAACTGTAGAAAACATATAGTAGCAATATGTAACAATACACATTCTATTTTCAGTAATTTAGGGTACTGTTCCATGCTTTGTAATCAGAAAAATTTTGGGCTTGTCAAGTTCTGCAGAACTACCCTTAAATGTCAAAAACTGCATAAAGGCTACCAGTTTTTTATATATTTAGCTGAGACTTTATCCTGCCAGCAGCTGAACACCTCTGGAGAGGTGCTGTGTGCTCTCTGGGCTAGGTCCAACATTTTCTGTGGTCATATTCCCACCAAAAGTTCCTGGATCAGGACCTCTACTTCCACTGCCTCCTTTGGAGATGCTCTCTGAGTGTAACACGGGATATGACCCACGCCTCTCCTGAAATTCCCTTGAAGACATTGCTCTTCATTTGTGATTCATTAAGGGGAACGCTTAAATTATATGCATCATGTGAGACATGGATGGCAAGAGATATTCAAAGGAAGGAATATTTGTAATGGGAGCCTTGCCAATTTGAACAGTAGCCTACCATGTCTATAAGCTCCATTGTTTCCTTTGAGCTGAACTAGCTGAACACATTCAGCATGCATTCTGAGAGCAGTGTGCCTCTTTGGGCAAGTAGTAAAATGCACTGGTACTATTGTGTCATTAAAAATGTCATCACAGTTAGGTCAAATTAATTAAATATTTGCATCAACCTATATATATACATATACACATATGTATATATATACACACACATAATTAAAATACAGTATTACTAGATTCTTTTCTGAAACAGAGTAGCATGCAGATTCTTCCACCTGAATTCCTCATGAAAACGAGCCCTTCTATGAATTGACTGGCACAGCACTTCTTGATAGGCTACCTGACTCACCTTAGTTATCAGAGTAAACAGCCTTTTCTGCTAAAATGTTGATTCAAATGTTGCTCCTACCTAGACATATTAATAAGGAAGAACAGCGCTGAGTTTCACAAGGTTTACACCTTTCTAATGGAGTGTGAAATAATGTCCACTCCAGCACTGGTTCAGTGCTCTCAAGAGTTGTGCCCTTGCACGACTTCCTGTTGATTCCAGCTATTTTCAGGTCCTTGGGACCTCACCCACCAAAAGTCTCCAGGAGGGCAGGTGGCAAGGAGGAGGACTTGGAGAAATCTCCAAGTCAACAGGTGGAGAAGAATCCAGGAAATGCTCATCCTGTCATGTTGTGGAGCATTACGGGTACTCTGTGACTCTTTCCTAGAAATGGTGCTGTATTGTATCATTTCTGTGTGCTTGAAGGGGAAATATATTTTGGGTCTGAGAAAGTGAAACCTCAGCCTGATCCACTGCTAGATTATTTAGATGGCAGTTCTTTACTGGACAGAGAAGCACCTTGCATGCAGTTCAATGTGTATTCTCTGATGGCGTTGGGCTGTCAAGTAGTGGTATTCCTGGATGTGCTTGTCGTGCTCCTTCAAACCCAAACACGGTGGGACCTCCCTTTTGAGAAAAAAAAACAACCAAAACCAAACAAGCAAAAGGACCATTGTGATTCTAAGACTTTGTAATTTTGTGAGAGAGAGGCAGTTTTTTTTTCCCTTTTATTACAACCCAGTTTTCTTACTCTTGACCCCATAAGGGGTTTGCCTACAGATGGAGGGGTAGAAGATGTTTTCAGTGATTAATATGGTGCTCCATTTAAAGGACTTCTTTGCTATGATTTCTCTATATTTAACAGCCTATAAACACTGAATGTAAACATCAAGCCTCACTTCGTATCTATATTTGGACCTAAAAATGTGGTTATATTTCCGGCAACAGCTGAGATAGATGAATGTCATGAGTGCTCTGTGTAGGACAGGGGGCAAAAATACTACAACAAAACCTAAACAAACCTAAAGCATGAAACCAAACATTCTGTATACTCACATTAAAATTCTATTGAAAATTGGGAGCACGAACTACCAAACTAGGCTTCTTTCTGTTTTACAAACTGTAACATTTGTTTAAAAAAATCTACAGTATAATTGCAAATTCAAATTTCCTCCCCATTCTTACATTGACATTTGTGTTTTTCTCTTAACATCTCCCACATGTTAATGCAGCAGCTTCCTAGCCCTCTTGTTATGTATCACATTCAATGCAACAGTTTAGCAAATTCTCCAATTGTGTTGGTGTTCGCTTTCACAGACATGGGGAGCAATTTGGTGTGTCCTTTTAATGAGACATTCTCATGCAAGGAGGAAAACAGTGGTTGAGGAAGTTATTAAAGCTTTCTGCTCATTGATTTTAAGACTCTGCTGAATCTACGTTGCTTAAAACCCAGCTTGTTTTGTTAGAAGCGTTATTCAAACCATCTTTTCTTCTAACCCCCAGGTTTGAAGAACTCTAGCTTCCTTATGCTCCTTTGCAGGGACTACAGATTTGTAACTGAATTGACTCTCCCACAGAACTGTGCAGTGAAATCCAAGATTTCATTAAAAATATTTTTGATACTTGGGTTACTAATGGTAATTGTCCAGATGTAAAATCACCTATGAATGGCAGGGCAGATACAAGTCTAGCAGGGGCAGGAGCTCTGAATCTGTAACAGGCATTGACTCTAAATCATAATGGTGACAATAAATGTCTTTTTTTTTTTCCAGCTGTGCTCTTGCTTATCATTTCAGTGATGTGTCTAATGAACAGATGAATCTACTTATCTTGGTTGAACGCTAAAGAGGACACAGGATGGTATGCCTGTGAGAAAACTGATTGCAATGGATGGTTTCTTCAGAGGAACAAGGAATTTGAGCCCAACAAAATGACTGTGAGAAAAACAGATCTGCCAGATCTATACTGGCTACTGAAGTCACTGTAGTAATCATCAAAACCCCACCTATGGTCACAGGTGGTTTTGCACTAAGGTTCCTTTAGGGTTTCACTTATCTGACAAGGCTCTGAGAGAAGGCACGTGCTGAACTTCCAAGCGGCAACAAAGTGGTGCCCAACTATTTGGCTATGGTGGGCCACATGAGTTCTATCACACTGTAGGACATAGATGTGCTTGTCCCTTTGCTTTGGAGACACAGCCCAGACATGGCTCGGCTCCGTCATGGAGGTAGAGACATACACCATCCCATCCCTGTGTTCAGCTTGCCATCAGATGCACCAGCAAAGAGCTGTGGCATGTGTGCCCGTGGGCTCCCTTATCTGACCACCTAGACTTAGGGCTGTTCTCCTGCAATGAGGGATAAAGCTGCAGTCCCCCAAGGTGGTGAGAGAATGTTCAACAAAAAAAACCATAAAGGAAGGCGGTCCCCGTACCATGTTGCAGACATGCATGGCACACGCACATTCCCACATACACATGGCATTTGGCAGGGGCTGTGTGAAACATGTCCATGCAGGGGATGTACTTTTGGCCATGATGTTGGGGCAGGGATGTGTGCTGGGGACCCTGGGAAAGAAGGTTACAGGACATAAACTGCCAGAACAATTCATCCAGACTGCAGCTCCCTCCCTGGGGCAAGCCAGTGGGTCACAGGGAAGAGGCTACAGGTTTCAATGAATGTTTTTCTGGACCAGATCTCGCCTGCTGGACACATGCTAAGCACATCAGTACAACTCATTCCTACAACTCGCTCTTGCAAAAGCAAATTTTGTTGGAATAAGGGACTGTTCAGAAGCAAAACCTATAGGACTAGTGTGAGTCCATTTAAAAGGAAAAACGTAGCTCAAATATTATTATTTATTTATTTATTTATGAAATATTTTTCAAACTAAAGAAGAGCTTTCTAAAAGCATCAATGTACGGTAATTTAGTTGGAATGTACATGACATTGGTAGCTGAAGCTACTGCTGAACATAATTTACAGAGTGCAGGCCTAAGAATATTTTTTTCTAAAACACATAAATAAAATGTCAATTATGTATTAAAAAAATCTAAGTGAATAAAAAAGTCTTAAGTTTCTTTTTGGGTAAAATGACATTGGCTGTACTTAAAGCCTATATACGAGAATGACATGGGTCATTGTGAAATCTTAGAAATCTTACCAATTTGTGAAACCACTGCAGTACATGCTGAACTACCTAAACCAGCCATGAATTGTCTGAGCAAAATAATTTGATACTGGCTGTTTTCCACATTTTAATTAGCAAGAGCAGACTCCTGTTGCATAATCCTATTTAATGTCTGTGCTTGATACCTCCTGAATAGCTCAGCGATTGGTGTGGCTAAATGCATTAGCTGAAAGAACACTGCTAACACGAAGATTCACTTTCTGATACAGATGTAATGCAAGTGTGTGTCCTTCCACTGACTTAACAGAGAAAAAGCTCTATTAACTTACAGCCTGTTGGCTGCACAGATGCCTTGACGTATTTTGTATAAATGCATATTGATGTCTCATGTGAGTTTTTCCTCCCCAGCAGAGTTTCTTTGTAACAGAGATCACAGTGCCCCTATTAGATAATCACCACTCTCCACAACATCCAGCCTAATCAGGCAATTGATCACACTAAATCAGAGATTTGGGAATTCTCTGAACAGCTGCCTGCAGCTAACCCTTTCTGTGCAACGGGCTGTGTTGGCCAGGTGTCCCCCAGTGCTGGGGGGACGGTTCGGGGACATGATGAGAGTGGAAAGGAGGGTAGACATTGAGCCTGCAGTGCTCCCCCCACCCCCTTCCCTGCAGTGTGGGGTCCCGAGGTACAGCAAGGGCTGTGGTACCTCTCCTCTCCCTCTCATCAGATTGTTACTTGACACAAAGCAACAAACTCCCTGGTTCTATTAATTATGGTGGCTAACAAGATACTCGCACACCTCCAAGCGACATGAAAAGCACAAACCAAACCTTTATTAGTTAAGACTTTTAGAGTCACAAACAGCGACAGTTCTACCTCACAGACCTACTGCTAACCTTTTTTTCTGCGGGTTTCCCCTTCCCCCACCCCCTCATTTTTTTTTTTTCTCCTTCAACCAGCCCTGCAGTGAGGTTGCAAGCTACAGAGTTGGCATCTTACTCCTGCTTCCTTACTTGCGTCTTAATGTCTAAAGAATATTTTTTCTGATGTTCACGTAAAAGGGCAGTGCTTTAAGTGTGTGCTTTACCACACTAGGATATATATTTCAAGTTAGCAGTTGCTCAGCAGGGGCATAAGTGCCTTTTTTTTTTCTGTCCGCCTGGCTTGGAAATAAAAGGTGAAAAGTTATCTTATAAGAATCAATGGCATATCTTAGAGAACACAGAAAGTAAAAACAGTCCAAGTAATGAATGGAATAACTTTAATTATACTTGGTTTGGGTGTATGGACTCAGTAAATCCCACTTACACAAATGTGTTTTAAAGTTAATTATCTACTATAATTTCCATCTAAATATATTAAAGGGACGCTTTTCTCATTCTTAGTCTTCTGTGAAGTCATTTGAGCGTCCAAATGATTGAGCTCCAGCATAAAACTGTTGACATTAAAATAAGGTGTAATAAAGAGAACAGGGTAATTGCCAGAGGGTCAATGAAGAGAAAAGGAAGCAGCTGGGCTTAATTTAACAGCAGTACTGCAAGCAATGCTGGGAAGTGAAATAGCTGCCTAAGAATGTCCATTTGGATGACCTGCATTGAAGAATTTGAAAAATGACATGCCATTTTCTTATTTTCAGATAATCAGAATTGAGTTGCAGATGGTTCTGTGGTTTAAACTATATAGAGACAAACTTAGTGGGATGCACCATACCAAAAGTCTTAGTGTGTTCTTAAAGTCTGTAGCTGAGTTGATGATCTGAACCCTCCATAAAGTCAGTGGAAAGAAAGAGTTTTTTTTTTTTTTCCAGGGCATGACTGATTTCTTCCTGAAGCACACGTCTAAAATGTAGTTCTCTAGAACTACACTGGATATGAAGAAACTTGGAGGTAACAATTTCAGATGTGGACATCTAAAATTAGATGACGTGAATCTCTCCAAAGGAGTCTCTGATGCTGGAAAGCCAGCAGCAATGTAGGTGGAACAAGGGAAGTTCAGACAGTAACAGCCTCCAACACCCATTAGCTGCTGCTACACCAAGTCGTTAGCGGGGAACTTCAAGAGTGTCCACTGACATTACATGAACTTAACAGTTGTGTCAGTCCTTGGTATTGTGTGACCTATACAGTGTGTATGCCTCTGGTCCCAGAGTTAGAAATGGGACTCCTGTTTCATGATCTGCATCTTTCTCCTATTCAGTTTGCTCTTGCCAAGGCTAATAAAGGATAAGTAATTTCCTTATGTTTACTTTGAAACTAGTAAATCTAACAGCTGACTATCTCCCCAAATTGAGTGCAATATCTCTGTTGAGTGTGACAAACTATTTGGAGTAAGCAAGGGATGTTTTGAATCATGAGGGAAATTATACTGGTGTTCAAGCAGGGTCAGTAATTTTGTCTTATAAATACGATTAAAAAGTAGCTTTCTTCCCCCCTATAATTTGCCTCCCCCCCCCCCCTTTAAATTCAGTTATAATTTGTGATTACAAACAAAGACTAACAAACCTGTGTATACTGGAATAATAATAAATTCTTAGGACTAAAGTCAAGTTATTCAAGTAGGTAATGCCAAAACTTCAACCACACTGTTAGAATACACTTTCTCTTTCTCTGCAGCACAGGGGTATTAAATTTTCAACTGAAAATTCCTCAAAGTCCACAGTCCTTTTTAAATTGCAGCAGTGCTTGCTGCTGTTATTGTTGTACTGCATATTTCTTTGGAAGATTTCTTCCATCTCTTCACTTTGCTGAGAGGAGAAACAAAAATCAAATGTCCAAATACAATATCCAAGATGGATCAGGTTCCTTCCCTTCCTTGGGTCCATCTCTTCTGCCAAAGCACCTTGAGAACAATCCAGCTGTAAAGGTGGACTATGAGCCAATGACTCGTTGCTCTAAGAGGTTATTCTGAATCTCTTGCTGGGAAAAGCAAGTGCTCAGAAACACTTCACTTGCATCTTACACAGAAGGTGGCAGTTGTGCCTGGACGCTTATGATCAGTCTCTAATCAAAACCTGTCATCCAGAGGGTCTTTCTAATTGATAGCATGAGATTCTCCCAACAGTGAGTTTAGAGAGCCACCTATGCCAGGGATGAAGCGCCGTTTGGAGATAGTGGTTTCTCCTCCATGGACTATTGAAGATGCCTAATCAGGATTACATGCTTAACTTTAGGAAGGCTGAAGTCCTGTGACTTGCATCTAGATCAAACCTGCTGCATGAATTACTAAATTGGCAGTATACATCAAAGTAGTCTTAAAAGGAGAAATCCTTAGGAAGCAATATGCTCTTACATTGTACAGTGATGCATGAAGCAACCAGAGCAGGACCAAAAGTCTGTAGCCCTAAGAAGTCTTAAATTTGCTTTTATTTTTGGCTCAAAAATATATACTGAGAAGAAGCTATTATCTGTAGCTTGTGATAGGCTTCATTGAAGATAAATCTACTTCACAGACTCCCAAACACCTTCAGCTGTCTTTGTTAGGTTTTGTAAATCCTTATTTAGAAGTGTCTATGTCCTGGTTTTATTGCACTTATTTTGGTTTGAGGAATGCACTGAAATGCTGTGCTGTCATCTGCGTTATTACCAAAGTATATTTTCACTGTGATTTTCAGCTGCTTGAACATTTGAAATGTTTGTGTTTGCTCTCACAATTCAGTTCTGGGCACCAGCCTGTATTCCTGGGCTATAGACATCAGCAAAGAGGTAGTCGAAAGTGCAAGGGTTCAGATATATATTAATGTATTTATTCTGCGATCATAAATTTGAAAAGGCTCTTTTGCACGTACAAAATAGAAGGTTGGGCTCTCTTCAGCTGAACAACATGTGTCATCCCCCCTCCCTTCAGTGCCTCTTTTTTTTCTACATACTTCTCGCTAATGTAAATCTCTAATATTCTGTAATGGCATACCAATTACAGAAAGCACCCCATCAAACCACCAACATTCATGAGACTTTGATCTCCAGCATGCACTAAAACCCAACTCTTACCTTTTTTTTCTATCAATTCATTCTCCAGAGCTATCTTGGGGAATGAATATTTATTATTTTTTATTTTCTCTAGTAAACAAATTCTTAAGTGTCATACTTTTGTATGCTGTCATGTCAATTTCTATAAGTAAAGTTCTCCCTTCTTTGCTTCTACTTAAGTACATGCAATAGATTTAGTTCTGGGCTACGTCTCATTTGGGAGATGGCAAATGAGATGGGATGGCAAGGACAAGAGATATCATCTTTAGGGGGGAGAGTGGTAGAAAGAGAATATAACTATATTTGTAAAGTATTTGTGCTCCTCTTTAAGAGAGAAGTCATGTACAGCAAGGGTAGATTTTTGCCTAAGCAAAACGAAACCAGATTGCTGGCTTGGAAAACTAATTATTATGTGTGTTTACTTAAACCAGGAGTGGGAAGAAACAGGTGCTGAGAAGCACTCAGGTCCTATTAGGACATCTGTTGGAGATTCAAAGGTAACCGCACTTTTTAGAATTGGAAACACCCAAGGATAAAAGCTATAACAGTTACAAATTGATTGCAGAACACAAAAGTAAATCTCTAAAGCTCATACAACAACTAAAATGCATGCAATAGGGATAAGATCATAGGGGGAAGGTTGTATAAAAATAATAGTATCGAATAAAGGAGCTAAATAAACACTGGTATGTAGATACAGATAAAATTCCTGTAAATGTCTATGCACCATTACAGGAGGCCTCAGAACAAAAACCAGGTTGCCAGGCATTGGAGGAGAACCTATAATCTGCATTACTGAAACACGGTGGAGTCACAAAACAATGAGACATTGTTTGTCATGCACATAGCCATACGGAGAGAACAGACTGTGACAGAAGAGGTGTGGGAGTGACCTTGCGCCTGAAAAAAATCCATAGATTATAATAAGCCAGAATTTCCAAATAGGAAGGATCACGTGGCAGATGCTGTCTAAGTACAGACCTCCGCCTTCAAAACCGCTGTGTGGAATCCACCCTGGCTTTTACATTGGGAGAAAGACTTTGGATTAAATCCTGACACCAATGAGCATATCAGGGGCTTTAGGATTTTACAGCCTTTATGGGGATCTCGAGGCTGCTGGCATAACCCTACCCGCTCTCTGGTTTCCGAACCTGCAAGTACAGTGGGAACAAGCTCTCGGTGCTGCGCAGCATCCTCCATGCCTGAGCGCTCCTGGCAGCATCCTCCATGCCTGAGCGCTCCTGGCTGGGTACGGCCCTGCTGGCACCCCCAGGCTACGCATGGAACAGCCACATGGATGGAAAGCTGGCAGGAGGTGCAGTGCTGTGTTGCTTAGGGTAGGGTAGGCAGAGACAGGGAGTTTTGTGGGGTGGGGAGAGCAAAGCTTATTCACAGAGATGCAAGAGGCAACAGCACCTAAGTACAGTAAAGAAAGCAGCAGGAAGCAACCGTGGTGATTAATAACAACAACAATAATAATAAAGATGAAACTGCAGACTGAATTAGCACACAGATTATTAAATTATTGATAACTTCAGTATATTTTTTTTTGGAATGTCTAGTTTTAGAGAGAGAAAAGAGTCTCTTCCTGAATTGATCCTATCAGTTAAAAAGTAATCTTTGCAGGACTCCGCGCAGAAGGTGATGTGTTAATTACTACATAATGCTGGTGAAATAATCAGAAAATTTGTAGCAGGAAACAAGAACAGTTAAATGAAATTAAACATTCCCATAACACACTGGCACAACAAAATGATGAGAAGGGAAGCTGCCAGAATCTATAGGCAAAATCACTACAACTGGTATGGAAAAGATCTCAAATGAGGGAAAAGCAGGACCCTGGTGGGACACTCCCCATTTAGAACAGGGTTCAGCTGGTACCTGTGCTGCTTCTCTATTTGAGATTTCTGGCAAGGCTGGTAGATTTAACCTGCAGTTATTAATACGAGTAATTGCTCAAACTCACATTTCAGTTAGATAGTACAGGAGAGAACACATGTGCCCTAGTTATTTTGCTGTCATAGTTTTGAAAGGTTTTAAAGGAAAAATAGAAGAGGGAAGAGGTTCAAGGAAAATCAAAGAGAGGGTCTGCGCTTTCTTTGTATAACACAAGAGGTATCTGTGTTATAGATTAAAGAAGTTCATCCTTGCTTCTTCCCTTGTACCTTTCTCTCCAAACAGTGCTACTTATTTTTGGAGTAAAGTCAACTGATACAGTGATATGAGCAGGCAAACACCATTGCTGTGGCTCTGGAACTGATCAGCAAAAAGGATGGTTCACCTTCAAGTCCTGTGAATTATTTTGGGAAGATACACTGTCATCTCATCTGAATGTTACAAAGATATGGATCATGCTAGGAAAATCTATTGAAAGCACAAGTCCTAAATCCCAAAGGCACAAAAGAGGAAAAAAAACCTCAAATTTTGTGTTTACACTGTAATAAAAGTGCTTGTACATGGAAGACTACCTAAAGGGAGTCTGTGTCATAACCAGCTCCTCCAGAATTTGCCCTAGACCAGTTATGCTATGCATAGTTTACTCTGGATGATAGGATCATTATGGTCATGAAAGATGATGATGAATATATGGAGACCATCAAAGAACTCAAGGCATGTGACCTTTATGTGTTTCTCACTACAGGTTAACATCCCCTTTTAAGGAGAAAGGCAAAAAACACTACACAGAGAGATACAAAGGCTGATGACACTACACAGAGAGATACAAATTCTGTGACATTATTACTGAAGTCTTCTCCAAACAAAAATGGCAAGCCTTCTCTCTGTCTCTACTAGTTGGCTGAAGCTGGCTAACCCAAATTTAACATGGTATTCACCATCAGCACCATTTCTTCTACAATTGTTATTGCCATTGTTATTTAGGAAAAAGAAAAATACCCCTACAGAACCAGACTTTTCCTTCAGCTCCACTGGTGGAAGGACAACCAACTATACCAGTGGTGAGGACTGAAGACACCTGTATGATTTTGAAAAGTCATTAGTTTGGGACAGTTTCTAGTTGTACATAATCTGGATTACAGTTATAAATGTTGTTCCTCCACTCAAAGCTCCTAAAAGGCTCATTTCAGAAAAACAAAAAATGAAAAGAATCTATAGTGGTCTAATTTTGGTTTTGCTGTCATTACTATTGCAATAATGACATGAGGCCCCAGCCAGAAACAAGAATTTTTGGGAGCATGCAGGAAGATGCAATTTTTGCCATGAAAGGCCTTATGATCCCAGAATTCTCCACAGGACTCAGTCTTTAATACAGATATCCCTTTAAAGTACCTGCTCTTGAGGGTATCTTCTCTCTATGTATTTGGCTAAATAGTACTCTACATTACTAATACATGAGTACATTTGCTCACAGCAATGAGTTTCTTCCTCTCAGGTATTGGAAACCTTTCTTAAACGACACATTAATAATACAAAGTTTGTTTCTTCTAAGTCATAAAATACTGAAAATACTTAAGCCAGTATCTCAAAGGGGATTTCTGTGGTTCTCCACTACACTCCACTCTACCAGCTACACTGGCATCCAGCAGTGTTGCATGCCTTGTTGCTATCTTTCTAGGACCTCTCAGTCTTTAGGAGAGCCACTGTGTGGAATAAGGCAAATCTTCTCAGGTGAAAATAAAGGGCATGATAAATGCATTTTACACTTTAAAGATGCACAATGTTTTGATGGAGATGCATTTAATGATATAAAAGTAGGTAGATTAGCTGACTGACATTACATTACAGGACTGACTATGCAGCATATCTTTCCAATGCGATCTGTTCTTCCTGTGCTGGTTTCATGAAAGAGTGAGGGCTCTGCTGTGCACGAATTCCCTGAGGCAAAGAGAAGGTTTAAAACCTCCCACGCATCACCCTGAAAGGCTGGTGCTAGGTAGCAGTCTTGGCATCTAGGTTGTACCTAGACAATTCCACTGTATCCCTCTCCAGAGGTGCACACTACTCTGAGGTGGACGCAATGGAAACTAACTGAAAAAAAATGCAAAACAACTGGAGAAAGAAATTATATTCCTGTGATTTGGGCCTGCTAAATTCAACTGAGAGGGAACATTTGGGGAACATTGTCATCCTAGGCTCCCTTTGTAATCAACAGAGAAGAACAGACACTTCCAGAATGTGATTCAGATGGAGAATGGACTCACTTTTCCTCTGGAGTTTTCCTTTCTCTCTCAATTACCTTTGCAGAAAGCCTTGAACAACTCTGCTCCTAATTAGCAACTATGCTGCTACAGTCTCAGTTTGATGCTTGTCATTGGGTATGATAAGTTCAGGGCTTAGGGCAGCGTCTGGTTCACATGTGTTTGGTGCCTAATACAAATTCAGGCAGAATTAAACACTACAGTCTCTACAGTCTGACAGCCATGGCTGCTTGACTGTATGAGTGCCTGTATTAAAAATTAACAGTAGAGAATACTTAAACAGCAGTGACAGCTGGGACCAAGCCTCAGGACTCTCTCATGCCTGCCCTCACCAATGGGCTGCAAAATCAAGCTCCCTCTTACCTATTCTCTCTCTGCTCCATGGCCTTGCATAGTGAACAGAATGAAGAACTTCTCTAGCTTGATGGGTAGGATAAGCTCCGAGGAAAAGGGAATTGCGGTTCAAACCCCTTCAGTCTGAGAAAGGCTTAGAATCCATGTTTCCCACTTCTTGTAAGAGTGTTCAAACAATGAAGTTATTTTGAAGTGGCTGCTGCCTCTTCCTCCTCCATCATTAGCTGCTTGCTCTCAAGAGAGGACTCAGTGCTCTGGATTTCAAGTGGATGAAGGTGACTGAGGTTCAACACTTGTTCAGATCTAAACGGAGAGGTTTCCCAGGTGATTGGTAGGTGGGAGTTACAGTGACCTGCTCAGGCAGTGGAGAGAGATAGGGTCCTAGCCACTTTGAATGATTTCAGAGGTGGCCACCTTCCCCCACCCACTGTATTTAGAATTGACATGTCTACCTCAGATGCACTGAATCGTCCTGCTGGGCCAGGGGCTGCCTGGAAGCACAGCAGCGCCCAAGCTGAGCAGCTCCTGTTGGCAGTCTGAATACTGCCTTCATTTCATTACACAGTTCTTAGCCATTTTGCTTTGGCAGGTATGAAAGAAGTGATGCTTCTGTGACAAATATCCCTCACCTTCCATGATCTATCACAGCAGCCTGGAATACAAGAAAGGCTGCTTTAAGCAAAAGACTTCTGAAACCTATTCAAGGCAATCAAGATAATTTTATTTTTCTTTTAATTTCTCAAAATTTCCCGTCCATAGTAAGTGTATCTGCGATTATAGTAGAGACCCCACTGGGGAACTGGGAAACATATATTCAGTACATACATACAGGTGTATGTGCTGGATGTTTGCCAGCCTAGGCATGACATACTCTAGTCCATCTTTTAGCATAGCAATGAGCATAACAGGCAGAAAAAGTGTGTTCACTCCACTATAAATAGCTAGTTGCATTAAGTATAACATTTACATTTGCTTGTAGTTGTCTGAATTCAGAACCAAATTTGATGCACTACACTCATGCCAGTAGATCCTCTGGTTCCCCATCCCCCCCACCTAATTGCACTCTTTTTTGCTAGTTACTTTTCCTCTTTCAGTCCTCAGCATGCAAATTATGCCCACTTTCACATATTTTCTGACCAATTTAGACCTAAAATTTATGCTGCCGTTCACGTCACTGCTGAAATTGGCTCAGAGCTTTCCAAGGGAGTTGCACTTGTTGACAGCAGGTATGAATATATTTCTTGGATTTAAATGGCTGCGCGTGAAAAAAAAATTGCAGAGCACTGTCAAAGCTGTGGCTGATATACTGCATAAATGTATAAAGTAAATAACCATACTTACTATGATGAATTCTAGTCTTAGACCCTAATAACCACCTTTCGCGGGTAATAAAGTTGCTGATCTTTTATGTGGAAAATATAAGCCTGGTACCCTAACATTTATGTACAAAAAAGCAAAGGCTGGTTATCAATATGCTCTCTTAAATCACGAAATCCAGTACATGGATTGGTGGTTAAAAGATTACCAATTACTGCAATATCATGATGGGCTCCTCCAGTGGGAACATGAAGAAGGAAATCCCCCAGGACACTTTGAGTCTGAGAAGTTAAGTCCTATTTTAGACACTTTTTTAGGCAGAAGGTGCCGAGCCTGCTTTCATAGGATATTGATTTGGAGCTTTGTATGATATATTGACTGGTCTGATACTGACCTTTGTCTGAACTGCAGCTGAACAGTTTTCAAAGCATCTGCTTACTAGAACAAAAGTAAGCTGCAAAAGCATATTAGATACAAAGCACTGAGCTCTCTAGACTGTTTTTTTCCTTTGTTTCCTATTTAAACATGAATTTGTAGTCTGAAAGGCAGCTTAGTCAGGCTAACAAATTCTCTGAATGAAATGTTAGTGTTTTGGTCACTTTTTAGAGAAATTTTACTCTCTAAAAATTGTAGACTTTCTACTTTACTAGCAAATTATGTAGGAAATTACTTCTCTTACACAAGAAGCTGGCAAAACCACAAATCCTTTACAACTACAACTTTCAATACTTTGAGAAGTAAATACCAGGGATAAGAAATCAGAATAAACACCAGCCATGGACGTGGCACTTAGACACCCTGACAAAATACTGGATGGAATAAGGAGACGTAGTTACTGTCATTATTCTTTGAAAGCAGGTAACCTGCAGCAGGCCTGAAAGCATGCGATTCTCCTTGATATTTCATAGTGGGTTTTACTTAATACTTAGCTCTGATCCAGCAAACTCATGAAAAAAAGTCTGATGGGTCCTCACGGCCACATTGTACATGAAGAAATTTTACCAAGGAGCACCCAGAGCATCCCTCTGGGAGCAAGGGCTGTGTGTCAGTACCGTCCCACCAGGAAGCTTGAGGCTGGACTGGCTCAGAAGCAGAGCTCTGGGGCAGCAGGTGTTGAGAGCATGATTACAGGAAGACTGAAGTCTGACTGCAACACACATAAATACCACAAACTGGCCCCAAGAGCAATGAAGGGCTAGTAACGTGGTTTGCAATACTGGGTAAACATCTGGGTGAAAAGCACAGTCCTGAGCAGTTGCAGCCAGTGTGGCTGCACCTGTGCTGCTGCCAGCACATGAGCTGGACAGTTTAAAGCCTCCATCTTAACTCTGAGAGACCTAACTTCATGGAACACCTGCCTGTCTACTTCCCTGAAGTAGCACCTTAGACCTCCACCATCACGCCAAGGCTGGAGGGTGGCATGGTACCCTTGTTCCAAGCCTGCTCCAAAAAGAGGTTGGGGGCTTTTTTTTTTTTTATCAAGACTGTTCTTCTTTTCTAGCAAAGATATCTTGGAGCAGCTTCAAAAACATAACTAAGTATTTTTAAAGAGACGATTCTTCCTGGTGAAACTGTTCTTGTGAGGGCCCAATAGAACTTGCTCTCATTTTAAAGAAATAACTAGAAAAAATGTAGAAATGTTTGAAATTTTTTTAAAAAATAAAATAATTCCCTTAAGTGTGGGTTTTGCTGAAAATGACACTTTTCATAGGAAAAATAAATACTATTGGAATTTAGAAAATGGGGGAAAAAAAGAGAATCCCAAAGTAGGAAAATACCGATTGGAAGTGGGAAAAATTTTAGAGAGAATCTAAATTTCCCATCAAAACTCTGCTTTAGAGAACACAGCTTTTCAGTGAAACACTGAATAAAATTCCTTGTGAAAGCACAATTGAAAAAAACCCAGCAATGAACAGGTTTCACCCAGTCATTGTTTTCCAACAGGTTTTGACAGCCGCTTCGCTGAATGAGCAGCTAGAAGGCCCTGGACCCACTCTAGCAGACAGCACTAATTATACTCATAGTAAATAGGTATGAGTAAGCACATACACATAGGCTAATGCCACAGCGCTGTTCATTATTCTCCAGTAGGTAGGAAAGAAAGGCAAAAAAAAAATAAATAAAATAATCAATTGAAGTGGCTAAAGGCATGGGGGCTGGTGTCAGAGCCGGCGTTCAAACGCTTGTAGCATTCTCTCTCCCTGTGCCTTGTGCTGAGCTCGTTTGATTCCTGATTGCTCTTTTCATATTAAGGTTTTCCACAGAGTAGTCAGAGAGCACAATGAATATATTGAATGCTGAGGTCAGAAGCAGGCTTAGAAAAGACCAAGGATCTTTGCACTTGCTACTGGGCAGAACAACCTCCTAGAGCCACAAACGATTGCCCCAGCTCCCAGATAATAATGCAGAGTCTTCCCAGCTGCAGGTTTAAGAGGCTCTAAGGCCAATGAATAACCTGTGGTCCTTAGGAAAAACAGCCCTTACCCCTCAAGCAAACAAACCAGCTATTTGTTAGCTTAAGTAGCTGGTTTTTTATTGAGAAAAGTTAGTCAGAAAACGGGCTAGGGTAGGGAAGAGGAGGAGAGGTGAAGTTAGAGCTAGATTTCAAGGTCACTTGGTCTTGGATGTAAAGTGAAGCATGGAGGTCTGTAGGCAGAGAGTGCTGCTACTGAGGAGGAAGAAGAGCACCTACAAAAGTGTACAGGTGGTAAACTGATATGACCACTTATGGAGGAAACTGATGCCAACCCTAATCACAGTGAATGGCCCCTGGAGGGTGTGAGGTTTGTGGGTTACACCCTCTAGTGTCCATTTTACGCAGAAGGAGGAGGGCAGAGCATAGGAAGGAGACACTCAAAGTTTCCCGTGTTTTTCAGAACAAACAGGTATGCAGAATTATGCCGTGATGTCCCAGACACCCAGCATATCAGAGATCTTGTTAAACCCGAATGAATGCATAAGCAGGCCGTTCAGGTGCACACTGGTCCCATCACCTCAGGTGTGGGCATCAAGCCAAACACTGAGTAAATAACAATTGATACTGAGGCAAGACTCCCATAAAACGTTGCTGAGGTAGACCACTTTCCTTGCTCACTCTTCACAGAAGATGATGACCCAATGCACAACAAAGTAAAGGACATGATAGCAGATGTATAAACTAAGTTGACATAAAATAATGAAAAATGCAACAGTACAAGTAGGTATGGGTCAGAAAAAACTTAGCTGCAAGAAGCCAGCAATTTCTTTGTCCAAGTCTCTGGGCTCTATGACACTGATGCATATAAATGACCAAAAAAGAGGTGTGCCTTTCTGTTCAGTTCATTGCAGTTAGCATCTCATTAGTATGAGTGTGAATAAGAACTTGCTGTGGAGTTTCATCAAAACAAGCGTTCAAAGGCCTCTTAAAAAAATTCCTCAGTAGAGCACCATAGAGGCTCATAGCTCACCTGCACAGAAGGTGTCATAAGACAGAACAGAAAAGGACAAAATGAGCACTGATCCCTTAAACAGATTATTCCTGACAGAGCATGACGTTATGCAGAGCCTTTCAATGAGCAAATTGATGTAATCATGTCTAATTAATTGGTCTGAAACAAGAGACTGACAAAACTTAGGGATGCAGCTAAGTAGGATCATCTGTTAGCCACACCTCAGAATGTATCATTACTTTTCGGTCAGATAAGACCAAGAGCACCACTCCAATGAGAATAAATCAAGGATAATACCTGAGTAATTAGTAGTAGGATCCAGTGTTTCAAGTAACACACATATTCTGCAGTCACAAGACCATGACAGCAAGGATCGCTCATTTACAACAGAAACTAGGAAAAGTTGCATCAGGGAACATCAGAGGCAACTGAATCCTGGATGTGCTTAGTTATAACCGTGGATACTTCTTTTCTAAGTTCAAGAATATCCTCTGTCCACTTGCTCTTGGGACCACATTCAGGACACCTACTTTGAGAAAGTTACTTAAGCATCACAATGCCAGATCATAGGAAGGTGGCTCAGGGGAGACAAAGCTGTCAGGTGGGACAGGTCAGCATCTTCTATCTTCAAGCAGTTCCCTGGCCTGCGGGGTGAGCTGCAGCTTACCGGCAGAAAACGTGAACCACTGGCTTGCACCTGCAGCAGCACACAGCCCCTGAGCAGGAGCGCTGTGGCCCCATTGGGAGCTGCACGTGTATAGAGAGGGCATAAATTCTACTGCCAAACCTATGCCCGCTGTTTTCCTGCAGGTACAGGATGCCTTCAGAAATGCCAAGCTACTAGGAAATGACAAGAAGCGAATTCAGGCTGTCTCGGTCCACGTCCTTAATGTGCAGCCTTATATCAGGCACCTACTCCTTGAATTTGATGCGATATAGGGACAGAAAACCAGGCAAGGAGAAGGAAGGAAGGGCTGCAAACTGGTGAGGCTGTCAAGGAGTTACTTTCATCTTGCCTGATGGAAATGAGAGGGGAAACTGCAGATGCCAGAGAAAAGTATTCGAAGAGCCAGAGGAGCAGTGCACGGGCAAAGCTCCTGCAAGGGGGTGTTTAAGGGCGCGAAGGAGGTGGCAACAATGAAGGGAGCTGTGGCGGCAGGAGTAGGCAGAGGATTTGTCTTGACGATTTAGGAGACAAAGGAGATGGGAAGGTATTTATAGAGAGAGGCAAGCAGGGTTGGAGAAGGTATTTTCAAAATAGAGGTTGCAAGAACAAGGTTACTGTGCTTGTGTCTCTGCCACTGAGTCACTGCGACAATTTCCCCATCTGTAAAACTGAGATAATAATACTTACCTATCTTACAGAGGGAGGGGAGTGTGTTGTGAGGATTAATTAGCTAAGGTTTGTACAGCACTTTGAACATGTAGAGAGCGATATAAGTGCTCAGTACTAAGATTATTATTAATATGGAAGAAATAAGCCAGGGTGGGGGTGGAGAGCGAGTGAGCAAGCTTTTAAAAGATAAGAGGAAGGAAGTAACAAGAGGATGACAGAGAATAGGAAGGGATGGGATTAAGGGACAGTTTCTTAAATTAGAGGTAAACACAGGGAGACTTTACTGGAAGCTTAAATGAAGGAAGAAAGTGTTAGGAGCAGAGCTGCTAGAACTGGAGGCCTATGAGCTCTGGTATTATTCTCCTCTCATTTTCTCTTGTTTTGTCAGCTTTACACCACACTGTGGGATTTTTTTGTCTTCCCAGAAGTCTTTATCTGGAACACTGACTGCAAGTAAAATACATGCTAACCATCAAACTTGAGCTTTAGCTCTGGCACTACAACTCCCACTAAATCAATGAGTTGTGGGTCTGAAAGCAGAACTTAAAAAGCAAATATTTTCCTATTTGTGTTGTTTACGCAACCCTGTCTCCCCTCCCCCTGGAGGGGGGACATAAGACAAAACCATAAGAAAGAAAATCGACCTCCCTCCCAACACTACTGCTAAACATAGAAAACCCCAGTGTTTTCAGCAGTTTCTACAAAGCACAAAACTAAGTCCTTTTTTATCTCCTTTTTTCAATAAAGCGAAGCAGATGAGGATATCCCATTTGCCAAGGGATTGTGACAGGTTGTCCAAAACTAGCAATTTTAAACAGAGTGGATGTTGGTCAAACAGGGAATAGGACCCCAGGACATTCTATGATTTGCTTCTCCAAGGCAGGGAGCAATTGCAGTGGTCACTCTGACTTTATTATCTATGAATTTACAATGGCAAACTGTATTTCCCCCTGCCAACTGTCCAGTTTCTACTTTGTGACATACAAATTACAAAATAACTTAAATTGTTCTGAATTTTACCCAGAAAAATCAGACAGAACAGTTGAGGATATACCCTCTGCTCCCCCAACCAAGGAGATACAGTGCAAAACCTTTTAACTACAATATGTAAAACAGGCTTTGAAGTCAGTGCACCTGACAGAACTTGTTTCAGCCTAACAAAAGCAATGTTATTCAAACAGATTATTTTTCCTAAAGACCTCTGTGTCCTTAGCCCTTCTTTGGGGATCATGGATTGAAGCTGGTGTACACAGAGAAACATTTCATTGAGGTGTTACAAGACCCCAAACCAAAAATCACTGTCGACAAACTCACCGTTGGAAGAGTGCATGAGGGGTGGGTGTGTAGATTGCAAGAGTAAAACTGACCAAAGATTTCTCTGTTTGAGGTCCCTCTCAGGAGACACCCAGCTAGCTGACCCTGCTGCTGTACCTTCCAATTAAATTATTTATTTTTATCAAATCTGACGCCTGAAGCTCTGCTGCAAGAAACCTAGGGTCAAGCTTGAAGAAGGAGGGAGCATGACCGAGGGTAAGTGTGTGTGTGTGTGGGAAAGGTGACCCTGTTGGCTCACTGGGGTCACCTGCTGCAAAGAGCCCCTTGTCCCAGCAGTGAAAAACTCGGGTGGTGTGTGTGCAACTCCTTCAATGGCGTGTGAGTGCTTGAACAGAGGCTTCTCCTTTAACACAAATGAATGCATACATTCATAATGAAGGTTACGTTCACTCCTAGTGAGGATGTCCTCCTCCAATAATTCCACGTACAGCCTACCAGTACCTAAGTCAAACGTACTCATTTGGATAACTGCATCAGTATTGCCAGCCTCTTAGCCAGCGGTTTGCATGAAAGACAGCTCACTCCTCCATGGGTCAAACATGTATCGTTGCCTCCTCTGGAAGAACAGTAGATCCTGTGTCAATGAAAGAATGGTAATGTGATACTTTCCTATTACTCTCTCTTTTTTTTTTTTTTTTCAAGCTGAGAAAGGAACTATTGCAACATTCCTTGCAATATATAATAATGTTGTTTTTTCCAAGAAACTGCCAGTCTGATTATCCAAGCATAGGTTCAGCCTTCAGACCCACGTTCTTTACTCACACCTTCATTTTGATGTTGCAAAACCCTTACTCTGTTACTTTAATAGGCCTAATGCCTAAAGACCAATTAGCAGCTATGCTATTTTTTTCAATGAGGATTTGCTGCTGTCATTAATGCTGTCAGGTCCATCCATACATCTCAGGGGGTACATGCACAACATTTAAATGACAAAATGCAACCCAGAGAGTGTTTTTTGGACGTTATAAAATATCCGCACAGTGCTTCAAAGACATTGTGATGTCCAGGAAAGACTTCACAGCTCTTCCAACATCCGAAGTTTTAAAAAGCGATACATTTTTAAAAAGAGGCCAGGAACTTGTGAAGGTAAGCCAGAATAGGAATTCTTGGTGAGACCTTGCAAGTAAAAAATTGAGGGTTTGTCCATGAGAGGAAATTAACTGGCAGAACTATGGCAGTATAATTATAATGCTGCAGCAGCCACCGCTTGTGTAACTCTCTGTGTTCCTGCACAGACACTATTCTGGAATAAAAGTCTTTTTTTTTTTTTTTTTTTTTTTTTTTTTTTGTTGGTAGACCTAACTCTGCTTTGGAACTGACATAAACTCTTTCTGCCTCATAATCACTCGGCCCCCTACTACTGAAATCAGCCTTCCATTTTCTCTTTTGTGCAAATGCCCCTTCACCAAATTACACTTTCGCAGCACAACCAATGACTACAGAAAATGTCTGCAACTACTAATTATAGGCAAAATAATAAAAAAAAACCACAACAAAGAACCTGACATGGTAAGGCAGTGTGTGCAAAAGAGTGGCAGAAGGCCAGAGCCAAGGCTACCATGTGTAATGTTCGGCAGCAAGGAGAACAGCTAAGGTGATCTCTGAGCAAGAAGACAAATTGCTGTGTTCTACTAGACGATCTGTATTTCCTTTCCTTACCTTTCTGGGCTTTGCCAGTTTATTGTGCATAGTACCTGCAGATGAACCCAAACAAAGTTTGGTGCAGTGATTTAAAAAGGAAAGCAACTCATGGTTTAGAGAGAAAGTGGAGGCAGTTTAACACAGTGCCTTCAGTGATCGAATTTCAATTGGCTTTCAACTTAGCATTTCAGGAAACTTTAAGAGAAAACAGATTGAAGCATTTAAAGTGCATATAAATCACAATAAAAACGGGAATGCTTTTTCAGTTATCTACTTGATGAATAGTAAGAAGGAACAATATTAAGCTGGAAGCTTAAAAATTTAATATGGGATAATGCAGAAGCAGGTTTGGTTCAACTATGGATCTGATATTGTAGTAACCAAACAAAAATAGAACTCAAGTGCTTTCTATGTGTTATCAGAACTCTTCAGGTGAATGGAGGTCTTAGTAAGAGGATATACTTTTAATGTAAACTGTATGGTCTTCTGATAAATGTTTAATATTAAACTTATCTAAAATTCTAATAAAATAAAACGTACAACGACAACATCTACATGAAGCAGTTCAAGTTTCTTTTACTGTGGCTCAAAGACACAGTTTATATTGTGTGGGGTATCACAGAGCTCTGTTTAAGGAAAAAGGGTAGTTGGAGTCACATGAATCAAAATTGGGAGTCAGTGTTATGTAAATAGAAGATTCTGACTCACTAGATGAACCTGGCCACAATGCACCGTGCAGACTGGTCCATCGGAGTATGCCTGCCCAGAAAAAACACCAGACCGTGGACTCTGTCTGACAGATACTGCCTTAACAGAAAACTTTTCTCACTTCAAAGTTTGTAGTCCCAAACTTTGTATGCTTGCCATGAATGGGATAATAATGAAAACTAAACACCATACCTAAAGAAGATACCCACAAATATTCACATTTTAAAGGATCTTACTTTTGATGGTTTTAGGCTTATATAATTTTTGTTCTAAAATTCTAAAATAATTAAGTTTATTGGTAAGAATACTAACCAAAGAGGAATGTTAAAATATATATTGAAGAATATTCACTAGAAGTGAGTTCTTAGTAAGTGGAAGTTCACCTTTTCCCAATTCCTTCCTACTTCCTATTAGGAGACAGAAATACAGTGCATGAATCACATACCTGAACAAGGAATTTGAATTTTAATTCTCAACTAGAAAAGTGCCTGAGCAAAACTCCAAAGAATAAACGGCAGTATCTAGTCATGCTTTGTGTTTATGATGTCTCTCTTCTTGTCTACAAAAAACAACCAGGACTGAGGCTGGTAGTGAAGTAACTTGCCAGACCAGTAGAAAAACAAGGATTTAGGGCGATGTGAACTTCTTGTAATACAATGTTCTGAGCATATTCAAGAAGCCTCAATTAAAAAAAAAACACCTACATCACTTGTAATGTTCATATTTCTCCCCACTTGTAAGCACAACAGAGAATGCTCAGTCATTTTGATCTACTATTCAATGTGTTCATAGAAACAATATTGTTTATATTGTAGGATTTGAGATTAGGTAAGTAATCATGAAATTAGGGGCTGTACTCTAATGCGTACCGAAGGTAAGGAAAACTTAAATTGTAAGGTCATGCAGAGCACCTCTCAGGATTAGCCCCTCAGGATCAGAAAAGACAGTGAAGATTAAGACAGATCTGAGAATGAAAGGCCTGACTGCCTTTGACTTTTACTGGGATCTGGGAGCCTAGATGTCCCTTTCCTTAAAAAAAAAATAATAAAATCCATCACCATATCCTTTCCAGACTTTAAGAATCAATTTAAATACGATTTAAGCATCCTCATGGTATTGCTGTAATGTAACTTCTTGGTGTGACTGTTCTTTCAAAATATATTCTAAAATATGGAAAAGATTGAATACACTTCACGAATATATAACTTCCTAGGCATCATTATACCATCCACTGAAAGCATCTTTTCCTGTAACCTTAAAACCTACTTTCATAATCCTCAAACCAGGCAGAGCAAGGTATCTCACCCCATTTTCTCTCTTTTATACCTACTGCTGTAGTGCATTTTCATAGAAATACTTAGGATATAGTTATTAGTGACGCAAGCATCTCTGAGTGCTATGTTCTGCGAAGCCTGGGGACCAAGGTCAGGACACTGCTTATTTCAACATTCACATCTTCACATCTGCAGCTAAGTAAATCAGGCACATGTGCACACAGTGTTGCTTTCAGCCCTTTCCTTGCTTGCCTCAGAACAGTTGTTTAACAATGTCTGCTCACAGGGCGAAGTGTTTTAACTCCTATGTTTGACTGAGTACTGGAAAGCAGAGAGAACCAATTTCTTGATTCAACCTTTCAACTGCAGCTACAGCCAGAAGGACCTGCCAGGCCCCTCCTTTTCAGCCTTTGTGGCCCCCTGAAAGACCTGATAAACACAACCAGCTGAGCGCGGCTGGTCCTTTGCCCTGGGCATCAAAGGAATAATCACACCCTAACTGCTTATTCTGTCTTTGGCTCCTCTCGTGCCTTGCTTCCTTTCCCATCCTCTGCTTTGCATTGTAATTCACTGGCTTTCTGACCTTCCTCTTGTTTTGTCCTTCAGTTTGGTACAGCTGTATCCAGTTTTCTGTCCTTTGGCTTGGCCTCTGATTCCAGTTCTTACCTAGATGATTGCTTTGTATATCTTTACTTTTTTATTGCCTGACTTTGACTTGCCTTGCCCTTCCTCTTGACTGGGCTCTACACACAACCCTGCCCAGATCCCAACAAAGATATTATTTTTTAAAGTCCCCAAAGAAGATAGATTTCCTCTTACTCTCCTTCTCTCTTTTTGGTAGGTAAGGCATACAACTCCCTGCTTTCAAACTGAGATAGGAATGATCTGTTCTTTGTGTCGAAGAGGAGAATATTTCTTTGAAGGATGAAGTTGTATGTCTCATACTTAGCTCAAATCTGGAGGGATGAAGACGTGCCCAGGCTTCAACTTTTGACCTGTTCTTCTGCAGAAAATTGTCTGGCCAACAGAGCTCAGCATCAAGCACCTTCACAACAGAGAGGTATTAGTTCAAGTGAAGAGCTGCACTAGTATGTCACCTTACAGGGTCTAAACCAGGAATGGATGCATTGCTGTCTTTTTACCCTAACAGAGAGCTAACTTAACCAGGATTCCCAAATTGTGGAGCTGTTTTTCGATCATATCTTCTCAAATGCTTGTTCCAAAGCTTTGAGAAAACAGCACGTGAAGCAAGACCTAACATGTAATACAACCGTAAATGTTTCTTGCTTTGAGGCAGTAAGAAGAAACAAGCTCACTGGATCATATTCTGCCTTTTTCTGTGCCCCAGTAACACCAGCGATTTCATAAAGTGGCAATCAAGAGAAATGTTATAATATAATACAGTTTAGCCTTGTGTATAGTCTATGCCCCATTCAGGAATACATTTAAGCAAGTGCTTGAGTGCTTTCCCAACAAGGGATAATTTCCAACCAGGGCCTCTGTGCACATCAGCTCTTTTGCTAGGGCAAGAATGAAAGCTAAGATTATCTTAAAAGTTCACTTTAATTCTTCATTTTCACATTGTCAGTTTTTTGAGGAACCCAAGCTATGCATTTTCCATGTGTGGCTTAGCAGTGACCTTTATTTTTAAAGAGCAAAACTCTGCTCTCTTTTTTTTTTTTTCCTGCTTTGAAGAAGGAAAGTATTTATTTTTTTATTTATTTTATTTTTTTTTTTAAAAAGGTTTTAAAATCTGGTTTGTACCAAAGTCCCAAAAAAGGGGAAATGAAGCAGCAGGTCCAACTCCTTTAATTCTAAGTTTTACTACAAATTTAACTTGGTGATTACTGGCACCCAGAAAAAGAACCCCTTATTCACAAACACACACCATGTGTATCACTGGTTGCAATTTCTTTTTTGGCAAGTTGACTGGCTCTCGTCAGATTCTGAAGGATCACTGTCCTTAAAACAAGTATTGGGACCTGTTTCTGCTAATGCCATGCTTCTCTCAGAACTGCCTGCCTTGATTAACAAATAAACCTTGTAGCATGGGAAACAATACTGTAATGAAAAGCGCTTGAAAGACCTACAAAACTGCAGGCTGGCTATTCTCTCTTCTTCATCTCTGGGCTTCATTCTTCCCCTGCTAACCGATGTTTAACTCGGTTTTATATCTTTTGACCTCGCTCCTTGGTTCCCTTTTCAATCCCTCCCATTTCCAGCTCTGTATCAATGATTTCTTAAATCCTGCTCTCTTGCCAGGTATTCATGTACAACGTCTGTGGCTTGCATAGAATATGTGCACCTAGCAACATGATTTGGAGAGGTACAAGAGATCTACCTTTTAGCAGCAAGAGTTAACAGTTTTTCACTCCATCTATCTATAAGCTGTTTTTACAAAAACAACTGATGACTTTCTTACCCAGGAATGTGCCTGACCTCAGCACCCAGATTCACAGCTAGCACTCTCAGCTCCAACATTGCATAACTGGGCAAAGAAGCCTGTCATCCCTCTGCTCACCTCCAAACCGATCAGCCATCAGCCACAACTAAGTGGAGTAGGTGAAAGACAAACTGGAACAAAAAAGGTGGTGAAGGAACCTCCCTGACTCAACGATGGCCTGTCATGTCTGGAATCTCTCACAAATCCTTTCCAGTTCTGCATGTCCAACATGTAGGTCTCTCCTCAGTTGGAAAACCAGGGTGTAAGAGACCAAACTTGCATCTATGCTAACGCATAGAGCAGTACTTTCTGGCTCTTCGTCTGGCTGCGTGGTCTAGCAATATCCAGTTTCATACTGGGGGGTAGCTGGATGTACCCAAGCCCTCTTCGCTGATGGCGTTTCCACTCAACAGGGTTATGCAAAGCCTGTTGACAGTGGTGTATAATATGCTTAAACATTAAGATTCTGGGGCACACCATGTTGTGCACTGAAAGACATCTGGGTGTTCATCAAGGAACTTGCCTTGCTTTGAAAACTGCCAGTGTAGAAACAGGAAGCTCTTATTCTCTTATACACATAAGAGCTCTGAAGAAATGATGGCATCGATATAAAAATGGACATGAGCCAGCAATGTTCACTAGCAGCCCAGAAAGCCAACCACATGCTGGACTGCATCAAAAGAAGTGTAGCCAGCAGGTTGAGAGAGGCGATTCTCCCTCTATACTCTGCTCTGGTGAGATCTCACCTGAAGTACCGTGTCCAACTCTGGAGTCCCCAGCATAAGAAGGACATGGACCTGTTGGAGCAAGTCCAGCGGGGGGCCATGAAGATGATCAGAGGGCTGGAGCACCTCTCCTATGAATAAAGGTTGAGAGTTGGGGCTGTTCAGCCTGGAGAAGAGAAGGCTCTGGGGAGACGTTACTGTGGCCTTTCAATATATAAAGCGGACTTATAAGAAAGATGGAGAGAGACTTTTCACCAAGGCTTGAAGTGACAGGACAATGTGTTAATGTTTTAAATCAAAAGAGAGTAGGTTTAGATTGGACATAAGGAAAAAAATTTCTCAGTGAGGATGGTGAGACACTGGAACAGGTTGCCCAGAGAAGTTGCGGATATTGCATTACTGGAAGTGTTCATGGTCAGGCTGGATGGGGCTTTGAGCAGCTTGGCCTAGTGGGAGGTGTCCCTGCCCATGGCAGGAGATTTGATTAGATGGTCTTTAAAGGTTCCTTCCAATCCAAACCATTCTATGATTCTGTGACTATGTGCCTTTGCAGGCAGGGGAGCATTCACACTGGGCTGAATGTGGGTCAATGTCTGCACATACTGAAGCAAGGGACAGGCCTTGCAATGCTTGATTGAGTATGCAGTACAAATTCTCCTCACTTCAGCCACCTCATAGAATTTGGAGGAAGGGCATTTGGTCCATGCACTAATAGTCTCTAAAAATACGAGAAATAGAGTACTCAGCTCATGATGGGATATCAAATATGAAAAGATGAACAGAAAAAAAGAGCTTAGATTTTAGTTTGCTGTGTTGTATACAGAACTTTTCTGCTTTCTACTTCTCTACCACTGAATCTAGAAGATGTATTTTAAAAATGCTGCCACCTAATTAAACAACAAACCTTGCTACTGGGGCTGCATGTACATACAAATAGTGAGGTTCTGGCAAAGGCGGATGCAAAAGAACCACAAAGCCAAATTCCAGCACCTTGATCCTGTTGTCTTAGAATTTGGAGGTTTCTATGCTTGGAAAAAATAGCCAATTTTTTGAATAAAAAGAACTGAAAAGAGGGAAATATTTTATTTTGTTCCTCTTTGCAGAGATAGTGAATATTTTACTGAATGTGGGAAAAAACTAATCTGTTCCCTTCTACTTTTTATATTTCATGGAAAGGAATTCTGATAACTCACCAAAGACCACTTGGTAATTATAGTGTCCTCCATCCATCCAACTCTGTTTTTAACTACATCCCCATTTTCTTCCACCTTTCTTTCCAATCTGAAAAGAAGGGGCTGGTGCTAAGCCTCCTGTGTTCAACAGTCCTCAATAAAAATTAATGATGAGAACACCTAAAGCCCCAACTAGAGAGGTTTGTTCTCTTATTCAAACATAACTGTCATTAACTCTTGACACATTTTACTCAGTTTTGTAAAATTTTATGTATTTCCTTTTAAAACATTTAAAATAGCTTTCCTCCATGTAACACACATAAGGTATTGGTATTTACCTACTTAGGCTGGTAAAAGACAGTGTGAAAGTGTAGCGCTGCTTGAGATGGGAGGTGTATGTCAATGACGGCTTTGTCATGCATGGATATCATAGCCAATCCAACTTCATTTTGACAATATCATTATACTAAACCATGATATATCATTTTTATATATACTGGGGATATATTTTTTAGCTACATGTGGTATGCAGTTGAGCAAAAAACCCCACCCCTAAATGACATAATGACATTACTGAGGCTGGTTTCTGTGAAAATAGTACTTAAAAAGTATAGCACAGTAGTCACTATATATTCATTCCCTCTCCCATCACTTAATTACATCACCCTTTAAGACAGATGTATAATGTAATTAGAGATTTGAACAGTTCACAGCCAGATCACTTAAAGTAACATTGTTAATGGGCTTTAGAAGTTCTCCCTTTAATATTGCCAGTGTTATAACTTCTAATTACCTTAATAATTAGGGCTGTGTCATTCATGATTGAGGTAACAGTTGCTAACACTAATGGGTATTAGAGGTCTCTCACGAGGCATGTTTTGATGTTCTCATCCAGTTGCTTAGGGCAGGCAAGAGCTATTTGTCCTTAGAAACGTAGTGGTTGCTATGTGGTGGCCCGGGCAGAGGCATCCTTACCAACCGTTTTAATACTGCTACCACCACTGCTGTTTGCATTGAGGAGTGACTATATAAAATGCATTCACCATGCATTACCCTTGAAATGCAAATGTGGCACCTATGGATGAAATCTGTTGAACTCTAATTGCTATTGTTGTTATTGCTACAAATAACAGCCTAAACTTGAATGTCAAACTTGACTGAAATTCACATAAATCCATAGGTAACCCTTCCCCATTCCCAAACCTATAAATTAGCAATGGTTAAGGTTTTCAAAGTTTAAGATGACACATTTGCTTAGATGTGTTTCATTCTGCATGACTAATTCAGAAGAGTAACAGCAACGAGGTTAAAGTCAAGATGAAAGCAATTGGGATTTGCAGCTATTTTGTCCAGAAATAAGGCTAATATCACCTCTTCAAATACATTTTCTTCTAAAGATTTCTGGCATATACTGAGAACAAGGTTTTTATGAAGAATAGGAGTCAACAGTTCCTCCATATTTGACTGACACTAAAAGTTCAGGGATATCAGCCTGCTTGTTGCCCATGCTGCACTTTGAGGTTTAAGAGTGGGGTCACAGGACAGTGAAGAACTCAGGATCTACTCTACTATCTCCCATACCCCAAATGAATCAAGATTTGTGTAACCGGAGACCAAAATAACATTTGGAAAACTATCAAACATAGATATAAGAAAAAAAGGCAATTTCATTGGACAGACATTCGGCAAACCCATTTTAAGAATCTAATCAGTCCCTGAGGACTGAGGACAAAATGAACTCTCTTACTTACTTTGCTTTATGGTGCTGTATTACACTGCATAATATGACCCTGCTCGAAAATCTTAGATCCCCAGGGATGGAAGGACCATTTATTTCTTAGATTTGTTTGTTTTCCAGACATAGATTCAACTTATTTCCTGACTCCGGTTACATTACACTGAACAGGTAAAAGGGCAACCCTGTGATGCAAAGAAGAATGCCCTGGGGGCAAAAAAAAAGACTGATTCATCCCGGTCCCGCTAAAATTACCCTGGAACTTAACATTTATTAGACTGGACATGAAGGACATACTCATATAGATAAGATACACATGGTAAATTAGCCCTTTAAAGTACAATGTTGAAATCAATACACTACACAGACAACATAAAGACACTCCCATTCCTCTTCATCTAAATTAAAATCTAGGTAAAAAACAGGAGAAAAGAAAGAAAACAGATCCCAAACTCATGTATCTACTCAAGCAAAAAGTGTAGAAATTTTCCTCCCTCATCAGGTAAGTACATAATGTGCTCATGGTTGAATCAGATTTAATTTCCACTGACTTCCAATATTAGTTTGGTAGGTATCCTTGCTCTTTTTGTGTTCCTTTTCAGTGAAAACAAAATCAAGTAATTATAACAGTACTACCTTTGTCTGCCTTGACCTGAAAATGTATTAGAAACACTCCTTCACATACAAATACAACCTCATCAAGGAAAGGATTTCCGCTGGGAATGATCATATTTCCTGTTCACTACAAGATATAATTCCAGGATTCAAAAATCCTTATATTTGAGTCTTCTTGAACATTTTTAGATCAGAATGAATCTGCATTTTAGATTCACTATATGCATGAATATCCACAAACATCTATGTGTTAATATATAGTGTGTGTGCATATATATGTATGTACACACGCAAAAACACATACCACATTATAGTGACATCAGTGTCAAACATTTTGATCACACATTCCTAAAAGTTTTCAGAAAAATCTTTACTAGCCATTTGGATAGAAATCCATTATTAATTTCATTAAATTTCAGACCTGTCATGATAGAAGGTCTAACAGTTATGCACCTACCTACAAGACAAAAGCTATTGGATCTCAGCTCACCTGAAACTATGCCAAGATCATTTAAGGAGCATGAAGCTACTTGTGATGCAACAGAAATAAACACAAACAGCAAGTAATTCATACTACTCTATGCAATATTTACAAAGATGTCAATCTTGGAAGAACAAGCTGAACAAAGAATACCTGTACACACACTGTCATAGAGGAACTCCACACCAGATTTCCAGGTACGCTAATGACATCAGCTATTTATGGGCCTTTCACTCATTTAATGTCTAAGCAATTTCTTACATGAACAATCCTATGTCATAACTATACGTATATTAAAAAGGGTATGCACGTAACACTGCTTCATGTTAACCATTCATGCTTGCATTTTAGAAAAACATTCAATGCAAGTACTTCTGCTAAACCCAGACAAGTGAAAGTGACCTGGAGACCCCAACAGAAGCCCACACCATACAGAGGAAAAACATCTTTTATCTCTTGCACTAGGAAAACTTTTCTCTTCTTTGTGCACTAGAAGGGGACAAACCCAGCCCTTCCATGCAGCAGAGGACAGCATACTGGGGTTACCATTCCTCTGACTTCTAGACATTCTTTTTTCTGTCATGGCTCATCCACTGAAGGCTACCATCTGGGAGAAAATCCTAGCACACTGCCCTGTGAAGTTGGGTTGGCATCATATGCATAATCTCGGATTTTTATTGCATATGCTACTGCCTCCCAGCTCTGCCCTGTAGACTTCTCACCAATGAGGAGAGCTCCTGACGCTGCCCCTTTGTTGGCCTGCCCTCAAACAGCACCCACTACATGACAGGACAAAGTCAAGCACTGCTTCTGTTTCAGACCACAAAGCTTACTGAGAAGCTCCCAGGTCTGTAAATGGTTCATGGAGCTCTTAACTGTCCTCTTCAATTATTTGGGAGCAGGAAGGGATGTGTCAAAAACTCGCCTAAGTGTGAAGGAGATATTTTCAGAGTAGACAAAGCACAACAGAACTGCTGAAATCATTGATCACTTTAATTTCAAAAGGGCAAGAATGGTGACCATTTTCTTCTCACTATTTACTCTACAAAGGCCAGTATTTTGCCTTAGCTAGTTTGTACCTCAGTATTTGAATCTCAGTACCTTGAATCCCAAATAGATGGCAGAATGTAATGAACAAGATGCCTTTGTCTAGTATGTCCTACAAGCATGCTCTTAGTTTTTTCTTTTCAAGGTGCGTAAAGTCTCCACCCTGTGGAGACTCCACACACACACAAGAAAACCAGTGTCCCACTTGTGCACTCACCACTTTGTTCAGCCAGTGGGACAGTGCTCCACATTGTACCACACAGTTCTGGTGCCCTCAGATCATCCAGACAGAGGCCCAGCCAGACCATGCAGTGATTTACAGACAGCTGTATACCTGTCCTTCCTTACAGGGAAACCCAGTATGCGGTCATCCCCATCACCAGGATGACAGGGATGAGCTACTGATATGAGCTGAGACGATGTCTCTAAATAACCTGTTCAGAAAAAAACCCAACAGTAACATCAGTGTCTGAGATCAAGAGGAGAAACACGTGACTTCACATCTAAAGTGACACCTTCTCACCTCTTCCAAAGAGATACAGCTGGAAGGTGCATCCAGATGCAGAAGCAGAGAAAGATCTCCAGGTCTCAAAGCACAGGCTGGGAAAACTGCTTTTCCTGCCAACCCATCTCTCAACCAACAAACTTTCTCTAGCATCCTAGGTACAGAAATAAAGAAAACCCAAGATAATGTCCCTTCTGTTTCAAAAGCTATCAAATTTGTGCTTTCTATCAGAGATAGGCAAAAGTTTACTGAATTAGTGTCAATCACTACACAAAATACATACATACACAACACACAAAACCCACTGAAAACCATTTACATACATAGAGGATAGATGCCTAAAAAATTCCATCAGTTTTTCCTGGAAGAAGCAATGCTAGTTAAGAGCTTCCCACTAGGAAAAACTAGGATATCTGAAAAACCCAAGTCTGTTGATCAGAGTTGAGCTAAGAAAAATATATTCATATATATATTTCTAAACCCACCCCATAACATTCCTGTCAATGTTACAACTGCCACTAGAAAGTAAAAGGAGAACAAAAGCAACCTCTCTCCAAGCTCTACTGTGATGTCTTCCCAACTCCTAAAAAGGCACAAGCAATAATATGCCCTTCTGATATTAATATAACCAGACTACCAGTTTTAATAGTGTTTAAGGTGAAACTACTTCACTCCATTGTCCTCATGCATCAAAAAATCATCACTGGAGTTACTAGAAGGCTCAACATCTGCATGTTTATGAAGAAAGGAATGATGATTAAGATAAACCCATCCCCTTACTGATCTCAGGGCGCTTTTTCAGATTAAAAGAATAAAATTAAATAATATCATAACATTAGAAATCTCAGAGCTTGCTGAGGGTGAGTTCATGACAGGCATAAACACTGATAGCTACATCCATCCAACACATCCTTCACTGACAAACCACTAGGTGCACATATATAAATTAGCTTAAACACACTGGTATTTGCTATATGCTTTCTATTTTGCTATTTACATCACTCTCTTTTGAACATCAATATATTACTTCACGAATAATTTCAACATCTTTGAGGAAGATTGGAGAAGTGAATACTGCATTCACATGCTCATGTCCATGTCAAAATGGTGTAGAAGTCACCTGTAATCCATCAGGCCTGTTTCCTTGCAAAGAGTTTTAGCAGGTCGTTGCTAAATAAAGCCTCGTTTCTGCTCCTCTCTATCATATGCTTTAGTAAGTGCACTTTTAAAAAAACGAGTAATTGCATTTGAGTCAACCTGCATGCACTGAAGTTAAGCACCGCTTAAGTGTTTGCAGGATTACAGTTTAAGCTTCCAATTATCGTTATTGCAGCTGTGAGACATATACCACAATGAATGCATTTCTCATCAGTTTTAATTCACGTTTTCTCTTTTGGGGGACTGAAAATGGCAAACATAAGCAGAGGCTGAGTGGTGTTGTTTCTGTTAGGCCTACACTCCTAATAAACCATAATATTTACTCTCATTATAATCATCAATAATTGAGTTAGAGATTCACTATATGACCCAGTGATCATGCTGTACGTGCTACCTCACTTTAGGAAACAGCCTGGAGTTTTAAATTAAAAACTGGGTAACTCACATAAGATATATATCTATATCTGTGTGTGCGTGTATAGCAAGTTCAACAATATGTCACTGAACCAAACTAAAAACAAACAAACACTGAAACTGCTAGGGAGGTTTGGCGGCTGGTATTATTCAGAAGGTCGCAGTGCACAGTCCCAGGAGTCTCTGCTTATCATAGAAAACACTTTTAAAAAATTAAGGCTGCAAGGGAATTTTTATGTGGGCATTTTATTCATTGGTAATTGAACAGCATTTTTTTTTTTTTGGATGCAGTACCCCACAGAATGTGAATGCACACGATCTTTTAAAAAAGTAGCAACAGACAGATCTGATCAGCATTGGGTGCCTTCTACACTGTCATTGAATAAGATGCCAAAGAATATGTATACTTTTGGCAATTGTTCACCAGCAAAAAGATTCTTTAAATGGGAAAAGTCATGTTAGTGATTCAATACCGCAATTTTTTTCAATGTATTCAGTTTATTCATTGTTTTAGTCCTAGTATTTTAAGAGAAGTAATAGTTCCACACTTTGTTAGGCTTTACCAGCATTTGAAGTTTTGCTGCAAAAAATCTTCACTATGCTAAATAATTTAGAGTTCAGGATTGCTTTCAGTGTAAATTCACCTGGAATACTACCTCCATGCTGACGACGCTTTGTGGATATAAGCAAAACCCCTTTATCCTCAACCTCTAGCCAACATAGGCAGCACTATTACTGGCTCTGTTCAAGAACTGCATGCTCAACAGACGGAGGAAAAGAGGACAGAGAGGATCTTGACAAATACTATACTGACACTCATATCCTAAAGCTGCCAGGATGACATACAGCCTGTCTGAATTAAAATAAAGTATCTTTTTGTTTTTCTTCACCAAGGAAGTCCTACCAAAAATACTTTAAAAAATGGCCACTACTAAATTTTGTTTAGACCCTACTATGGCCTTATGTATAAATCACATTTGAAGCAGACAAAACCAGGTATCTTATTATAGTTTTTGCCACAGGATACTGAGATAAATTAATTAAATCAGGATCAGCTTGAAAAATACACACTCTTCCAACCAGTAGGTGTGGCAAACCCATTTTATCTGTCATGAGAAGATTCAAAAGGTTTGTAATTAAAACGGAATTTTAACTGCAAACTTTTGAAAATTGTAAATTTTGGAAAATTTTGACCAGCACTAATGTAGAGTCTTAAAATTAAATACTTGCACACTGTATTAGAAACAATTCATTTAGTCTCAGAACATGCTGGTGAAACCAAGATTGTTTTAGGGGTTGGAAATGATGACATTTGACACTTTCCAAGGTGAGATCTGCATGTTTAGAGGTGCATGCATAGGGTCATTGCATAGAGACCACCTATTATCAGAAGATGGATGCTCCCATATGTTTTTACGGTACACTGTAGACACTGAAGTTCTTTTTCTGCAATAGGATTTCGTTTCTACGCATAGACACAGTTATACCAACAAAGCCATCTTTTCTTTAATAAAGTACATTTTGTATGGAGAATTGGTTTTTGAACACTGGCTAGCACAAGCTACACTCAGCTTGGCAACAGAACTCCCCAGAACACCCTCACAGCCAGACTCATTCAAGTGTTTGTAAGATTTCTAAACAAACCAACAGTCACATTTCAGAATTCTCATCCCAATTAAATGCAAAATAAAAGTTTTTTAGAGATTGGAATAAAATCTAACTCTCCTGGCTTGCAGTGGCATTTTTTAATCAAGGTGTCATGTTACTGCAACTCTCTATGCTAAGAAATAAACACTCATCATGAACCCTGTAATATTCAGTCTTGGCAAAGGAATCTAGGACTCAGCTGCTGGAAATTGAGAAATATGGTTTTAATCCTCCGGTTTGTTTTCTACATAGCACACAGGAAGGCAGCAGGGAAGAGAAGTGTTCATCATCACCCCCCGCATACTGTTCTGTAAGTATAAACAATTGTGGGAGACAACAGAAAGAAGTGAGTACATTTTAATACTGAGGTGGAGAGAGGGAGCAGAGAAAATGTGTATTACACAACTGATGACTTCTAACGATGCAATTTTTCAGGTTAACTGCTGAATAGGATGTACTGGACAAGGAAAAAAGTCTATCCGTAGGGGTACAAATACGTTAAGCAATAACCTGCAGAGGGCTTGTAGGAATATTAATGGCACAGTCCATCCCAACAAAAACACTGTGGGGAAGCTAATAATTAGACAATAAAGTCTTAATATGCTCTTTATGTTGGATGTAAGCTGGTGCACAATGGAAACCAAAGTGAAGCATTAACAGTAATTTTAAAAAAAATCACCCTGTATAAAGCAAGTTTTCATGTTTTCTCATGTATGCATGTCAAAAGTGCCTGAAGGCAAAGGCAATTTTTATTACGGATCTGACCAAAGAACTCCTTTACAATTAGACATGGATCTAATAGATAACTGTAAAACCTCTGTGACACAGTGTATCAATTTAGTGCCACAATATGGCATAGATGCCTTTTTATAAGGCAGGTGAGGCCTTGCTTCGGAAATCAGTTTTATATATATTTGTAAAGTAATGGGTTCAGAAATGACACTCTAAATGATAAAGATCCTGAGGCTACTGAAAGGTGGTGATGTGGGGATTCGGTTCTGCTGCCTTGCTTCTCACAGCACCTTTTCATAAAGCCATTGGTAATTTTAAATGTGAAAAATGTGTCCAGTTTTTCAGAAGGAGGGGTGGGAGAAACAGGGGTCTAGATGGAAAACTTCCACTGACATCAGCAGAACTAGTCCTACCTGGCTCTCCTGTAGCTTGAAAGAACAACAACATTGCTAGGAGGATGGAACAGTACTGCAGAGAGGGCAAGGCTTATTTAACTCAGTTGTAGAGGGGAGAGAAAGGGAGCTTTAGTTTTTCCCTAATTAGCTATGCTTCTGGAAATGTGGACAATCAATGAAACGCTGAGTTCTAACACATGAGCACAATGCTTGGGTGGTCATTTGACCAAAAGGCTTCAGCAGTGAAAACCCCCTTGTTTTCTCTCTTCTAGCAGACACCTACAGTAGCTCAATAGTCCCCAGTGGCTCAGTAATGAGCCTGCACTACTTTTCATTCTACAGTGTGCTCTTAAATGGTCACAAATAAGAGGAGATATCACATTTGGTGCAAAAAAAAAGAAAAAATTATGTCCAAGGGGGTAAAATGCGAACTACAATGAATATGCAGATACAACTTTAACTGCAGAGCTGTAATTATGCTAATTGTAATCCTACTACCTTTAACACATGTTCACTCCTTGTTTTTATGATTGCATCAACTTTTTTCTCTCCATTTACTTGCTTGGTCAGCCTCATACTGCACTAATTGTTTGTACCTTAGAAAGGCAGACCATCATCAGACCGTTACACCTGGCTCCATACTAAGGCCTTCTGCTGCTGTTGTACAAGTAAATTAGGTTAATTAGGTATTACTATCACCACTGCTGCACTTTTACAGTAATAGAAAAGAGCAATATAAATTTGTTGTCATTGCTATTTTTAATTCTGTTGTGTTATGCACCTATTTAAAACAGTGGTACTAATCATATTCCAATAGCTTATCATTTGAGTGGTACTGTCTAAGGAATCTGGCTGACTTAACTTTGATCCTGTTGTGTTTGTTTCAATATCACACAGGTACCCAGTGTGTACTGTTCGAGTGTTACAGCAGGATCCAAACAAAAAGAGGGGAAAAAAAAGGTTACTTGCTAATTTAACAAGCAACAATGTTTTCTGTCAGATCAACTCAGTTTTGCATTTCAGGAATTCAAGAGGAACACCTGGCTTTACCAAGACAAGAATCTGGATTGAAATCCAAGCATTAAATCCATGCAGGAGGAGACCACACCAGTCCAATTGCCCTGTAAAGACGTTGTGTGTCATCTGCCAGCAACAAATATTGGAAGTCAACCTGCCACTCTGTGTCTGGCATGACTAGTAACACGTAAGAACTGGGTCCATGAAGTTCCCCCCCCCTCGCCCCTTCTTCTTTTCCAAAATGCTCTGATAAAAATTCACCTTCAGTCTACAGTTTGAAACAGCCCTCCAAGAACCTCTCCACAGTACATCTTCCCAAACATTTCTTCTGTGGATTTTCTTTGCATTTGATAAAAACTAGTCTTAAAAAGAAGAAAATCACATGCGAAACAGAGCTAGATTTTTCTTCATTGTCAATAAAAGGGTAGGAGTACTGCCTCAATTTTTCATTTATTCTATAGATAGGTGTTTTCTTTGGGAGTACATAAAAATGCCTAGCTTTAGTATCTTAATGCACACAGTAGAGAGATCAAGCCAAGTTCATCCTAATGTCCCTATCTTTGAATTCTCAAATGCCTTAGGTAAATGACTTCTACAAATATTTGGGGGTTAGAAACGCACACAGAAATTACCAGTAACATTTCCCCTTTGATTGCCATCATTATGAATAACAAACACTGTCACGGTAGAAAGAGAGCAAGATGACATGATACCGTATAAAATGACACTACCAAAAACATACCTGTAAATGAAAGCTTTGAGAAACTGCTATCTTTTTAATAGGAAATATAGCTCACTTGAATGAATATGCAATATTCTCTCAGGGTTTGAATTAAATACAGACCTTAATAATTACCCTAATTACTTCTGTTGTGATTCTACCTTTGAGTCTACATGAAACAAACATCTAACAATTAGTTACACTTTCATTTAATCAACTGGTTTTGAATAAATGGCTGTTAGTATTTCTTTTAACAAACTTGTTCTTTTAGAAAGACCAAAGATAAAATTGTTTGTTTCAATTTAGCATTCAACATGTCATTAGTGTGGACTAACATGTTTATTTGTTTTTTTTGCCCAGCAGCTGAAATCCTCTATCTAGCCACAAAAGAAACGCAACAAAAGCTACAGCAGAAGGTGGAACACATTATTTGGTAACACATCTCAAAGACAGCCTGGACAAACCACCTCTGAGGGTAAAAACATACATCACATTTCAGCTTCCAAGCCCAATTTAGTCTTCAGTCTCTCAACTGAGCCTGTCAATTAGGGTGTCAATTAGGCCTTGATCCAGCAGAGCACCGAAGCATGTGTGTAATCTAAGCATGTGAATAACCCTGTTGCTCACTGCAAATCAGGATGATGGTGACGGGGGACAAATGAACAGGGCCACCAGTTCATTCTCACATACAGCAATTACACCACACTTTAAAATATTTTCTTGATGAAGCAACATACTGGAAAATTGTAGCATTTGTCATCTCTGCTGTTTTTGGAGCCAGTATAAAACAGAGCTGCTGTTCATTATTTTTTTTGTTGTTGTTGTTTTTTTGGCTGGCAGAAAGCAGCTAGATATTCTCTCCTCTACCTGAGAAATCACCTCCTGTCCAAAATACACTTGATTTAATGTATTGTCTCTCTTTATAAAGCTACAGAGTAATAAAATAATTTCTTATGTATAGTGCAAATGTTGGATTTTCAATATTTGACCTTTAAATAGATCAGCACTTTCAAGGCTACTGCTGCTCTTAGATATCTAACTTAGTTGATTCACTGTTTCGTGCCTGAGCTTGCCTGTACCTAAAATGGAGAGAGCAATGCCTCTCCTTTCCCAAAACACTGAGATCTTCCAATTGCAGAAGTATTCCTTTAGAATCAATTTGTGCTGTTGTTGCTTAGGCATACATATGGTGGCTCCTGAGGAAAGTCAGTAGCCATTGCAAACTGATGCATGTTCCTCCCCAGGAAAGTAAAAAGTGTAGCTACAGCATGAGATTGCCACTTGGAGAACCACACAGAATGTCACTATGATGTGCCTGAAGAAGTACTAGTTGAGGCAGGGCTGGGAACCCCAAAGCTCAATCCGTTTCAGCAAAGGGCTCCTCTGGGCTGTGGCAGTAATCTTATTCTCTGAACCAGATGAGAAATACAGAAATGACACCTTCAAGAACTTTCACTTGACCTCTTTGAAGTTTACTCCCATACCAGACTTAACACATCACAAAACTTTGAGTTAAGCTATGCTATGTGGAACTTGCCAATGACAGAGACAAGCCAGCCCTTGCAGACATGCTTTCCATGCCAGGGAGATGCAAAATAAAATACCATGGTAGTACTGATGCACATTTTCCTCCTCAAGTTCGATCCTTAGCCTGAGACATCCTCAAATTCTTCTAACTTAACTGTGCAGCAAGTGCTGCAACAAGAAATACAAAGCCTGGCTCGGGGTTTTGCCACAGTCAGCTACAAAATGATTCCACACGGGGTAATACCATTCACAACAGAAAAGAATCCAGCAAAAGCCTAAACTTGCCCCACTGGAGTTTGTAGCAAAACTTAGGCGGAAACAGAATGAAACCAAAATTGGACACAAATCTTAAAACTGATTGTTACAGGGAAATGATCAGATCAGAATTCTGAATCCTGGTAATAAAAGAACTTTTAAAAAAGTAACCTTTGCTTCTCAAATACCATGCCACATATTTTGTCAGGATAGTGTAATGGAAAAGGTTGTGATATGTACATTAAGATTTAAATGCACTTGGTCTGGAAGTGACATGAAACATACAGCTTTTCCAGCAATTTTTACTCAAGAAAATTCCCTCATTACTTCTGTCTTAAGCTTCAACCTCAGAAGTATCTGAAAAGCAATTTTTTAGCTTCTGAAAACTCCTGCTCTTGAAACGTTTTTGCAGCTTTCTGAGGGAGAAAAAAAAGAGTTTAAATAAAAAGAGTGGTATTGGCAAAAAACCTCTTCCATCCAATGTATCAGCATGTTTATGCATCCACATTGTGATCACGGTTCACCTAAACACCTTCGCTGAACAAAATATCTTCCCCAGATTCTGGGTTTAAGCACACTGTGGAAGGTGCGTGCAATCTATCACAGGAGAAAGCTGCTGAGCCAGAAAACAATTCTAAAATGTGTACAGGGCTACAACAGTTAAATCTTAAAGCTGCTGAGAAATTGCTTGGATGCTATGAGCAAAAAGTGTGGTTCCAGAGTATAATCCTAGTGATACACTATGTTCTTTGCAAAAGGTTGTGAGGCCTTGGCCTAATAAGCATAATCTCATTACACTGCAAATAAAAGTTTCCTATTTATCTCCAGATTTCAAATGAATCTAATAAGGCTTATGATACAGTCACCCAATACCCTAATCATATTTCTGCCTATCTAAAAGCAATCAGTAATTGTGTTATAGCAGAACGTGCTGACAATACCTCTGACACAGAAAGGAGAATGAGAGCCCAGCTGTACTAATTAAATTAAATGCTAGGCTGATGGAATACATTTGCTGAAGCTTGGAGAGTATGGGTGCAGAATTAATAAGCATTACAGCTTAGAGCAGGAGATGATATCATAATGGATGCAAGGTTTTGATGTGGAGAGCCTCATTCAGATTCAATGTACCATAATGTACGGATGTGACAGCTGCTTAGAGAGGTGCAGAACCTTGAACAAAGTGCACAGGAACTTTCTCTCCCCCCTCCGTTTTTTTTTTTTTCCCCTCCCCTCTCCATCCCTCCTCCCCCATTCTTTTTTGTTACTCGCTTAGGAACTGTATTTTAATATCATCCGTAATCCGTTGGGGCCACAGTTTACTATTTATTGTGATCCTACTGGTCTGCACTGCGGTTTCTTTTCTTCAAACCATCTCCTCCTGCCAGCCCAGAGGATCAGAGAAACGCCCTTTGAAAACCAGTCTACAACGCAATATGTACACGGTTAATCGCGATTTTTCCTCTTCATTATTTTTTAACGCCAGAAATCGCGATGCTGCAAGAACAGCATCCTGCAAGCGCAAGGGAGAGGGGGAACCCGAAGGCGGCCCACCCCGGTCGCTGCCGCCCAGCTCGGAGGAGCTGGGAGGGTTTGGGAATGAGCAAGAGCCACTTGAAGCCGCCGAGCCTGTNTGCCCCCCCCGCCACGGCTCCGCCGAGGGGCAGCTCTCCCTCCCGCCCCGGCGCAGCATCATCCCGGGGGCTGAGGCAGACAGGGAGCGGGAGGGCCGGGGGCTACAGCTCCAGCCCGGCCTCATTACCATGAGAATTTTGACAGGATATTAAATTTACTAATCCTGAACTTTCCGGCCTGCCCTCCCTCCCGCCTGCCCTCAGCGTGTTTTACACCCCCAGGCACCCCCGCCA
>VZRU01006911.1:385617-460395 GCA_013398155.1 Pedionomus torquatus | reverse complement strand
AAAAAAAAAAAAAAAAAAAAAAAGGATGCTTCACTAAAGTTCGCTTAAATTTGTTAAGAATAAAACCGGCATAAATGTTTATTTCAACTTCCTAGTGCAGCAGTGTACCGAAGCCCAGCCCGCCCAAGCCTCTTTAGCAATGGAGTGGTTTATTTAATTTGTCAGTATAATAGAAGCAGCTGAGTGAGAGACAGAGAATGCAGTGTGGTATAAAAGAAACAAAGGCTAAAAGTACCACTATTTTGATTCCCTTTTTAAAATTACTTCCAAAGTGTGGTATCTATTGTGAAGAATAATGCTGAACAAAGCACAGTGTCTTGGCAATATTCACAGAGCTCATTCACAGAGCCAGTTCTGTCTGTACATTCAGAGGTAGAATACACTTATAAATGATGCATTGGAAGGACTATAGTTCCTATTGTATTCCCAGTGTAAACAAAAAGACAGACAGAAGCTGAATGGCATATGGGCAGCAGGGCCACACTTTATTCAACCATTCCAGCACCATTGTGAAGGTAAAATGCAACAGGAGTTCTGTCCCTCTCTAACTTCAAATCCACTGAACACATTTTGGGTTAGGCTAACAGTTTTTTTTAAAAATAATAGATATAGATATAAAGTAGATCTGGTGGTAATTTTGTACACTTCTGTGGTAAAGTATTCTTTAAAGCAATCCACAACAGGGAAAGGCTGCCGAGTTTTGGAAGTAATTCCCAATGGGAGTAAGGAGCCTTTGGAGAAGACTGGCTGAAAGAAGGTCTGTGTGGTGGCTGTGCAGACGGGTACTTGATGTATAGAGCCAAAATGGTCTAAAAGAGCAGTTGCAAAAGCTGGGAGGGAGATGTGTTCAGGATCTGACCTACCTGGACAAAGATATGTTATTGGAAGGGGCAGTATTTGCACGGGCTGGAGTTTCCTGCTCTTTTCCCACCCTTGCCCCCTGTTTGTTAGCCAGCACAGACTGTCTGAGCCTGCAAATGGAGATTGGCAATTTTACCAGATGAGCATAAATCGCCTTTACTAAGTCAGGCGGTGTCCCTACTGAACAGTTTGTGGTCAGAGTATCTTCATTGTGTTTGAAGGGAAGGAAAAAACACTCACATGGAAGAAAGATTAAAATTAGATATGTTTTTTCTGCCCTTGCTCTGTCAGCTGATGCCAAGAAGTTTTATGATCACTAGCTCCTCTCCCTCCCTTTATATTTTTTGCTCTCACATAAAGGCTCACGTGCTGAAACTCTGCTCACTGGATTCAGTCGTTCCAATTCATGCAGGCATGCCTGTGACTGTGCGATACAGCGTATCTGCTGCACATCACACCCCTCATCGCATTTGTTTTGGAGGGATTTGTGCGAGTAGTGCTGAGGGACCAATAGGCCTTTTCCTTCTTCTTCTTTTTTTTTTTTTTTTTTTTTTTTTTTCTTTTTGTTCGTGTGTTTGTTTATGTGANATTGGTCCTGTTGCCTTTGCTCCTTGCTCACTGTGGGTGATCACTGACTGAGTTCCAGCAACCAGATTAGGAACTGCGTGTTCAGTTTTGTGTGATGGCTGTTTTGTGCTCCCTACAGGTGGGACCAGGCAGGATTTCACACATGTTTGAAGTCCCTGGAGAATGCTGTCCTTTGGGTGCCAAGGCAGGGTTCCAACTGGTATTGCAGCCATCCGGAGATGAACTTGCCTGATGTGTTCTGGTATTAAAAAGCCTGACAGAATGTGCTTTGTACTGATGGGATAGAGATTTTGCAAGTTCCTGCCTTAGATAAGGCACTGTCTTATCAAGATCTAACACGATCATATAAATACAAGAAAGCTCCATATGAGGATTACTCAGCTTGATCCCTAAAGCTGAGTGCCAGCCTCTCTTTATGAGTATTTATAGCCTTTAATTAAAATTCAATCTGGAAACTCTATGTCCCTGAGTACTTTCCTAAATTCTTTGATTCTATTCACACGAATATAGTACTTGGATAAAAGTATGCTTGATGTTTCCAGGAAAAAAAACCAACAAGCTGTTTTCACTGTGAGCTGCTGTCTCCCAGAACTGATGCCAAGAAACTGAAAATATTTTAGTGACTGTGCTTAGTTATCAGCATTGGTGTTTGTGTCCTCCCAGTAGGGTTTTTCTCCATAAGGATCAAGTTAGCAGAGGGGGCAGTTGGAAGAGGGTCTGCAGCAGCTGCAGTGTCATGGTTAGAGCTTGATCCAAATTCCATTGATGGACTTCATAAACATATTTGCTCGCATTCCACCAGGCACTGGACAGAGCCCTAGGCACAATAACTAGCTGCATCACATATGGAATGCTACTAGCACTGGGACCAGTTAAAGAGCACTGCCATCAGTGCTATTTAACATCTTTGTTGGAGACATGGACCGTGGGATAGAATGCACCCTCAACAAGTTTGCTGATGACACCAAGCTCAGAGGTGTAGTTGACACACTGGGGGGAAGGGATGCCATCCAGAGGGACCTGGACAGGCTTAAGTGGTGGGCTACTGCAAATGGCATGAAGTTCAACCAAGCCAAGTGCAGGTTTCTGCACCTGGGACGTGGCAATCCCAGGCACAAATTCATGTTGGGCAGAGAGTGGCTGGAGAGAAGCCCGAAGGAGAAGGACTTGGGAGTGCTCATGGATGAGAAGCTCAACATGAGCCAGCAGTGTGCACTGGCAGCCCAGACAGCCAACCATATCCTGGGCTGCATCAAAAGAAGTGTGACCAGCAGGTAGCAGGTGGTGATTCTGCCCCTCTGCGCTTATGAGACCCCACCTGGAGTACTGTGTCCAGCTCTGGAGTCCTCAACATAGAAAGGACATGGACCTGTTGGAACGGGTCCAGCGGAGGACCATAAAGATGATCAGAGGGATGGAGCACCTCTCCTATGAGGACAGACTGAGAGAGCTGGGGCTGTTCAGCCTGGAGAAGGTTCTGGGGAGACCTTCTAGCAGCCTTCCAGTATCTGAAGGAAGCCTACAGAAGAGCAGGAGAGGGACTCTGTGTCAGGAAGTGTAGTGACAGGACAAGGGGTAATGGTTTTAAATTGGAAGAGGGGAGATTTAGATTAGATATTAGGAAGAAATTCTTTCCTGTGAGGGTGGTAAGACATTGGAACAGCTTTCCCAAAGAAGCTGTGGATGCCCCATCCCTGGAAGTGTTTAAGACCAGGCTGGATGGAGTTTTGAGCAGCCTGGTCTAGTGGGAGGTGTCCCTGCCCATGGCAGGGGGGTTGGAACTCGATGATCTTTACGGTCCCTTCCAACTCTAACCACTCTATGATCCTATGATATGGCTAAAGGATGAGGAAAAAACAAAGGCTGTACTAACAAAATGAATGGGCGAGTGACTGACAGAAAAAAGCTTGGAACTTGGAAGAAGACTTGGACAAACTCAAAGACTCCAGAAGGTCTGAAGTTGTTTTTCTCCTTTCAGGTTGATAGAAATTACATCACTGTGCTGTGAATTTGAGGTGATTTTGCCTAGTAGAAACCTAATTTAAATGGCATTCAAAAAACAATCATGTAAATGTTAAAATTCATAATTTTTTTAATGCTCTTTAGTTTGTGTCTCAGGTGGACACACATATTTTCATTCCTGAGGCAATATTAAAGGTGCACAGATGCCACTAATAGAGGGCCAAAAAGGTATTTCTGAAAACACAGCAATAGGTGTGTCTCTAGAGGTTCATAGAGTTTGGACAGATAATACAGACTTACCAGACACTTATGATATTCCGTGATGAAAAACTGAGTTTCAAAATGAGCCAGCCTTTGACAATATTTTCCAAATCAGCAAGACGCCTTCACCCCTATATATTTCAGAAAAGACTGCTGGATTGTTATGCAGAAGGGACCTCTGCACATCTCTGCTCACTGAAGTGGGTTATATCAGCTAAGTATCTACACAAATACATCAGTTTTATTTGGCATGCCAGTAGAGGTTGGTTCTGTGGCTATGCCATGAAAATTCAAAATAATCTATTTTTCAGTCACTCATATTATGGTTGCAGGATTCCAATGTGGGTACAGTTGTCACTATTATAATTTAAAGTATTAGAAGTAAAGATAAAGTCAATTCACAAATTATAAAAAGTGTCAGTGGGCTACAAGATATTACTTGGTATGCTGGAAAGAGGAATGAGAATTTTTGATTTTGTCTTTACAGACAGGGACCGCCAAAGATTCCCATTAAGGTCCTTGTGAGTTATTTATAGCCTGATACAGGAAAAAAAAACAAGCCTGATCAGCTACTACACCACTAGAATTCAATGTGTTCCAAAAGGAAATATCCTTTTTATAACTTCCCAGCACTTAAAGTCTTTGAGAGGTGAGTGAATACCCATAGCAGAGATTGTTCTTTTGGGAAGAAAAAATTGTGCCAAGAACAGACAGTAGATTCTAGGTGCTGAATTTCAGTGAGTGTCCTAGCCCACTGCACATTGTGTTAGGGTACTGGTGGAAATGGAGGACGGGATTTCATGGTTAAAAGTTTAATGCTGTGTAGGTAACATGATTCTGAGAAATGTGTTTGTGAGGGAATAGAAAAAGAAACTCCTACTCTATATGTCTTATTAAAAACAAACTAATTTGATTTGAATTTCAGCTGCTTTCAATCCACAAAAAGACCAAGAAAAATTTAGAGAAATAATTTTTTTGAGAAATTGCATGGGGAGTACTTTTGAATTACAAATACATTCAAGAAAATTATAAGATGATTGAAGATAATTCATTAATAGATAAAGACTGAAATAATTTAATACATTATTCATGATATATTATTCTCTCAGCTCCCTTGTTGATGACCTTCTGGTTACTTTTTTTTTAAAGTGCTAGTGGAAGCTATTCTTTACAAACGAATATCCAGAACTCCTGACATAGCTAAAATAATAAAATGTGGACATCATTGTACAACGTGAGCATATGATCATGCTTTATCTTTTACCAATGATTATAAAACTTCTTGCATCAGGTTAGCTTGGTGTTAGCTGATTTATACCAGCATAACTAATATTAGAGAAGTGTCTTTCCATCTCAAAGATGATTCAGCTTCCCCTGTTTTCCTTTGTAAAATACAAATTTGTACTTTATGAACAATTCACTCAAACACTGTTCGAAGTGCCTGTAAGCATTTAATAGTCTAACGGCATGCTGTCCCATATAGGTTTCACCAAAACACTAGTGAAGTCACTAAGTGTACTGGGGAATCAGTTTCAGGAGGAGTGGATGGGAGAAAGCCTGGCTTCCCATGGATTCACATCCTACATTCTTACAGCACCATGCAGTGAGGACTCTGCTGCTTCTTCCTGTGTCCTGTGATATCCCCTCCAGAACAGCCTTAGCCCCTCTGCAGGTCCTTAAGAGATCTCCTTCTCCATGTCCCCAGGCTGCAGCTCTTCTCCACTAACTCACTTTTACTGTATTTTAACCTCCCTCCAGCATTTTTTTACAGTAGCCCACAACTTCCCAGATTTTTTTAAGGTCCAAGTGAGCCTTCTGTGGATTACCAGTTTCCTCATTTCTCTCTTCTGTCTCCAGCTACCAGCTGAACTAGAGCCTATATGTTTTGTGGGCGATTCTGTGCTACAACTATGCTTATTAACTGTGTGGTGTTTATTTACTAGTTGCAGGGGAGAGAACATCTGTGCATGTACTGCAATCTTCTGTCATTGGTGAGTAGGGATTGCTTTGGATTTCTTGACTTTTGTAGCGGCCACTCTCCTTCAAACAAGTAAACATTCAATACCTCCATGATACTCTTGACTGGACTTGGCAAAAGCTAGTATGGATGAGAGAGCATTGGATAGCTGAAGTACAAAACCGCATAAGGCTACTCTTCAGGAATTTAGAATAAAATATGCTTAATGGATAAATAGCATTTTCAGCCTATTAAGCATACTAACTTCTAGCCATTTTCTTCTGATCTGATTTCAAATCTGTGTTTACCATTTCTTGTCATTCAGTAACACAGAAGAATAGGAAAACCAAACTGTATTTTATTTATCATTTAATCATTTGTCTTTCAGTGAACTGATCAGTGAATGGATTGATTGATGAATGGACATATGCTATCCTTTTTTCTTTTGGTTTTCAGTTTTCATCTTTTCTCTCTTCTCTAATTCCCTTCTGTCTGCTGCTGTTCTATGCTTTACAGTTTTTTGGTCTTCTTTCCCAACTGCATTATATTAAAGCTTCTCTGTTCTAATCTTGCTGCCTCAGTTCATCACTTCTTTATTACGGAACTTGGATTTTTGCCCTTTTATTCACTAACTAGCTGTTACTTTACTTTCATTTTGTATTCTTGCAAAACATTTTCCTCCTTTAACCATTGCTTTTCTCCTCCCGCTCCCATTTTTCTCCATGTATTATTCCTTTCCTTTATCCTTTAGCTTTCTCTATTCTCTCATCATCATCCAAGCCCTATTTGCTGTAGTAAAAGTCTGACAGGCAAAACATTTTTGCTACCTTGTGCTCTATTCTCTAAATTTTTGTTTGAAAGAACATTAGGTTTGTTTCCAAAAGGTCTGAATGTTATCCGCTGCTGAATTAACACAAGCAAGTTTTCAAAGTTCTCTCTTCCACAGGAATGTTGACTGCATACTTCCTACAATCCAAAAGTAAAGCAAATTAATAACTGTAAATTAAACTGAGGATGGTAACAAAATTTTGCACTTCCAAGAAAATTTCACCCAGGTATTATTACATGTGGATGGGTAAAGGTAAATGCTGAAAGTATTACCTTTCTTGCCATGAAAACCTAGGTTGTCTAAGAGCCTAACGGGGGGAAAATTTACTTTCCTAAATTCCCATTCTGTGTTACACAGCACACAGCTGTTAAAAAAAAAGCTAAATTTACCACAGGTGGCAGCTCCTTAGTCTCATACACTCTGTATCATTCTGCTGGTTTTACATGCAGCTACAGGTGTGTTAAAGATTTGATCCTATGGGAGAAGTTAGTAGGCCTAGGCAGGCAGGTCTGCAGGAGTAGATACCTAATATTTGGACTTGCAGTGATTGCTAGACTGATTGGACTTCCTGTGCAGATTGTTCTTCAGTGCCTGAAGGCAGTGGGTAGCATGCTTATGTATACGTGTTTCACAACAGCTTGGAATAATGCATTTTTTAATGAGTGCTATTGCTATTTTTTTCCACAGCTTCCTCTGCTTTTTATATTAGTTACCTTTTCTAGAATACTTTCTCTCTCACAGATCGTCTACTCTAGTGCTGCAATAATAGAAAATCCAAGGAGAAAAATGCTAACGGACGTTTTCACAGGAAAGCAGACCAATCATATAATTCCCCATCTCCTTATGCTATATTTAATTTGGGAAAAATAATCACTTAACAGCATTAGGAGTATTAAATTGTTAAATGTAATCCCAAAGGAATCTGCTGAGGCAAAGCCCATCAGTCTTACACTGGACAAACGTGATGGCAGGTTGCACTTCCCTGAGGCCGTATTAGATGTTAATAGTCAAAGAAAAAAAAAGGGGCAGAGGCATTCTTCCTTGATACAGAAGCCACTTTGGTCCTAATGCGTGTGACTGCAATTAATCAGTGTACACACTGAAGCTGCAATGTGATGGTGATGGTCTTAGCAAGGCCATTGCCTGTTATGCTGAGACTGCATTCAGTTTAAGATCTGCTGTGGTGGTGCATTTAGAGTGGAGTCTTGCAGAGAAAACACACAGTTTGCTTTCTGACTGTGATTTGTCTTGTCTTTACCTTGTCTTGGTTTTGCACAGAAACAAAAGGGAGCAGCAAGCATCCCTTTCAAAGCAAGTATAGGTTTTCAGGACATAAGTTGTTTTTCCCCTCATGAAGAAGAGAGTGGTTACTTTCAGGCTGTGGAACTTCAACCTCTGCAACATATGCTACCTGAAATTCTCTCTACAAGACTCTGGGATTTGCTAGAGATGTAAATTCTTGCTTTAAAAATTTGACAGAGTTCCTTGAGTAATTGCTATACTTTCTGGCATGCCCTTTGGAAGCTGACTTTAGTGTTTATTTGCCAAGAACAGGGAGTCCAGGGGTTCCTGTAAAGGTGAACTGCAGAATAGTGGTTTTGCTGGGTAAGAATCAGTGGACAAATCACGTAGAACATTCATAGGGACTTTGTGCCACTATGGGCTTGCTGCACTTATCTCCCTTTGTGCTGCCACGTTGGCAGTGGCTGGAGGTTGTTTAATGCAGCTTATCCAGGAAAGGCACCAAAACCATTATTTCCATTGTATTATCTTTTTCTTTTCTTTGAAAAGAAAATCCTGCATTAACACCATTTACTATGCAACAGTGCCTCAGCATAAAAGTGGCTGTGGTTGGTACAGAGTTGAACTTTAAAAATCAAGGGCAAGTGATGGCAATAAAAGACTTCTAAAAAAAGAAGTTATGTATTTGCTTTTCTCTTCTAGAATTGGTTTTGTGTAGTTTTCCTTGGCTTTAATTAATTTATCACTGATTAGAAGCATCATACATTGAAAAGCCAGAAAGAGTTATTACAGTTATGACAACAGGTGTAACACAGGCCTTAGGCTTTGTAAAATAAGTTTTATTTGGTGTTAGGGACAGTGTTTCAAAAAACGTCGAGCCTCAAGTAAAAATACCCATGGATGGAGAATCAACCATAGCTACAGATTCTTTAAGGGGCTAATTATATTTACTTTTAAGGACAAACATGTTAATCCTAAATTCTATTTGCCACCTTTTAACTTTTTACCCTGTTTTATTTCCACTTGTTTATATTCTAGTCAGAAGAGCCATCCAATAGCATATTTTTTTCTCTTTTTTTTTTTTATGTTTTCAAACTGCCATCAAGTCATTGCTTAACCTTCTCTTTTTTNTTTTTTTTTTTTTTTTTTTTTTTTTTTCAGTTAAACAAGTTGAATTTCTCTTGTTCTAAATCATATTTCCAACTTTTAAAATATTCTTGTGGTTCTTTAAATTCCCTCTAATTTATTACTCTTGGTCTTGGACTGAGGACATGACAACAAGGCAGAGGATGTGAAATTCAGTCCCAGCAGTCCTATTTTCTACTCATTTTTCTTTATGAATTGAAGAGCTGTACTAGGATGTTACCACAATAGTAGAGTGAGAGTCCATGTTCAGTTGGCTACCTATCATGACCCTTAAGTCTTTTCCAGGATAGTTTTTCCATGTATGGGGAATTCTAGTCTTAAAATGATCTTCCAGTTCTATCTTTTGGAATAAATGTCATTTGCTACTAACCCATTGCTCCTTCAAAGCAGACTTCTTACAGCTTTAAGACAACCGGTTGCTTTCTGCTGCCATGAATTGTCCTGGCCAGACTACATTGTAAAGGAATCCTGTTACTTGAAAGCCTTTAAAAAGTGCCATTCATATTTGGTGCACATGAAGAGTGTACCTAAGCTTGAAGAAGGACATGTGCTTACAGATAAATGTATTAAGAGAACATTTGATCAAGAGCCGAGCAACTTAAATCAGGGATTTTTCAATAATTTATTTGTGGCTTCCTTTATGTAGATGTCCTTTTCAATGACTCATTGTCCATAAAAGTTATCCCTTTTTTGACAGTTTCTAGCACTTCTGCCCATATGTATCTCAAGACCTTCCAAATGACTTTTCCTCTCAGTTTTTCCAAGTCCAAAGAATAATTTCACGAAACACCTACTTCATAACTAACCCCTTCTTCACACATTGCTTTTGCTCTTAGCTGTTCCCCATTCCTTCATCTTCTTTCTTGAGTGCCACTCAACACCAAGAGCTTCCTCTCCTCACTTCCCTCTTAACCTGACAGCATCATTGTCTGGTGAAGAACTGAGTGAAGAGAGAGTGTATAGTCAAGGAATGGAAGAAAGCAAGCATGGACAGATGTCCTTTATGGACCCAGCTAATGTGGTTGATCACATCAGCACTTTCAACTGCTTGTCACCACCAGCTGAAATATAGCTCAGGTGTAGAGCTCAGTGGATGTTCCCTGTCCTACTTCAGGCAAAGAAAACTGAGTTAGTTTGAGTCACAATTAGCACTGGCTGAAATAACCTATCTCAGTCTGTCTGGGAGAGGGCTGCACATAAACCTACTATTTTATTCCACTGTGGAACCTTTCTGCTGATGTCGGAACAAATGGTTGGGGATGGCAATTTCTAAAACTGGTTTGGCTGCTGGCAAAGTGCAGCTGGGTGAATCTGGGCAATATGAAATTGTTTACACTTTTCTACCCCTACAATTCAACCTGTATGTCTCTGTGTGCAAATGTTTCCTTACCGTCTTAAATGTGTTTGTACCTTTTGTTTAGCTTGAAGTTAATTGTAAAATTCAGCTTATGAAAGTCAGGTTAAGCTCTAGTGTGTTCTCAAATTGATTTGTTCCTTTTGATATAAACTCCTGTCAAAATGTAAATAAATGAAGAAAGAAAAAGTAACAAAAAGAGTACATGAATGAAAGTATGAATGAAAGCATGAATGAGCGAGGGAATGAAATGCAACAACTTTTGCACTTTAATGAAATGGTTGATTTGAAATGAATGTGCCAAAATTTGTGCCATTCTCATAACTGTAGATCTGTACCAACTTACTCAATAGGGTTGTTCACATTTTCTCTTCAAAGGAAGGACGTAGGCCTGTGTGTGAATGCATGCTTACTTTCAAGCATACTAACATTGACATTGCTCATGTGCTTACATTAAGCACAAAGTCATAGGGTCACAGAACTGTTAGAGTTGGAAGAGACCTTAAAGATCATTGAGTTTCAACCCCCCTCCCATGGGCAGGGACACCTCCCACTAGAGGAGGTTGCTCAAAGCCTCATCCAGCCTGGCCTTAAACACATCCAGGGATGGGGCATCCACAGCTTCTCTGGGCAACCTGTTCCAGTGCCTCACCACCCTCACAGGAAAGAATTTCTTTCTAGTATCTAATCTGAATCTCCCCTCTTTCAATTTAAAACCATTACTCCTTGCTCTGTCACTACAGTCCCTGACAAAAAGTCCCTCCCCGTCTCTCCTCTAGGCTCCCTTCAGATACTGGAAAGCTGCGGTAAGGTCTCCCCAGAACATTCGCGTAAGAATAAGCATATTCTTACATGCTGGATCCCAGCTGAAGCTTGCAGCAATGGGCCTAGAGTTACAGCTTGATGCTGCTAGAACTTCATGTTGTCCTCATCTTATTACAATGTGATAACATAGTAGAGAGGCTACTAATTTGAATAACATAGCCCAAAGCATTTTAATAAAATAAAATTACTATCTCTTCAAAACAAATGTAGTTAAATTGATTGTTTAAAGAGCATCTGACTGGATTCTTGCATTTGAAAAAAATAACCAATATAAAATATTCCACATTCCTTGTATTTTTAAGGACAAACGGAATTCTTACTGCGTAGATGAAGCAACAGATGATTTAGCCAGAATGCAAACCAACCAAAAATCACCACAGAAGACAGAAACCCAAATAATCAAATTGCCAAATAAACAAAAGTAAAGAACTAAAAGCATGAGGTTACTATAAGCTATTTTCTATAATAACCCTCCCACTCCATGAAGGAAGAGAGAAAAATCGCTAGTCTCCTTTGGAGTACTTCAAATCTCATTTTGTTCTAATGTGTTAAAGTGCACACTGAAAAAGGCAGAGTTAACTCCTGGGGAAATAATGTTAAATCAGTTCAGAAAAACGAAGTTTGGAAAAATACTTTCATTTTCCTTTTAGGATCGCAACAAATGTATTCATCTGCCTACATAATCTGGCATTTTAAATAACTTCACGCTTAAGCTCTGTCAGTTTGATCTCCCAAGGTTAATTGATTATTTCTACAACAGTCTTGCCAGAAAAGATCAGAGCGCTTACATCTTTCCATTAATCCTTGCTGTTCAGGGAGAGGGTGCAAAATGAGAGCACCACGATTGGCTTAAATCTTTGCAGGTCTCTTATTTCCCCCCCTCTAAAGTTGTCTCATCTCTGATTAGTTTCACGTCACGGCACTCCATTTCATTACTTTCACTGACATGGCATTTCAAGTATGGTCTAATGATGGGAACATCACATCTACTTTCGAGCGTCCATCGCTGGTTACCACTCAAGAGCCTTAACCCCCTTATTAAAAAGGATGATTGAGTGAAGGCTGGTAAAATAACGGTGAGAAATCAAACCGATTTACTGGGAGAAAAAGCAAAAAGTTTCACAGCAACGTTTTCCTAAAATTGACATTCAGCATTCTGCTGTGGTAAACAACCATCAGCATGCGACTCAGCCTCTCGGGGCTTTTCGAGAAGAGACAAGCTTTATCAGCAATTGCATATTTGTCGTCTCCGTCCTTCTTTGCGGTGGCATAGGCGACACAATGGGGGATTAACCCTCACGCAAGGCAGTGTGACAACTCATCAGTTGAAAAACAGAACCTGGTCAAATGGCAGGTTTTTAACCAGCATTAAAACTGCTGGCATAGAGGATCCCTTAAAAACAACTAGACAAAAGCCCTGCTGTGGTTTGTGGGGAACCTTCATTTATTTGAAATGATGGCAAATTGTGTTTTCCTGTCTGGACACAAAAATATTTCCAGCCCATCAAAAGGCTGGAAATAAGCAGAACAGAGAGGTTCTTTTCTGTTATCAGCCCCTTCTCCTGCATTTCACCTCCCCTCTCCTCTTCCTTTCAATTCAGCTGGCAGTTCCACCTATTAGTGGTTTCCTCTTCCTTTTGTTTTGAATGTAAATGAAGATCTGACTAGTTTAAAGAGATGTTGGTTCAAGACACAGCTTAGCAGTGGGTGGAAAACTCTCTCTCTGTCAGTGGCACTCCTGTGATTTAAAGATGCAATGGGTAAAATTCCCAGCCTGTGGGTGGGTGCAGAATTTGGCCCCTTTGAGAACTGGCAAGGCTGGCAAGGTGTGCCTGGCTCTTCCCTCCTCTTCGCTTCCAGGTAAAATCACTGCTGTCTTGAAAACGGAAAGAAAAGGCCACAGCTTTATTTAAGTAACCCTGGAGGTGTGTATCACCATCTGCAGCTTTTTATCAGACCTAGTGTATTAAATGATACAATGAAATAGTAGTGACCATCTCCCTTTGCAGTGGTTTACGCTTAGATTAGCAACAGCAAAGTCATTTAAAAAGATCCAGGGCAGCAAAATTAAAACATGTGTAAATTAAACACATGTGAAGTGCACAATATGTGGCAAATTAGTACAGAAAATACTGAGAAATGTGCATCTTCAGGGTTTGCCTGCACACCATGATGTGACAGGTATTATTGCCCTTTGTACAATTATTTAAACCCTGTAGGAATTCCCAGTGTCAGAGTATGTCAGCATACTGTTATTAGACAAGTTTAATTAGGATCTACCCTGCTGCTCCTAACAAGTATTTAATTAACTTCTAGGCAGGGTAATTAGCTTTAGATTGTGCCTGATTTTCTGCCTCACCTTCTGTTGACACTTGGCCTACAGTAAGGCAGCTTGCTTTGCTGACAGTGTAATGGATAGTAGCTTTGGGAAGACTAATATCAAGGCTGACTTGTCTAATAAAAAAAAACAAAACAAAAAAACCCAAACAAAAAAAACCCAACACCACGGAAAAATAAAGGGGAAAGAAGATGAAGATAAAAGACAAAATAATGACTACGAGGTCAGGGTCCGAAGGGATTAAGAAAAGGCTACCCTCCCCCAGACAGGCAGACACAAAAGCCTGGTAATGGAAAAGAAACAATCTGACTTTAGGCGTTTTGGAAGAATAGAGAAAAAAGTGTAACATTGAAAAATCAAGCAAAGCAAAAGGATTTGAAAAATATTTATTTCATGTATTTCCTTAAACTGGATAAACGGTGAAGCTTAATTACTATTTACATAGTACTACTGAGGTGTGCCTGCACTTTTCTGAAAAAGTCTTTCCAATATAAATGTATCCTTGAATCCCTGCTCTAAAGAAATATGCCTCACTTCCCATCAGCACAGTAAAGAATATGCCGCAAAGTGAGCATTTAAAACAATTAGCATAGACCAAATGAACCATAGCAAATTGGTCAGGTCACCATTTAACCCATTGGTAGCTTCTTGAAGAGCTCTGTGATTTCCAAGGGTGTAGCTTTTGATATATGGTATGCTATTCTTCTACCCAGTCCTGATATATCATTAAAAATAATGGGACTGCATTCAGTGCCGCAGCTACAAAAATTTTGGGGCTAGAGGGAGGGAACACTCAGGAATTTAAAACCCTTTCCCTATCATTAGGACAAAAGGGTTATAATTCTCTTTCATTTTGAAAGAATAATTTTTTTAAGAAGTCTTTTAATTTTTGCAAAGTGCCCCAGGTATCAAAGCACTGCTTCTCCCAACCTGCCTTAGTAACAGAAATACGCCAGCATTGCTCCAAAGCATTCACTCTTGCAGAAATACTACTGCTGAGATTTGCACTGTTGTTTACAGAGTTGGAGAATGCTTTTCCAGCCAGGCTCAGACCGATCTGGGTTACTTACAGTAGCTCAGATGGATTTGACTAATCACCAAAAGATTGGAGGGAGACCTTACATGTTTCACATACCTTTTCTCTATAGCGTGTCAGATGACTTTATAAATGCTCAGGTTTGATTCACATTTCAGCAGCAGCTCTGCTCTGTGAAGAGGCAGCACCACCCCTGAGCTGAGCGGGGAGAAAACTGGACTTGGGGCTGCTGTATAGCTCCATAGGTGTCCGCAGAAGAGCAACAGAGGGTGGTGTGCTTGAAATCCTTTCATGAAGCATAAAAACTTCCATCCCATAAGCTGACCACCCCCTTTAGAAGAAGGCCAAGGATTGGATCGCAGTTGTAGTGACATGGTTAAAACAATATACCTGCCATTTATTCACAGCCATGAAACATCTAGGTTCTTTTAGCTCTCACTTACACTAAGAGCCATCATTTTGGATAATCTTAACAATAAATAACTTCCTACTTGGTGAATAATGACATTAGAATAAATTCTAAAAACTTAATTAGATATTTTGGTTGTGGGGTTATTTGGTTGGTTGGGTTTTGGGTTTTCTTTTCTGAGATTGCAAGGATAATACCCCTATCACCAGCAGAGAAATCAGTTGTCTTGCATCTAACATAAGGAGAAGCCCTAGCTGACTGCAGCCTTCTCGTGACCCAGAATTCTGATTTTATGCTGTTTTATGCTGTTCTGTAAAACAAGAGTGAAACTGGAGTTAGGTCCAGGACCCTTGGAGAAACCTATGTGGCATTTTGTATGTATTAAAGAAGTCTCTGTGGAGTGAATAGTTATCCATTCTTCTTGTCTCTCACACAGCTATGTCTATTAAGAAAAAGGGAAGAACAGGGAAAACTAGTGAAAGTGTTCAAGAAATACTAAGAGTATGCAGATCACGCTTTCTCTTTCCCAGGCTGGATGAGTAGTGTTCAAGTGCACTAACTAAAAAGATTTGAGGGGTGTCAGATCAGACTTTGACAACTGAAATTGCCACGACAGCCGAGGGAATTTTAATACCTATTTCCCTATCCTGAGGATGCTTGCAGCACAGCAGCCAAAGGAGTCAGAAACGCAGACTGTCTGCCTGGAGGCACCTGTGTCATTCCACAGAGACAGCAAACCTCAAAGATGCTCCTGGAAGTTTTGCAGGAGTTGCACCCTGGCAGAGCTGCCCCCTGCATGCCTCCACATCCCAGCTACCCAGGGAAGTACTTTGAACTACCTGACTGTCAGGTCCAGCACGGGCCAACTGAGCAGAAACTTTGTCACAGAAGAACGCAGTGGGTCGATTTACACACGCAATGGTCACAAATACCTTTCGGTCTTTCCAATCTTACTCTCAAGTCCTCTTTGTAAATCTGAATAAACTGCTTTTGCGCTCAGAAAAAAAGCATGACACCAGTACTGTGATTGATACTGGTACTTGGATCTTCAGCCTCCTGTATTTGGTTTATGTGGCAAGGTTTAAGTTGTGGTGGGGGCTGTAGGGGTGGTTTATAAGACATCAGGAACTTCCCCCGTGTTGGACAGAGAAGGAATCTCCCCGGTTCCAGCCAGCTCCAAGATGGCATTTCTTTATAAAATTGCCTCTTTGCTGCCAGGATCCAGTTAGTTTGTACAGATATGCACGTATGGACTGTATACCCAGAGGAGCTCTTGAATAGTGTGATAATGGATGCCTGCCTATAAGGCTTGTAGACAAGACAGGCAACTGTATAGTATACCTTCTCTATACAATTCTGGATCCAATCTACTACTCCTATTGTCTGTCAAACATTTTAAAGCATATATATATGGATCTATCTATATATAAATATATATGGATCCGTGTTCATTATCATACATATCTATAATCAAGATGAATTACAGAACTCGAATAAAGCCGGTTAAACATTTAACTTTAATTTGATTCTTTTTCTAGAACATGAAATGCACAATTTATCTCATAACCTCCTTGGCTGTAGCTATCAGGAGCACTAATCACACCACTGTGGGATTAGAGAGAATTGGCTGTTTCTCCTTGCCTCATAAGACCCCAGAGGTGTGATTATCTCATGGTTACCACACCCCTGTTGTGTCTCACTGCTCAATGAAATAAATGAACTGTTAAATTGACAGTTATAAATGAAGTTCCTGCTGGCCAGCTGACTATATGGCATTTTGGAAAAAGAAAAAAAAAAAAAGGAAGAAAAAAAAAAGAGAGAGAGAGATACTAGGGAACAGTCACTTTTAAAAATTGTTTGCTAATCCTTTTGTAGCTTGTCTCCTCCTGAACTGGTGATGCAGAACGAGCACAACAGAGAACTGTCCTCCTGCCCCGTGCTCCTCGCAAAGCAATCTGACATCTAGGAACTCAGAAAGCTCAGCATGAACAAGCAGAAAAACTAAGCAAAAAAATATGACTGCTAGCTGTCAGGGAAAAAAAAAAGGCATTTATATAGAGTGTATTAGTAGTTCAAATGCGTCAGTCACAGGAGACTGTTTGTCAGGTTACATCTCACCCAGAGCAATGTATTTGGCTTTTATCCTCGTGACAAATGATTTCTCAACTTCTGCACTGCTGGCAACCAGCCAAGAGACTAAAAAACGAGCGCTCTAATACGCCACCCCCTCCCACTGCCGTCTCACCCAGCAGCCGGCTTCGACCGTTAGAAAGCTGGCTCTCCCCCTCGCTTCTGCACACCTACGTGTCCTGGCCACACTAGCTCCACAGCCTGTCCCCAGGGACCTTCAATTGTGCTGCTAACTGAAAAAAATGTACACGGTGAGGATAAGAACAAACATGTTTTACTTTTATCTCTCACTAACCTGTGCTGCTATCCATTGGTTTTGTACTTTTTTCCCCAGGTGCTGTAGAAAACTCAAGGACAGTTTGCCAGAGGAGACTTTTTCTTGTTTTGGTCCTCGCACCCATGTGCCTGAAGCTCAGTCACTGCTCCCTTTGGAGTCAGCAGGACTTGCATCTTGTTCGGGAAGGGACAATAGCAGCTTTTTTTGGGTGGAGATTCTCACTATTAAGATATCTTTTTCACCTTTTGAGTGGTTCTTGTGTATTTTCTGGGAACTGATCCTTGAACCGTGAGCAGCAGAATTGGGTGTGACGTTCCAGGGGAGGCAAACTAGTGCCAGTTTCAACTATGGTCTGTGCACTCCTACCTGGTTTTGAAGAGATGGCACTGGGTCATTTCAGCAATATGCTGGGAGCTCATTTTGGTCTCATTATCCATCCTAACCTACAGCTCTTCTCTGCATTTTTTATTCCTCTGATGACTCTTTCTAGGTTATCATCTCCAGTGCCATCTCTAGTATGGCCTTGTTATTGTTCTTTAAACAGAATACAGCTTTCTGCCTGGGAACCATCACTGAAATGTCATTTGACAGAGTTAGGTCAGTTCCTCCTTTAGTTCATCACAGAATTGCCCTCTTGTATGAACAAATCCTTTCCTGCTTCAGTAGACAGCTGCTAATTTACTCATGGCATCTGCCTGACACTTGCAGAGTAAAGTAATCTTCAATTTTTTTATCATTCCCTTTGAGAGGGAATGATATCCATTTCATGAGCATTTTATGTTGACAAAGGAGTGTAAAAAGGTTTTGCTGTAAAACATAGGGTGGAGTCATGTCTGCTCTATAATTGGTTGTGTGTGCACCTTTCAGCAGGGCCAAGAAGCTAGTATAGAGGACAGAAAGATGTACCTCTCTATGGAGCTGTGGTTCTCAAAAAATTATCTACCAACATAGTGTCTAGGTGGTCCCAAGGATTTACCATGCAAAACAGACCTCAGAAGACTCTGTGAAGGGGAACAGGCATTGCATAAAAACCTGGCAGCCCTTAATTTCCATTTGAAGGTTCTATCCTACTGTGAATTTTTCCTTTTCTTCTGCAAAGCCAGTTCCTTCTGCTTGAGTTCTCATTTGGACTCTGTCCCCACAGCAAAAATGTTAAATTTAAAGGTTGGGGTTTCTTTTTTCTTTTTTTCTTTAAAAAAAAAAAAAAAAAAAGCGGGAAGGGCAGCAACCAACTTAGAAAGATATTTCAAGCTGAAATGTATTTACCTTTTTGTAACAAAAACTGTATTATGTGTCATTTATGTAGCACGTGGGAAGTACTGCCACATATATTTATGAATTCTCTATACACATGCATTTTCTGGAGCAGTGACAAATGTATCTAGCACCAGTTATGGCATTGTGCGGAATGCTAAAATATTGAAGTGCAGCTTCTGGTTGTTGACATGTCTCTAAATTATGAAAAAGATTGCACTGTTGAAGCAGAAAATGCCAATAGTATTCATTTTTAAACAGGAAAAGAAAGATACGCCTGTAAGAATTGCAGTTTGTTACTATCATGATTTTTAAAGTATGCAACTAATTTTAAATACTTGTTAGTGACCAAAATCTGGTTGAAATACAATAGAAAAATAACAATTTGCTGTTCATTGTGAGAGATAAATATTGTGCATAAGGTGCTTTTCAAATTTCTTTCCTTCCCTCTGGTTTGCCTGTTTTGTACATCATTAATTACAAAAAAAAAAAAAAACAAGCTGGAGAAAATTATAAAGTTTTCCTGTTGGAAGTGGAACAGCTATTTTCTTTATCTGCACTTCTTCATCTCAGCCCAGAAGGCAAAATCTGATATACACCTCCTAGTTCTGCCAGTCTTATGACAATATCTTCCTGACAGACAGATACCAAAATGCTGCTGTTCCAAATTCATTGCAGCTAAAATTAGGCTGTGTTCTATGGAAGCCTCTAAAGCAAGATGAAGGAGAGGGGCTTCACCAAGCTATAATTGTCCTTCTTGAATATTACCTTTTTTACTTATATTTCTAGTTCTTTTTTCTTACTACAAGATAAAATTACGTTCTCAGGTCATCTCATGACTCCAGGAGCTAGAATACAAGAATCTTCAGTATTGGAAGGGACGTGAGAGCATCGTGAAAGCTGTTGGTGCTGGGTCAGTTAAGAAACTGCTGGTGGGAAGGGAAGTGGGTTGGCAGAAGGAAACTCTAGAGAAGGTAGGTTCTCCTCTTTCCTGTCCAGATGTTGGCAGATCTCTAACTCTTAACCACCAGGACGATGTTATGTCTGCATGAAAGAACATCCCTAGACTCAGGGAAAATGGAAGCAATATTGTTTTAATATAATATTCTTATTGTATTAATATAATAAGAATATTCTTATTCTGGATACTGGCCCTCCTCTGCTAAAATTTAATTTCTGCTTCTGAAACAATGCATAGTCAAAGGGATCTAATGCCTGAACTGCTCTGTTAAAAAAGTCAGAATGAAATGAAAAGCAACATTTTCGTTAGAAGTGTTCTCATGTCTCAGTGTGAAGACGTAGGTGAGTGTGAGTATGTGAATGTGCATGCTATATTATATTTAGTGTATTTTAAGCTTGCCAGTATTTAAGTCTTCAGATGAGAAATTGGAACAGCTTACTGAAGCACAAGGCTCTCTGCCAGCTTCTTTCTGGAAGTTAGGAAAGCGAATTCTTTGCTGAATGCTCACTTTTGTAGGTTTTCCCCATGGATGCAATAATCTCTGATCTTTCCAAGGACTGTGCCTGCCAAAAAGCTCATGGGACTGACAGGTAGGAACATGCCTAACTCCCTCACAGCTCACTGCTGAACAGCTCATCCTGAGGCTGGAACTAAGAATGTTACAGGAGGCTTTGCTTGAAGCTACAGGAGAAAACTGGCAGTAAAGCTGTCAAGCCTGCCAAGCTCTTTGGGACTTACCAAGTAGTAGAGAGAAGCAATTCACAGAGACAGTGAAGGACAAAATAGAGCCTTCCTTGGCTTACCAAAAGGAGAAGAACAATGAAAAACACTTTTCACAATGAAAAAAATCAATGAAAAAACCTGCCACTTGAAGGTGGCACCCAATGAATAAGGAGAAAAATAAATTTACATTTGTGGTACATTTTGCTAACTTTTTGCCATCAAGCTGTTAGATTTTAAATATGTGTGCGTGTACATGGTCTACAGTTATCACTGTATTTATTGGTTGCAACAATATCGTTTTCTCTCTTCGCTCCTCAGACCCCTCCAGCATTACCTTAGGGATAGCACTTTTTACGCCCACTCTGTGCAGGTGGGAATGACCGCAATGTTAAGTACAAGCTGGATAATAAATCTGCAGTGGTGTGTGGCAGAGACTTTGCAGTAATGTCATCAGTATCTGCCCTTTAGCTTGTCTACAAAAGGGTTAGGCACAAGTAGGGGAATGTTTTTCAGAAGTAATGCGTAGATGAAATAGCAGGGAAACTGGCAGAAATGGGAGCACTGGAGCAAATGGTGTGTGAGAAGACCTCTCTGGAAGCTGTTAGAGGCAGGTTCTGCTCTTAGGAGTTGCCCAAGGGACGTGGGAGTCTGGACTGAATGCATGCTTCCAGTTTATGCAGCGCCAGATCATTCTAGAGATGGGGGTTTGGTGTAAAGGGGCTCAACTTACGCTGCTTACACCTCTGTTAAGTGCTGCAGCTGCATTTTAACCATAGAAATTAGTCAGCAGAAATTCCATCCTTTCTTGGAGTATGAATGTCTTAGTATTGGGACTTAACACCAAGAGAGAAAGACCAGAAGGTTGTGCAATTCTCTCTCACTTTTAAAAAAATACTAAATAATGAGAAGGAGCAAGCTGTTAAAGTCTACTTGAGGCCCTGCCCATGGAGGACAGCAGTAGCTTTGCCACTGACATCACCGTGTTTAGATTTCCTTGCTAATATCAAGTTGTTGTTTTATAATTCCACTTTGATATAACTTGTGGAAGTAAATCTTCTGGTTATTTGGATAAAATTACAACTTTTCCAATTACAGCAGCATTTTAGGCTATATAGCTATCTTGGCCTACTTACCACTATGTTTTCTGAGGGTAATTATGCCTTGAGGAGTTAATTAGAAATTTACCCCCATGTATTCACACATACATATATGCAGCTAAGCTGGTTTTCTGTACATCCATTGCATTTTGGTGAGCAAAGCAGAAGTAGAAAGGCATTCTTTTTAAAAGCTGATCATTTTATGGAAAAAAGCTTTCAATATTTTAAATTTGTATTTAATTTGTGTTGCCTCGTAAGTACTGACGAGTATGTGAAGATTTGGAGCAGTTTTAGATCTTTGAGTGATCTTGCTGATACAGTAATTTAAACATGAGATTTCTTTGAAACCACTTTATAGGGTCTTGGAGAAGATACAAGCTTGATGTTTCACTGTTACTGACATTTTCATTTTAACAAGCCTGTTTTTCCATAGATCTCATAGGACAGCTACTACAAAAGAAGCATCATGAACTGGTATCTCATTTTTGTGTACTTTACTAAATTTACAAGGAGACAGAGAGCTCCACTCTAGGAAAAATATGTAAAAAAAATGCTTATGACAAAATTGCTTAGTATCTCTCTTTTTTTTTTCCTCCTTCCCTTGCAGCTAGAGACAATGCTCTAAGAATAAAGTTCATTATAAGATTTCTCACTGGATAATATGAACTACGTCTTCCATATCTTCTATGTAAGAAACTCTCCAGGTGAGTCTTCTGAAATGAATCAACCTGTATGCCATGTTCACTGCTCTCCCGATTTAGATATTGCAGCCCATGGAAAATTAAACTGCCATCGAATGTATACGCCATTTCAAATTCTGGGAATTGGTGCATTCTACATAAATAAAAAGACCTGATTTTGTGCTTCGAAATCAGTCCTTTGCCTTCTGTTTGCTGCACAATGCCATCTGACTTCTTAAAAATTGGCTGATCTCTTTTCCTCATCTGCACCTGCTCTGCTTCAGAAATATCACTTAGGGAAATCTTGGACTGGTTCTGTCTGCTCTGCTGCTAGCTTTGCCATCAAAAGCAAGGAAGATGTGAGATGAGGAAAAAAAAAAAAAAAAGAATATTTAATCCAAAACAAGGAGAGGGAAATGATTCATAGAATCATAGAGTGGTTAGAGTTAGAGGGGACCATAAAGATCATCGANACCCCTTGTCCTATCACTACACTTCCTGACTCATAGTCCCTCTCCTGCTCTCCTGTAGGTTCCCTTCAGATACTGGAAGGCTGCACTAAGGTCTCCCCAGAGCCTTCTCTTCTCCAGGCCGATCTTGGCTTGGTTGAACTTGATGCATTTTGCACTAGCCCATCTCTCGAGCCTGTCCAAGTCCCTCTGGATGGCATCCCTTCCCTCCAGTGTGTTCACCACGACACCAAGCTTGATGTCATTGGCAAACTTGCTGCGGGTGCATTCTATCCCACTGTCCATGTATCCAACAAAGATGTTAAACAGCACTGGTCCCAGTACCGACCCCTGAGGAACACCACTTGTCACTGGCTGCCACTAGGACATTGTCCTGACCCTTTGAGTTTGGCCGTCCGGCCAGGTCCTTATCCATTGAATGGTCCATCTGTCAATTCCATGACCTTCCAATTTTGAGACCAGTATGTCATGCAGGACAGTGTCAAACATCTAAACAATCAGTGCATTTCAATTTCATTTGAAAAAAGAATGAAAAGGCTCCTAGACCAGTGTGTTGGCAGATTTCTTGCAAATAGACATATTAGCTGATATCAGCAACCTACAAAGGCTGTGTATATGCACTACAAAACACTAAAATGTGTGCTTTACTTTGGGTATTTGGTTGTTTTACCTACTTTGTTGACACAATTCAGATGCATAAGTTGAATGCTCTGCATAATTGTTTTGGACTGAAGCCCTATAAAGAGATTTTATTTCCTGTGATATAATGAGACTCAGCCTACATCATGCCCAACAGCTTCCTTCCTCTTTAGCTAGAGTGAAATTTAAATACAGCTTTGCCATGGAAGAACTAGCAATTATAAAATCATGGAGAGTAATGGATGGATAGGCACAAAGACAGAGGGAAAGGTGCCATTAGGTGACAGTTGAAATCTGGACATGACTTAGGCTCTCTTTAGGTCTGAATCATCTCCAGTTCCAGCCTGAATCACCTCCACTTTTAAGTTTGAAAAACAGTTAATGCATGTCAAATTCCCAATTAAGTGAAGTTTCTCTAACCGAAGTGTGTGTTATTACTTGAAGTTTAAAATAAATTGGCTGCAGTTTTCCACTTTGCGATAATGTTGCATGGTATTAGCTTCATAGGTAAACCCTTTTGCCATGATTTTTCCTACACTTTTTTTTCTAGAAATCATCTTGCTGTAATAAAGGGTTTGGTATGTGTCTGTGTTTAGTCTGCTTCCTTGAATTGCTCAAAGTCTGCTGTGTGCAGAAGTGAGACAGATGTCTGAGTTGCCTCAGATTCCTGAGGTTCCACCTGGGAGGGAGAGGGAAACTGGTCTTTCACTGTGACTGACATCTCCAAAGTGTTTAGACTTGACCAGCCATGTTCATCATGGCTGAGATCAAACTGTATGACTGTCTCCCAGGAGATTCTGGGACTAAGGGTTTTGCATTCCAGACCTTTCCTTGAAATGCAGATGTCAAGAGGTTAGAGAAGTGAACAGAAAACCCAAATGAAGAGACAGAACTGCCTTAGTGTAATGTACTTTCTCAAAGAATCTTGTAGGAGTAGGAAAGAGAGAAGGTAACCAGGGATGATAGGAACATAGTTTTGTTCAAGGAGAGGTTAAATAGCCTATACCCCTTTTGCTTGGGAAAGAGATAATTGAAGAGGTTTATAGATCCTGAGTGGAATACAGAAAATTATTACATTCTATTTCTTTTTGTACAAGAACTAGGATGAATTGATTAGGAGGTCGGGGAATAAGTCCGAAGTAAGCAAGAAGGAAATCCACTTTCATGCAGTTGAGAGGAAAAGTGTGATGCGCTGCCAGAAGATGAGTTTATGCAAAAGGTCCCCGGCTTCAAGGATTAGGCAATATTATGAGAGAATTGTTTATCAAGAGAAGTTAAATTTGAGGATCACTCTTGTGGCTTAGGCTACCCCTGAACCTGTGATTTCTGAGAGGTATGAGGACATGGGCCCTTGTGTACGTTTCCCTTGCCTTAGGAAGAAAGGGCTGAGGGAAACATAAGTCAAGGAGAAAACAGTGGGAGTGACAGATAAGAAAAGGGAAGGTGAAGGTTGCAGATGAAAAGTGTGTAACAGCTAGAAGACATGCTGAGCACTTTGACAACTCCCACTGCTCCCTGGACATGTTTGAGGTGCCAATGGATGTTGCCCTGACCAGAAGTGTGGTAGGAAAAGGGAGGAGAAGCTCGCAAACTTGCTCTTGCTGATGGTGTTAAAGGCCAGCTTGGCTGGGACTAGGAGGAGGTGATGAGATGGTCCTGGAGGCTTGTTGGGTCTCTGAGAAGGGGAAGGGTAAGATTTGCAGGAAGGTGAATGCTTTTGGAGGCTGGGTCATGGATCTGAGGGACCCTCAGGCTGATCCTGTACGTCTGTTCTTAACCTCTGCACCACAGTACCTGCACAGGTGCTGCTCTGATTGTGGGGCTTTTGATATAGTGATGGGGTGCCTTCAGGAAAGAAGAAAAGCGGTCATAAAAGTTTCTCAGAAAGATGAAGAATCAAGGGAAATTACACCTATAGCTGAAAGTTGGCACTATTCCTTTAAACATACATTATCTAAATAATACATTAATAAATAATATTTGTCTTTTCACTAGATGATACAACGTAGGCTTAGCCTTGTATTAAAATGACTTCTATGCTCTATTCTAATTTCTCACTTTTTCTTGTTTCACAGGAGCATTTACCTTTGCTTTTCTTGGGTAAGTTCTTGAGGCCCCCATCACTCTGGATAAAGATGAGTAGATAAAATATTTTTTTTTCCCTACAAGTGTTCCTGTTGCTGTCTTGAGGAAGGATGACTTCCTCAGAACTTCTCCATCTTCCTGTTTTCAGGGATCAAGCCAGGGGTAAAAGAAAGACAGAGCTGTACTGCCATGAATGTTAAAAAAGATTTTACTCGATAAGTGTAAAATTACATCTAATTACGAAGTTAATGTAAGTGAATGTAATCAGATAATTATAATGCGTAATGACATGATATTTACAACTTATAATGATCTTGTTATTATACTGTATATAATGACATTATCAAAATTATTTCTCAAGTTTTCTCGCTCTTTAATTGGCTTTTTCATATAAACTAGGTTGTTTAAAATGTTTTATAATTTTCTATCTGAATTCTTTACATTTTAGCATATAGATTCCAATGATTCTTAAATGATTTGATAATATTATGGCTATTTTTTTTTTTTTAAACAAAAAAAAATGCAGGAGCTCTTTTTTAAGGTGTGGTGCAAAAAAGCCTTTGAAAAAGTCTAATTTCCATTCTTTTTATTGCACGGTACTGGAAGAAGTGAACAGAATTGTTAATAAGAAGCAGCATGTGGGCAAAGCCCTACCTTAGGTAGCAAGTGACCTTGGGGCTATTCTCTTGGGCACTTTTTTATGCCTTGGTTTCCCTATCTGTAAATGGGCAATGATGATATTTCAGCTCATCCGTGAAGTACGTCGTAATATATAGATGAAAACTGACACATATCACAAGGAAAGGAAATTAAGAATTCACAGAAAGAATGAAGACAGGCTTTAATTGGAATGAAGGCCCTCCACTTTAGTAAACACCAGGCTTGCCTAATTTATGAATATTGGTGCATGTCCCCTACCCCCTTCACACAAAGCTCAGATAATTGGTCTTTGTTCGGGGAGCTGCCTATGGGTTGGAATAACAGCAGGAGCTCCCTTTGTGAGTGCTTTGGGCCCAGCTCCAAAGGTCCTCTCAATACTGGTGTATTCAAGCCTCCTGCAAACACGAGGCCTGATTCATGTCACCCACGTTACACCACTTTCATGCCAGTGTAATTCCATTTAAAGTGATGGAGTTGCTCATGCAACATACTGCTGAAGAAATTCACCTGATTTCAGCGAAATCACGGTGACATAGAACCAAAGTTAAACAAGGGCTGATTGGAGTCTGTAGGGCTTGAATCTTAATTGCTTTCTGAAGTCTCCCGGGTATGAAATGCTATCGTTCTGACCTGTGAGCATTTGACACCTTCTCTGCATGGAAGCAAATGATTCCCCCAAGAAGGCCAGTGCTTTAATCCTTCTCACTGCTGCTTCATGACCTCTTTTTATGTTTGGACTAAAAGGGTAAAAAAGTGGATTCTAAGATTGCCAACAGCATAAGAGAGCCCTCCTTTTTCTTTGCACTGGCTAAGTGAATCCAGGGCAGTTAGAACGTGCTTGAGGCTGCATCAGAATGGCTCCAACCAAGTCAAAGACGACACTGCTCAGTGTTTTATCATCACAAGAGGAGAGAAAGTAAAAAACAAGACAGTCATGCATAGCAGGAATAGCATTTGAAACACTGGGCCTACATGTTTGGGTTTATTTTTTATTTTTTATAGCTTTTTAAATGATAAACTAAGAACAGCAGCCAAAGAAAAAGATATTTAATTAGATTCTGAAGATAGAGCACTTTAGAAGAAAGGTGCAAATTTGCAGATATTCTGTTATGTCAAACACCAGCTTGAATCCGGGTAAATTGCAGAGTTAGCTGCGGTAGAAACCCATAAAAACCAGACTAGAAAAATGGGATCTCATGTTGCTGATGTGCAAGGAAATACTATTAATTCTAATGAACAATGGAAGAATGCTTGTATGCAAACCAGAATTCCAACTCCCAGAATTCATAATTCCCCCCCAAATTATAAACTGTAATTTCCATAGTTTTGCACTCACAGCAGGTTATTAAAGCACTGGGCTCCATGGATCACAATACACCTTCTTCTGTGAGAGGCAGGAGAGCAGACAGTGCTGTCCTTATTCAGCAGTCCAACATAAGAAATACCTGAAAGAAGAGTTTACCAAGAAGATACGGTGTGTTTGATATACACTCCCCGTATGTATCCTCTGAGACTACTGACATGCAAACCTGGTCACTGAGTACAAGACAGTGCCTTCTTCAATGGCCGAGGATATATGATGTGGTTAATCCACTGTGCAAGTTTTCACTGGTATGATGTTGAAAATGTTTTCCATCACAGGAAGTTAAACGAGCTTCTTCACATCTTAGAGAAGATGAAGAGGATTTCCATTTACATACTGAAATGGGACCCATTATGAAATATGCAGAAGAAAGGATGAAAAAGAGTATAGTGATTCAGAAGAATGACCATTCCAGATTTTCTGTACGTCAGTGGGAAGCCTGAGCACCTTTGAAACACTTAATACACCATGGTGCAGTGTATTCAGTTAGACCAGAGAGGAGACATTAAAAAAGAAAGACTAATACAAACCTGAAGAAGAACTGTACCTTTTCTAAAGGTCAACTTCCCTAGATCATGAAGCATGTTAGAAAGGGGCAAAAGCCAGCATTATTTCAAATCAGAAGTTCACAGCATTTATCAAAATCTGACAGATCTGCAAAGGGAATACACTCAGCTGAAAAGCCAGTTCAGTCCAGGAACACAAATGATCCCACAAGTTCACTTGTGGACCCAAGATGAGCACCCAATTTGACCAGGAAGACAGTCACACAACTGACAGTGCAAACTACTACCAACAGATTACCCAGAGTGTCTCTCTGTGTGTTTATTTATCTGTTGCTTATGCAAGGTATTGAACATTAAAGTTAGCAGTTCCAGTAGTCAGGAAGCTAAGCACTGATGCTGGCTCTAGCTATCAAGTTAAGGACAACTGAGAATTGAAGGGATGTTGCTCTTATGGTAGGTACAGAAGTAACAGATGTGAAGAAGGAAAAGACTGTGGTACTGGAGACTGAAGGATGGCTCAACAGAAGACCATGCAGGATACTCTTTAGTTATGGTTTGAGAAAACCCATAACAATTTATTGTCATTCAGACAATTATTCTATCATCCAGTGATCCCTCCCCACCCAGGAAAGGGGATTTGGGGAATGCAAAGAAACATGAGGGTTGAAATGTAAATAGATTTAATAGAAAAAGATTAAATAACAATAATACTAAAGAACCAGTATTCATCCTGACACTGATATGAGATATACAAGAAGTATGCTCAGCCAATTCTATCAGCAGAAGCTGTGCACTCCCAGCAGTGGACAGTAAATGTCCACAAATGCAACAACTTTGGGAGGAAAGGGAAGGCCTCAGGGGTCCAGCACTGGAACAAAGAGTTGTCTGGATGGCCGCCATCAAGGGAGAGCCAGCTACACAGCAAACTTTTCTACTTTATATTGAATGTGACATTCATGGTATGAAATAATCCTATTGGCCAGTTTGGGTCAAATGCTCAGGCCTTGCTCCTCCTTATCCCTGCACCTGGCAAGACTCGAAAACACTGAGACCTTGAATCTCACTGAGCCTGGCTGGCCATAGACTAAATATTTTCATTAATTCAGACACAAGAGTCTTCTAAAAGTGCAATTTTCCCCATTGAAGAAAAGTTAGTCCTGGGCCTCTCAACCCAGGACATCTTTGAAGAGTAGTTTGAAAACTCTGAGCATGATTTTCAGGAAAACCTTTCAAGAAAGACTTAGAGGTAGCGGAAAAGGAGACAAAATTCAGAAAGAGAGAGAGAGAGAGTGCCTAACACAATCCCCTCCTTTGACAAGACTGTCTACCTGAGAAAATGTGGTGATCCTAACCCACTCACAAGTATCAGACTGAAGAGAAATTATGGGTGGAGTTCCTAATGATCACTTGTTCAGTATTTTCTTTGATGAACAATCATGAGAAGTGGGAGCAAGTTGTCCACATATATTGAGACAAAAGTGTGTGGAAACAATGTCAGTGAGAAAGCTTATATGGTACTTCACAGACTAAATCAGACAAATTCCTTGGAATGTAATGAAACCTAACTGGAAAAGTACAAGACCATGCATGCAATACCCATTATAACAAGATGTTATTAGCTATATAGCAAGGAGTCAGACCTTTTACCATACCACTTAGGTAAAAGGAAGGATGTAGGAGAGAAGGCAGTATGGAAAGCCTCTAAGTCACTGTTATAGTGCAGCCAAGAAAAAAAGACAAACATTATTCCAGCTCTTAGGTTATGTGTTTCCAGTAGACATGGAAATTGTGAATGCGGTTGAACAAGACACTTCTATGATAAAGAAAGTATGTTAAAATGAAGTGAATTCAGGTTTTAGTAGCTACAGAGAAGGTTTTCTACAATAATCAGGGGAAAGAACAGCCCGTTTTGCAAGAGGAAACTAAGAGCTCCATTTGTTTAGCCAAAGAAAACAAAGGTTGAGAGAGGGAATTATTGTGCTCTACAGATATGTCAAGAGAATAAGTATCAGAGAAGAGGAAAAGTATTTAACTAAAGAACAATATTGACATCAGAATAAAAGGCTGTAAACTAGCTAGGAATACACGTAGAGTAGAAATTAGAAAGCACTTGCAGATATCAGAGCTGTAGGGCTTGGGAACAGTCTTCCAAAAGAATTGAATGGGCAAGAAAATGCCAATTGCTTTCCAGAAAGAAACAAATCAGTTAATGAAATAAAATCTGCAACGTGATTTGGTGGTTCTGAAGGTATCTTGGAATCTAGTGCTAAAGCATGGATGCTTTGTGTTCATATCTGACCCTATGGCTCACCTTTATAATTTGATAAATGGGGATAACGCTATTAACTTAGGCCACATGACTATTTTGAATAAGTTCTAGAGTACTCAGAACTGAATTTTGTAAGTGTTAGTATTGCAATTAGTTAGGGAGCTCCAGAGGGGCACCAAAGGTTCAGAGGAAGAATGAGTTGTGTGTGTATAAATATATATTTATATTCATATATTGTATATATATGGTTTATATTTTATTTAACTGCAATTCTATTATACTTAATAATTTATTTCTATTTATATGTAATATATAAGATTTTGTGCATATATTATAGTAGTTATGATATATAATTGCTTGTGAGAGCTGTTTTCAAAACCACTATATCTTTTATGCCCCGCAAATACTTATCCTGTCTACAGCTTCCAGAATCCCTGAAAATCTGGTATAATGCTTTGTTCACCCTTGCAGTACGCTCTTAAAAATAATGGGTTTAGCACTAAAAATCACTACGGCAAGAATAAAGATTGGCAGGTTGATGTCACTCAACATTCAATGTCTTCAATATTATATTGTTCAGGACACAAAGCTTGCAGGTGGTAGATACAAAAAAACAAATCCAAAGCAAAAGGCAGCTACCTTCACTTTCAGTTTTATGTTTTTTTTTTTTTCTTTTTTTCTGAGCAAATAAAGCTTGCCCCCAACGCTTTATAATAGTCCTATGTAAGTAAAGACTAGTTGATACTGGACTGAAAGGACAGACTTGGCCATTTACCACAAATCTGTGGTTTTCTGACTGCATTATTTATGAAAATATTAATTATAAATAAGAAACCTGCTGAGCATGGACAGAGAGTGGTGAGAAATGGAGAAATGCCCAAAGGAGGAACGTGATCAGTTTGAGAGCACTCCTTGCTACAGAGAGTGGCTCAGTGCTGAAAGGTGAATATCCGTGATTGCTCTTGGTTCAGACTTGCAAGCTTTGCTCTGTCAGGGAAGAGAAAGGAGCTTATCAGTTTCCTGTAGCTCCCAGGTATGTTTCCTCCTGGCAGGGGGGTTATGCATCAGGCCTCCTCTGCATTCTCCTCTGACAGCTCTCCGTTTTGTTTCCAACGTCTCTATTAGCGGCAGGATTTTTTCCCTGCACAGTTTTAGTTTCAACAGGTGCCAGGAGTTGAACTGGTCAAAGTACAAAGATGCATTCATTCCTAAATTGTCACTATCACAGCCATAACTATCAAAGTGTTGCCATGCCACTTCCTAGGTCAATTTATGGCATAAATACCCTGTCAAAGGCACAATGATTTATTCATTCCCCTCAAAGATAACTATCATATGGTGGGACTCATTATATGATTGATTTCAGCTTATTTGAATGATTGCATTGCTGATGGTGGACGCAAAGGGAGGCATCAGAGTTCTGGGAACTAGACACATAACACCAGTGTGTTTTTCATGGGAGCACTTTCAGTCACATGCTAAATCTCAGGCTTCAGCTGGATAACATGTCAGCTCCAACAAGGTTGTTAGAGCCCCTTTAAAAATATATATATAAAAAAATCAAAGCCAGTTTTGCTTAAACCCCACATGAGACTTGTAAGGATCCTTGGAAATTTGTGCCTGTCACTCCTGATCTCTCTGATGGCAGTTTCACTAAGTGCCTGCCTCAGTGAGATAGCAAACCTCAGGGAACAGAGCAGCCCAGGAGGAGCAAAACTTGAGCGGTTTTCTCTGGCGGTTGTCAGATCGCAGGTCTTTACTGATGGCAGGTGGAAAAGTGCGTGGATGACATTGGCTCTGCTGAACAATCACAGTGCCCCTCTGTGGTTCCACATACCAGCAGCTATCTCAGTGCTGGTGGAGCCCGGTAAAGATGTAAGTGGAGTTGAGCTTGGGGTTGAAATGGCGAGATTTAATGTTTGGACACAAGTGGAAACGTTTGTCTTAAAAGGTGTACCCTTAGTGCATAAATGTCAGGATTTGGTTTCTCTGCAGTAAGGAGTGGTGTTTGCTTTGAAAAATCTGTTTTAATGAGTTGTTCTGTAGTAGAAAGCTTAGAACAGGGTTATTAATGGACCTACAGATTGCCTGTTTAAATGAAGTCCAGTGTCCTACATATCACTTCAGGACTTTACAACTTCAAGCTGTTCAGAAAGTAGCTTCTTCTTGGATGTCGAGGGCTTATCTACATTCACATTTTTTATTGGAGCAGGAGGTGTTACTGAAGTAAATCTCCCAGTTGCACTTTGTTTTGCATCATGGAGCAGCCTCAGAGTAAATGAACTGGATTCCTTCAAAATGAAACTAAACTGAAAGATCTGCTCCAGATGCACACCTAGTGGTCTCTAGACGCAAATAGGCATAAGACAGCTAGTCTAAATTGTCTGTCCCCCCCTCCCAAAAAGTTCTCATAAATGTGCATTGTGAGAACATCAGGTCCTCAGCACTTCATGAAAAACCCTTGCAAAATTTGGTGTTTTTTACAGCTGCCTCCCACTTTTGAGAGTCAGTAGCATGCAAGAGAACTGAAGTTCAGTTAAAAAATTCCCTTTTTAAACTTTACCTGAGCACAGAAAAAGAAAAAAGTGACTCTAAAGAACCAATAACAAATGAAAGATCATAATTTTCTCTTCTCTTATGTTTTGTGTTCTGGACCTGTTTTCTTAACCTGTCGGTATTATAAAATGGAACAGTAAAATCATGTCATTTTAAACCTCACAAGCAGTTTCTCTTTCATGTCCAGTCTCTTTCCAGGTCTCTGCCATGGAGGCACCATTCTATTTGTACTGAACAACATGTCAGTAGATTCCCTGGAAATAACTGGGTTCAGCTAGTGTGAAATATTTTGCAGTATCACATTTTCTCAAGTTTAGAGGGATACCTGCTTAGGAATGGTGACTTGCAAAGTTATTTATTTGGTCGGATGTGAAAAGACTATGCCCCATTGCATGCAGCAGATGACAGGTTGCTCTATGCTTGCTGTTCTCTGGACCTTCTGATGACACTGGTTTATTTTCATCCCTCTTCCCTGAGAGCAATCGTAAAATACAGCTTTAGCTCACAGATAGACATATGCAGGATTGATGTGTTTTACCTCATGGACCATACAGAAATATTGATGTGGTTTTATCTGTTCGATCTTGAACCAGTTATTATAGCTCCAGAGAACCCTGATATTAAGCTGCTCTTTGAGTCTTATCCAGGCATAATGTGCTGTTCAATTGAAAGGCTGGCACTGTGAAGAAGATGCAGAGGGTGTAATCACAGCCATTACAGAGAGCCATCAGTGGAGCCAAACCTACACTTTCCACAGTCAGCAGTAGGCAGCTAGATGAAAAGGAACTATTAGAAACCAAACCTAGCACTCGACGTGTAATAAATGGCCAAGAGAAAGCCTATTAGGGAACTGTTTCCACAAAAAGGCAAAATGCTGTCATATAGAAAAAGAAAAGATTCAGTGCTAGTTTAAAAAGGTCAAGTTTTCAGGATAAACTGACAACATTGATATTGGAAAGCTGCCACCTTTACCATCACCTCTCATATCTTCAAATTTTGCCCTCCAGCCTTTGTGAGGGGGCAGAGTTTATCAAAGGGATGTCCTTATAATCCTTCCTTCTCCCTGCTCGCCTCATTTTTTTATTTTCTTTTTTGGAGGTGGATTATCTTTAGGGTCATTTTTAGGTCATTCGTATTCAGTGATTAAAAGGAGCTGGAGCATTCTACGTATTTTTGATGCTCCCAGTGGACTCTCTCTCTTTTTCCTTCTCCCTGCCAACAGTGCTTAGGGAAAGTGCAATTCCTGCCTCCTTCTCAGCATGGGAAAACATCAGTGACTTCCTGAGCAGAGTCTCCATGGGGAACAGAGAAGGTCAAGAGCAGTGTTAATAGTCACCTGTGAAAAAGACGAGCAACAGCCAGTGAGGCCAAGCATCTTTTAAAGTCAATGTTTCCGAGAAGTTTGTATTCACTTACATCCTCTACACAAGAACCAGTCTTTCCCAACAAAACTTCCCAACAAATTGTGGAATCACAGGACTGGGAAACATCTTGTCAGATATACAACCATCAGTGTTTCTAGCATACTTTATGCTAAACTGAGAAGTGTTTTATTTAATGGGTTCTTTGATGCTGAGGTCTCTGCGAGATCTACAGAGGATGGAATTTATTATAGTTGTCCCTGTAAAGAGATTTCTGCCAATTTTAAGCTGTTGATGGATGTAAACAAAACATCTTCATAGGTAAGAAATCCTTAGAGAGGTAGACCTTCCCCCTGGCTGGATCCTAAGAATCTGGTTCAACGTGAAGCCTTAGGGTGGGATACAGAGAAGAAGAAAACTCTGCTTTTGTGATTCTGGAGCAGCACTAAGGAGGCAGGTACTGTCCAAGTCTCTTTTTTGTTAATATAACATATAATTGCCCTCAGGCTGTATATGGCACTGTATGAGCCTATGAGCCTTACAAATGACTTTTTTTTTTCCTTTTCTAACCACTCCCATGTCTCTCTTTATTTTTGGCAGTATGATTCAAGACTGAGCTTTAAGCAAGTGTGCAGGTATGCACAATATATTTCAAGAGCTGATCTTAGGACTGCAGGTATAATTAAAACTAGGATTCTCCATTCTCCAATGGTCTGTGTTATGCAACCTCTTTTCAATGAAATTCATTGGTATTTGGATAACCACCTCCCTTAGGCTCTTTTTAAAAATCCCAGCAGAACTATGACTGATTATCAGAAAAGAGCACCCTTTGAATGCTAATAAAATTAATCTCATCTTCATTAAACAACTGGAAAATAATTATTGGCTTAGGGTTGATATTGCTCAAAATACTGTAAACAGAACACAGAGTTATTAAGAGGATTATGGTAAGCTTATATGAGAAGAGTAAAAGCAGGAGTAGAAACTGGAATCTTGGGCTGAAATAATGGCTGACTTCTTTCTAGAGATTTATGCATAGTGCAATAATAGATATTACAAATAACACCCCAGATACCCAAAGGAGCTCACTCCAAAGAATTTAAACCCAATTTCTGTAATGAGATCATTTTAGTAAGCTGAAGATCCCTTGAAGTTCTCTAAAACACTTCATAATGCAACTCAGATAAGTGATTTTTATGTACAGTGCTATTTCCTGTAGATGCAGACACATTAGTTGACACTCCGGTAACCTTTAATGTAAGACCAAATGAAATTTTTGTTAATTCGGGTTCACAAACTGAAGCTTCACATGCTTTTCCAGGCCAAGAATCTCAGAAAATTTTCATTTTCTGAAGTTTAAGTTGATTTCTGGATTTTCAAAGTGAGCAGTTTATCACTTCTTTTATGCATAAGCCCTACTGGCTCTTTAAATATGCATATTTTCACTCATTTGCTCGAGACATTATGGTCTGGCAAGCAATCTCAGAGCTGGAACCTTGCAATTTCTAAAGAAGGAGGTGATTCACATGAGTAGTGTGAAGGTTGACCTATCAGGTGGGACTCTAGTCAATTCCCTTTTCTCCCTGAAGCACTTGAAATCCTACTATCCTTGTGGGGTGCTCTCCTCATTGAACCACTGAGGTGTGGCTCCTTTGCTTCCCTCTCTCTCCCATACAAATCATTTGAAGCTGTTCTTTGCATGGAAGACCTTCTTGGCTGGACAGAAGGAATGGGACTGAGCAAGTCTTTCTCACCTAGTGAGTACAGGTTGCTCTTGAGCAGGCTAAATCCCAAGGTCCCAAGGTTTGTTGGTATCTCTTACCCAATGCTGGTTGTAGGTAAAATGCAAGAGCGTAAGAACATACAGGAGCAGGGATGAGCAATCACCTTTTCTTCTGGAAAATTCCCTGTTCACTCCTACAGTCCTCAGTGAGTATTTCTAATATCATGTGTACAGAGATGCTACTTCAAATGGAAAAATATAGAGAACTCCTCCTACTTCCTACATTCAGCCTAAGATACTAGTATTCCCCTGGTGTGGTCTTCTTCAGGGAGATTGGCTTTTGCTATGTGTTGGGTTGCATGGTCTAACCACTGCTGGTTTTCACATTGTGGTGGCATTTACAGCATCTTTTAGCTCCACATTGCAAAGAGTGCGTGTGATTCTTCCTCTGTTTTTGGAAGGAAAGATTCAGAACCCTTTTCCAGGGGAGAAAACGGTAAGGGTGGGAGTTTCTGATCGCAGCACTCCGAAACTCACACCTGCTTGTTCTTGAATTGGGGGTGAGAAATATGGGAATAGAGGGGAGCCTTCCAAATGTGGGGATGGGTAAGGGATGCTGCTGGAAGACGGGGTTGTGGTGCTGAGGTGGCAAGAGATATCTAGCAGGTGGTTCCAGTGCAGCTAGCCAGACTGTCACCAGCACTGCTTTGTTGGAGATGGTGCATTCTGCTTGCATTTGAGGAGATAATATTCCAGGGGAGAAAAACTTGTCCTTATTCATTTTTGTTAACTACTGAGAAGCCTTACTGACTCCTTTAAAGGAGGCTGTCCCTGGCAGGCTTTTTCAGTCATGTGATTGCACCATGTTACTGGTTTGGGGGCAAAAAGGAACTGGGGAATGAAGCAGGTATAGCAGCCAATGTGATGGGTAAAATATTGTGATATGCAGCATGAGCACAATATGTGCCTTTGTACCTGATTTTACTTGGCAGAATACAGCACGCCAGCCTCATCATTCTGCTTCATGCCAAACCAGTCATTGTAATTTGCATTTGTTCATTCTGTATGGTGCATACACAGCTCACACATGCTAGTTATGTGCAGGGCCAGGGCAAACAAAACTCTCCAAACACTCATGCCCTCCCTCCTGTAGTCAGCATTAGGGAGAAATATTGACAATATTAGGTACCTTCCCTTAAGAAACACCTAATCTGCCTTGGGAGAATTTGGAGCTGGCTCATAATACCCTTTCACTGAGCCCTGTTTACACACACACAATCCAGCCTCTGCTCATACCATCTATGGGCCTCCATGGAACTTTGGGCGCAGGAGATGAGGGGAGAAAACAGCAGGTATGAAGCAGAGGTTGGCCTCAGTCTGCACAGTTCATTTAGCCCGTATTGATCTGGTTGAATCTTATGCTAAATATTTAACCTTAAAACTCATTTAGGGTAAATGTATAAAAGCTGCATGGAATGGTATGTGAACAACCTGGTTCCAACTAGCAGGCCTTGCACCAACCACGTGGAGTCAAGCTATGCAGCTGATCACTGGTGGAAAGAAAAATTCAAGAGGCCAGTCCTCCTTCGAGGGACCGGTGTGTTAGAGAAAAATAGTGGGGTGGCCAAGAAAACACAGAGAAAATGTGAAAAGAGAACCTTAATATACCAAATAACAGCATTTGTAACAATACCCTAAGAAAAGCCACCCCTGAGAGCAAGGACAAAAGAACTCGTGTGTTTTTAGGAATGAGGACAGTCCAGGGACTTAGAATAGGAAGAAAAAGCATTGCTTCTGGATGCTTAGTGCCACCTATGTGTACTGAAACAAGACTTTATACTCCTACTCTTTGTAGTTAGATCTGACCTTACCAAAGATATCTGTTTACTTTATAATTAACTTGGTGGAAACAGCCTGTGAAGTCATAATGTTGGTTAAGGATTCAAGTCCAAAGAGGGGATTCAATTCACTTTTACTGATTTACTTACTCTTGTGTATTGAAAAGTTCACTTTGTTTAGCACTTGATGAACTTTTCCTCTAATTACTGCATGTCATTAAGGTAATATTACCTCTTTATCCTAAGAAGAAACCACTAATGACTATCCAAGCTTCACTTGCTACTCAGATCACTAAGTCATTGGATAGCATAATCTTTAGGTAATTTAATGCCTGAATTGGCTTGGATCTAAGTTTAGGCATTTTTATGACTTAGATGGGAGTAGTTTATAATTCATTCGTGCTATGTGCAAAGAGCACTAGGAGATGATACACATGTGTTTCTGTTTGACAAACAAAGAGTAATCTGACCTTATTAAGTCTGATGGTCTGTAGGTTCATTATCCACTGGACATGTTTAAATTCAATATTTAAACTGTGCTTCAGTCTCCTGATCTCTTTGCTGCACACAATGGTAGACTGAGTAAGTTCGGCAGTACCAGGCGGAACAGATTGCAAGGAAAAGTCACTCACCAATGGTGATGATAAACAACCTTTTACAACAATTATCTAGTTAAAACACCATTAACAATTAATGACATACATCACAGAACTTACTGAACCCATTTAAGACTAATTTAGTGGCTATAAAAATATGGCATTAAGAATTTATGGATCATTAGCTTTTATTCCAGAATGAAATATTGCTGACTGAAAGTCTCAAAAACTGTTGAAAACAATCACTCATTAAAACCACATGAAATTAAATGAAATAATGGCAGAAGGAAATTAAATGGAGGCAAAGTTTGCAAATGTTTGAGTGGAGGAAACTAACTTCTTATGTCACTGAATGGATGTAGATTGCATTTTCAGACAAGATTAAAATCTACAATTAAATATTTCAGATGAAATTTTAATATGTATTAAGTTCTTCCTTTTTTAACCAAGAAATACTAGATCACAACTGATCAAAATTCTTATCATGGTCTATTAATCACAGTCAGTTATTTTGAAATACTGTTAAAGAGACTATAGCAATGTTAAAGTTAATTAACTAATTCCTCCAAATAGTTAATATGTATATTCAAATGTAGCAGCTGCTCAAGCCTTATATATTAGAATTTCAATTATGCCTTGAGGCCAACACAAGGCTATTAGAAATGGATTAGAACTAGCTCTAATTTCCAGTTCACTGTTGCCCAATGAGACTAACTCAGAGTGGAGCTCCACTTGTTTGTAATAGGAAAATTGTAAATGTCATATACTCTAAAATTCTACAGAGGGCTTTTAAAGTAAGACAGAATACTTGCATCACTCTGCACTGTTTCTGTAGGAATCTTTTTTTTTTTTCCCCCCACTGAGAATGTAAGGTTTGGAATTCACACTTGAATGGTCAATTCCCTTATCATTCACACCAGTTCTGTTCTGTAGCTTATGTGATACTCTGTAAGCTACCTCTGTTTTGCAGCACAGGAAAACGAGTTTGGGAACAATTGATTCCAGTTGGGTTTATAAAATGAAAAGAAGGGACTTGAACTGTATTTTGACATTTTTTCTCCTTTTCCACAGTAGTTCAGGTGTTCCCATGATTTGCAGAAACATTTTGATCTTTGACAGCAGAAGAACCAAGTCCCAGGATAAGCTAGTGCAGTATTTAAATAGCGATTACATAAAATACATTAAATAGTGATTACAGTCCAAACTGCCGTACAAGGCAGGGAGGTGGTTCAGAAGGTCAGCAACACCTGAAAGAAGTCAAGACAAACCAGCTTGAAGGTTGTGTCTGAACTGCACGTGACCAGGATCTCGGGTCACTGTTTTTAGAGCGGAGGCAGATTCTTCTGTCCACTGAAGGTCTCATGGTAGATAGTGTAACAGCCCGAGAGGCTTCTGTCTCTCCTCAGTGACCCTTTAGGTAAGTGCCCTCAGTACCTATAGCTGAAGCAGATGGAGGCAAGGGAGGAAGGAGAAAGGGTGCAGGGCTCGTGCAACCACTGTGTACAAAGGAAGGCTAAGTTCACTGCCCCAGGAAAAAGAAACACACAGCAATAAAATAGCCTAGTGTGACTCCATAGCTTTAAAATGTATGTAATCAGTTATGAGGTGTATTACAAACATATTCTTTGAGCATCTGGATAAAGGATCTTATTTTGACATAGATGGATAAGTCTCCATTGCACGTGTAGTTGATGCTTCCAGGACACCAGGCGTCCACTAAAAATTCAGATTTGGCAGTGACTCCCTTCCTTTCCAGGTGCTGCAATGCTACAAGACCTTCACAACAAGCCAAACTGGGAAATTTTTATCTGGTATCTGCAACTGGTATCAGTGACTGTTACCACTTTTGGTTCTGTAAATAAGATGGTAAGTTTCATAAAGAGATGATCAAATGGAACATGTTTTCTGACTTCCTCAGTATTTAATTTACAAGTTAAATAGGAGTACTGTTTACGTTACTGCAATAGTAGCAGGACTAAGTACAGCATTCTTTAGGACACTTTCCTATTCTTATTTGGGCCCTTGCCAGAGCACCAAAAGACTTAGAGAACACACAGGATCCATTTCGTTAATTAATATGTTGTTCTTTCTGGCTATCATCTGATTTTCAAAACTCTCTATGTTTTATGCTTGCAGCTTCAGCATGGTTTTTTTTTCAAAATATTTTCATCACACTTGAGCCAACAACCTTCCTCAGAGGTCACAGACTAATCACTTTCAGACCATTTTAGAATGTGTAAAATAGTTGTCTTGACTTCGCTCCAGGAAATCTCTATCACTGAATACGTCAAGAAGGCAATACTCAGCTTATAATGAAATCTAGTCTGTTTTCTTCAGAATATTGCTCACTTACATATTGATTTCCAAGAACCATTCATAGTCTTCTTAATTTTTTGTTAAATAAAGATGACATGAACTGAATCGTGCAATGTTTGCTCATAGGAAAGACTGCATTAAGCTTAAATAAAGACTGTATGATTGGAGATATTGCCACCTCATGACATGCAAAGTAAATATAATAAAACAATATTTGTGTGATGGACAGATCCTCAATGCAAACATATGTATCTACATCATTGTTTAAAATTAATATCTGTGTCTGGCTGTGCTTATATAAACTCTATGTTAATGCATCTGCTTACTTACAACTGCAGAAAAATGCATTAATTTTTGGAGAAGCAAGTTTACACAATAAAGCATACATCTTAAATTCCATTGCTATATATTTTGCAAAATACAAATTTACGCTTCAGAACATTTCATACATATTTTTTTTTTGTTCCAATATTTGCAGGATTCATCTGTCCTCTTCTCTGTCATTATCCACATTTCTCTAAATTCAAAATCAAGTGAGGAAATCAGCTGGAACCATTTAGTTTTACCCAAATACATATTAAAATGTGAAACCACAAATTTATCAAACTTATAATGTGAAATTATCACACAATCTAGTCTTCTTCAAAGACGTCTGTAAATGCACCCCCTCCAGAACATTTCAAACTTCTATAGATCATGTACAAAAACAGCCTTTACTTCTGGTTAACAGCGTGAATTCATGTCTTTCCATAGTGCAAATATAATTTGCAATACAAATGTTGCTTTAGTTTGGTGTTCTAGGTATATAAATCAATACTGGTTGTCATATTTTCAAAATCCGCTCTTAGCTGGGTTCTTCAGAAGTGTGGTAAACATTTTCATATTGAACAAGGAAGGATCATTTAATTAGATAAAGCTTTGGGCAAAATTGTCCTCCTACAGTTGTACTCTGAAAATCTATAGTAAACCATTCAGATATGAACAGATGTGAATTAAAAATAATTATGTTAGGCATATGGATAGAACTTACTGCATAAAGCACACATTCTACTTGGCCAAAAAGTTAAAAATCCATCCCCTGTAACTCTTCTTTTGGATATATTATGTAGTGAGAGAGACCCTGGTGCTTTCCTTTGGTTTCAGCAGAACCTGATTCTCTGCATAACTCTAAGATTATGGGGATATAATTATGTGGTAGTCAACAGAATTAGCTCAGTATTATAAAATGAGCAATAAGGACTATATTATTGTCCTCTGATTGCACTTCCTGGCAGTTTTCTTTCACAAAAATGGAGTATAGGAGAGGGATATGAAGCAACTTTTCTTTGAGAAGTTTAGAATAGAGGAGTTGCCATTACCTCTTTGTTTAGGTTCTTGTTCTGAGACCATGGGTTCGGTCTGCCTACTTGTTCACTGGAAGGATGGAAGACATACATTCCCAGGTTATTATTAATCTAGTCTGAGATGTAATCCTTCCTGTGGATGGCAGAACATATATTGCTTCTCATCCTTTTGTAGCATTTGTAATAATTCTGTGAGGCCTTCAGTAGGTGATGAAATTGGGATTCATTTAATTTGTTTGTGTGTGTGTGCATGTGCATGCCTGCACCCAATGGTTTACACTTTTAGTTTGGGCTATCAGATACCAGGAGATAAGAACCATAGAAAAACATATTAAAAATTATCTTCCTACTTGTTCATCTCCTCTGTCTTTTTTTCCCCTCTTTTTATATACACGATGAAGTTTATTATAATAAATTGAGGTTACTTCCTGTTTGTGAAGTAATAATTTTCCTCTTTGCTGAATAAATTGATTCTGAGGGCCATGTTGGTATCATTTCATTAACTCAAAGGCCAAAGACCTTCTAGTATATTAGCCTAGGGTGTAATTATTACTAAATTAAAAGGAAGTGCCCTTGAGATATTGTGGGCCAAATCCTCAGCTGGTTTTACTCAGCATTACTCCACTGAAGTAATAGCAAGGAGATGTGCATATTCACTGAGAAACAATCCAGCATTGATTATAAAGAGCCCTAGGAATGATTACTAATAGCTTAGTTATTGAGAAATAACTTCCAAGCGGTTAACTCCATCTACTTTAAATTATTTTAACTAATTTGGAGCACATAAATTGAGGAGTTTAATTTACCTATACAGCAGTAATGGAGACAAGGAGGCTTCTTCAGAGGGTAACTGAGAATAGTTATCCATTTATAATAAATGGTTATCCATTTATACCAGGGCCGAAATTAGTTGATTATGTTCTCTGTCAGGAGATAATAATGTGATTGCATTCCCAAACAGATGTATGACTTAGCACTTGCTCACTGATGCCAGAGAGCGAAGCCAGAAACAATTTCTATGGGCTGATGTCACACACCATATAATCCTAGCTAAAAATGAGACTGAACTGTATCCTACCAATCATTTGTCCCAGGGCTGTGAAAAGAGGCTCTGAAAGTGCTCTTTGACTCCATCAGCACAGAGTCAAATGTGCTGCTTTCATAGTTTTTCCTAGTGAAAGGTGGGGACATAGTGAAACGTTACTAAACAGAAATCCGAAGACAGAATGTGCCCCCAGGAGGTCACTTTTTTGTCTTCCTTCCCAGAGAGACAGCAAACACACTTGCTTGTACACAATAATATATATCTTCCTTAATGGCCCTTCATCCCTCCAGCAAAGGAGATTCCATAATGTTCTGGGCAATGAAATCCAGCGCTTCTCTTTAGGACATTTCCCCTAGTATCTATGCTAAACCTGTTCCACATTAAAGCTATTAAATTCTTGTTATTCTTCCCTGGGTAGATATCAAGAGCTGATTTCCATGCCTTCCACAGAGCAGCTGAAAGTCTCTGGATGGTGTAGGCAAGACTGAAAGTTGACAGTCAACTTTCAAGAGAAAGGCTGAATCCAGACTGTAGTTGCGAGTGGAAAGCTGTAGAAAACAGACCTTGTTGCTCCTATCCCAGTCCTAGACAGTGACTCTTACTTCTGGGATCTCCTCTTCCTCCCTAAACTAGTCCCAGCTCTGCTGGTGCAAGCTTTTTTCTCAGCAGTGGCAACAGCAACAGGCAGCTTTCTAGGGCTCAGCACAGCACTGTGTGTAACCCACAGCCATTTCGCTGCCCCCAACAGTCTGCCTCTGTTTCCCCATCGTAAAGCTCTCTCTGCTTTTAGATGTCAAAGGATTGCTCGGTCTCCTCCTTAGCTTGATTTCTTTTTTTTTTTCCCTTTAGACTTTTACCCTGTTTCTAAAGCTTTGTTTGTTTTCTGGTGTTGAACAAATGGGGCATTGTGGTACAGCGGGAGCCTGACTGACTGGAAGGGGAGCGGAATCAACGTGTTGTGTTTCTTACCTGTTACACATCAAAGTTTCACCCAGAACTAGATTTGCCTTAATTTTTTTTTCCCCAGGAATGTCACAACTTCCCCTCATCTTCACTCAACAAACTGCTGTAACAGCAGGTCCCTTTCTGATGGATTGCTGCCTCTTCAGTTTTTCATTTTGTAATTGTGTATCTGATGTCTCTTTTTGGTGTAGTGCTCTGCATTTGTCTTTATTGAATTTCAAGTTTGACGTCCAATGTATCAAGATCAATTAGATTTCTGATATTGTCTTCCATTGTGTGCTTAACATTATGTCACCACAAATGTCTTAAGTGTATTCTCTGTTCTGTCACCCAAGTCATTCATGAACACACTGTATCAAACTGGGTCTAGGACAATGCAGTGCAGAATCCTGCTTGAATCACTCCTATGCTGAAAATGCATTTGGGGAATTAGTGGTTTAAATGCAATTTCAGCCAGTTTTGCATCTATTTCATGGTGGTTTTATCTGGGCCATATTTCTGTGGTTTGTTTATACCAAGATAAGCAAAACAAACTAAAAAACTTTATCAAAGCACAGGTATATTGTAGGTATTACCATGTCTTTTTCAATCACCAGAGCGGCTGTCCTTCAAGGGAAGAGTAGATTGACTTGACGTGATTTACTCTTCACAAATCTGTGTTGGCAGCTTTAATCACCTTAATATCCTAAATATGCTTATACATTGATTATTTAATTCTTTGTCTAATATTGTTTCTGACACCAAGATAGCCTATGGTCCTATTCCCCCCTTTTAATGATAGATACTATGCTGACTCCTCTGCAGTCTTTTGAATCCTTTCCCTTCCTCTTCAGTTGTCAAAGGCAGTTCTAGCACCCCAGGGAATGCTTTGGATTCTTTAAGTGCTCACCGGTAACTTTCATCAGGAACAACTAACTTAAATACATTTGGATTAACTAAATACTACTGAACCTACTCTTTCTCAGTTCTGGCCTCCACAGTGTTCTCTTTTAAATGACTTGCAGTATCATTTGCTCTCAGTTAATCTTTTTCATGAAGACTGAAGCAAAATAAGTATTGGAAGCTTCATCTTTCTTTGTGTCTGTTATTTGCTCTCCTCCCCTGTTAAACGGTGAACCTATATTTTCTTTCATCTTCTTCTGATTTCAAATGCATGTACTTATTGGTAGTAATTAATTTTGCACTTAATACTTCTAATTTTATCCTCCATTGTCTCAATATACACATCATATGGATATAGCTGAAGGTACTCTACTTACTGGAGACAACTGACTGTTCATTACCATCCCACTGCCAGAGGTTACTGCCTCCATAGCTGAGGTGTTCCTAATCTGCTGTGATGGTATTGGGTGGGTTAGTGTAAATCATCTCTACAGCGAAATACAAAAACTGCTCCACAATACCCCTAGTCATGTACTGCTTTTCCTACCTGTCTTTTGATTTTCAAAGGACTCTATATTTTCTCTTGCTTTGCTTCCTGCTTTCATCCACTCTGGCATATTGTGCTGTTGTCCTTTTCAGGTAACCTTTTTAAATACCTGCCAGATCTTTTGTGCTTCTGTTCTCAGCAGTTGCTTATCTATGGGAACCTTGAAGGAGGTTCCCTGACTTCATGAAAAAATTACTGTTTTGAAAAGTGTGATTAGTTATAAAAAAATTAGATAAACATATTGACAAATCCTGAAGTGCACAAAATAATTATTTTTTAAAAGAAGGCTAAAATATTTCTCTCAGAGGCCAGTAAAGCAGATGACATTTTTGCAATTAGAAAAACTTTCAGACATTTAACTCAGACTACTTTGGGTTCACATGCATAATTCTGATTTTGACATACATTCTAAATGACTGGGCATGTAAAGTAGTAAAGATTGTCTTAGAACCATTGCATTTCATTCTTATATTAGTTTCTGCTTGTCCTCTTTGAGCCCTGATTTGCATAGCAAAACTGAGTGGCAATGAAAGGTTTAAAGTGAGAGAGCAAGCTTTGTTGTTGCACAGCTCTCAAACTTGAGTGTGAAGCATGGGTGGTCTCATTTGTTATTCTCAGCCTTTTCCTTGTCTTGTGAACAGTTGTCAGAGAACTTTTCACTCTTACTGTGAGCGGGTTAGTGCAGCTACAGTCCTGAAGCAAAGAATATTTGATGAGATGTTGCTAACAGCGTAAAAGGAATTGGTATGCTGGAGGGACCCAATCAATTATATATCTAAAATAAACTAATGGTTGATACTTCAGAGAATGGTACTCATCCATCTTTAATCTGCTACAGCCTTTTAGTGTTACTGGATAGCCTTGAACTCACTGTTTCAGAGGACAGCACTGTTCTGTGCTTAAACCCATTGATTGGACATACTGATATATAGATAAGAATTGTACTATGAGTGCTTTAGTCATTAACTTATTCTTGGCCAGGAAAAAAAAAATTATTTTATGTACAAGCTGAAGTGAGATGGTGAGATTAATTAGAATTCAATATTCTTGAAAATACCACTGCTAATATGTGGCCATGCTGAAAGTTCAAGAAAAAAATCACCACAGAACGAAGAATAATGAATTAAAAGGGGAAAATGTTCATTTGTTCATTTCCCAAGATTTTTCCACTTGACCTAGGGGAAAATGCTTTTAGCTCTAATGCCCATGACATCAACACTTATATATTAGAGATTCCTTCTAGGAAAATACTCTGAAATAAGTTTTTCTACATTGCCCTTCATTAAAGAGGTCAGTTTTGAGGTGGCAAGTAGTACAACTAATTCCAGCCGCAAAAGGGTAAGCAAGATCTCCTCAGCCTCTTAAAGAGAAGGAACATAAATGAGAGATTTTCAATCAGCAAAGCCTGATGAATTTGCTCTGAGGGTGCTTAAAGAACTGACTGATGAAATCTTATGGCTGTTCACAGTTATCTTTGAGGACTTGGGAAGGGTGAATGAACTGCCAGGAAATCGTCTACGGACAACCGTGAGTTCTATCTTTAAAAGAAATGATGCCGAGAAATTATAGAGCGCCTGACTAGTTTCAATTTCTGAAAAGAAATCAGCAATCAAATAAAGCATTTCTAAGCACCTGAAAAGTAAGGAGATGAGAAACAGTCAACATTGATTTTCCAAGAACAAACAACATGAAACAAATATAATTTCTTTCTCAAAGTGGGTAACAGACCTTGCTCACTGAGGAGAAACAACAGATGCTGTTTTTCTAGATTGTGGTAAAACTTCTAACACTGTTTCACATGACATTTACATAAGCAAGCAAAGGAAAAAAAATGTATAGACAAAAAAATTAATGGGTATGTATAAAATTAGTTTGAAAACTGTACTTAGAGAGTAGTTAGTGATGTTTCACTGTCAAAATGGAAGGCTAAATTGTATGTACTTTCACAGGAGTCTATCCTGGTTATTATACTATCTGATACTGTCATTTCATAATCTGGATGGTGGAAGAGTGGGTTGTCCATTTTAACATTGCAAGGGATGCAAATCCTTTTGTTGAGTCAGTGCCAGACTGACTTAGATATGAATAGCTTTGTTTTTTCTGCCTTCTTGCTGCAGCCAAGTAGTCAGAAATCCAATTATGCTAGCTTGCCCACTTAAGAGAGCTCCCCTTCTAAAAAAGTATCCTGCCTTATTCTGGAAGGGACTGTGCAGTGCCAGGCTGGGCTCCCAGACAACTGCAGAGTCACTGTACATCCAGCAACAATTCCCTCCCCACTCCCCTGCAATGGAGCTCCCCACACTCAAGGAGTGTGACTGTATATTCACCAAATTAATGTAAATGCTGTTGTTTGTGTGCTAAGTGTGTGGGGAGAGCAGGGGCATGCACACTGTTCAATGGCTGTGTTAATGTCAATCATAAAAAATGAGTAGGCTGCAAGACTGATGAGCATTTTCAAACTGTGACATTGCAGCCAATTGGATCAGTTGTCTGACTGCCAAACACATCATTAATTTAGACATAATGGCAGTGAAACAGCAGCAAGTAAAGGGGGTGGGCCTGAAAGACGAGAGCCAACAGGTTTCATTAAAAAAAAAAACAAAAACCTAACACAAAAAATATTTTGTTTGGCTTTGTTTGCTCTCATTTGCTGTTATGTTGAACTCTGCTAATTGATTCCATTAACAGGAGACCTGTCTTTGTGAGGAGACTAGAGTTTTAAGGACAAATGCTTTTACAGATGTATTTGGCCTCTTAGGAAAGATGCAAAACAACATCCTTGAAGTTCCATTAGCTGAACGCACTGTTCCCATCTAATGATCCCCATAATGACACCCTTATCAGCTTATCAGCTACTTTAAAAAATAACCAGAAGTTGAGAAAACTGTGAGTAGGGTTCCTCAGTCCCTAGGGAAAGGACATCTGCATGAAGGTTCCTTATGAACTTCTTCCTTATTCTTTCACCGGGAAGATCTCCCACACTTGCCATTAGGCATTTGAAATTTCTCAATCCCAGAGTGCTCCACACCAAGGGTCTGCTTGTCCTGTTCTCCAGCAGTGCCTCTAACTGCCTGTACCAGGAACATGGGCAGGAACTGCATTGTTTAGTAAAGCCAGCCAGTGTAAGTTTCCAAAGAGAAATTTATAGAACAGAAATGGAGATTCAGATTATAATTAAAAAGGCAAACTCTTCCCCTTTTGTTGAGTATTTGTCAAGGTGCTATGGTACCCCTAATTCAATTCTTACTGCATCAGTTCTATTTTCACATAGGAAGGCATTTGCTTTATGATAATGATAATATTGTGCATCTGAACCACCAAAACTCAATGGAAATTATAAGGAAAATCACTGGGTTCACAGTTGGGGCTCATGGGCCAGATGTGATAGATGGACTGTAGGCTTCTGGAGAAGCAGTATGGTACACAGTTTAATAAATACTACTGGAATGCCCTCAGTGAGATAGTCCATATAAGTAGACAAGACCATTCCCTCTTCTGTTTTAATTCTAGACCAAATGAAAGAGATATGTGACAGTGAGACTCTTTCCACACACTTGTCATTCTGTGAGATAATTAGACTTGCAAATCAGAGACATGGCTTTTTATAGGTGTGGTTAATTTACTCACAAATAAATTGAGGAAGTATAAAGTGAATGACTTGAATAAAATTTGCTATCTCTTAACTTATGTCTTAACCTGCTTCAAAACAGCACAAGTCCAAACATTGTTGGCTTTAAGTAATTTTTTTCAGTGGAATTTATAAAGAGAAGGGTTCCTTGGTACTGAAATATGTTTTTCAAAGAAAAATTGTAGCACAGAAGTGACATCAAGATATGACATTTGAAGACAATGGATAAATTGAAACTTATGGGAGCAGCTGAACTCCAACAACAAGCCCCTGTGAGTGCTGCTCAGGCATTCTGTGAATTAGCAGAGAGAAAGCTGATAGACCACAAGTTTTGATCACTGATAAAGATACAAGAGTATTCTTATGAATGCTGGACGACTACCAGTAGAAATTTAAAACAGTGGCTTAGCAATTAGCTCAAACCTACGTATCCTGCAGCAGAAGGGAGGGGTCTTGTGTTCCTTCTAATTAATTTCATTGGCAGGACTCTCTCATTCCTGCCCAAGACCATGTTACATTCAATATTTTTCATTCTTGAGCCCCAAAATAGATTTCTCCCTGCAGTCTTCTTTTCAAGTAAGACACATTGAATCAATCACTATGGAATAATAATGCTGACAATTATAAACAAAAGCACAGCTCATCAAGAAATGACCAACCTTTCATTCAAGCCACGTGAAGTCTACGAGGAGACTGGCACTGCTGGGCCAGATGTATACTCATTCCGGTAGGAGAAAACACTATATGCAAAACCATAGGAGAGGTACCCAGAATAAACTTATGATGGATACTTTTCATAGGAAGGCAGTTAGATCCGGGTAGAGAAGTTAGGTCCTAAGAATATTCTGCTCTGGAAACCATTCGAGAACATGAGACATTACAAAATAATCCAGTGATTGTGTAAGTTTATCTAGTTCTGTGTGAAAGACAGACCTCCCCATCATGGTCTGCAACCTACACAACCACCAGGAGATCTCAGAAGGTCATGCTTCCATTTTGTTATAATCTCTTGTCATTGTCATCCAGTTCAAAGACTCCCTGGCTAGATGTCGTTATGTAAAAAGTTGGTGTCAGTCATATCTTGCTTGCAACCTCAAAGTTTTTCAAAGTCAACCCCTCCCATGCTGGTCCTTTGAAGACATTTCCTGCATATCTATGTATGTAATCAAGATGATAAAATATATGCCAGTGTGACCAAATTAAAAGGAGAGATGACCTCACACCAATAGAAATAATTGATTCAATAATGTATCCTGTCATTTCAGAACTTGTCTCCATTAAGGACTGTGATGGTCCAAAGGAGCATCTGTTTGTTAGAAAATAAAAAGAAGGTTCCACAAACTCCTGAAGTTTGCAGTCTGTGACAAAAGTTGTCATTTTGGAAAACACTATCTATAATCCATCAGTGATATTTTTCGTGTTGGTAAAGTGGTTGACCAAAAAGGAACTTGTAATTTGAGGACATTTGTTTGCGCAGTTACAGAATGCAATGGCTGCATTCAACTTACCTGGCTTTAGGTCCACAATGACAATGGCTTCATGTGAATACTCATCTAATTGATAAAGGAAAAGTAGTTCACCTACAATGCTATTTCCAATAGATAGTAATATCACATTTAATAGTAAATAAAAAGAAGCCCAAAACTTTTTAATGAATTCTAGAGACAAAGATTCTATCTTTTGTTAAATAAACAATTTCCTGTTAAGGAACATCTCTTATGTTCAATAAATACTGATATTCCACAAGTAACATGAATAAGGAGGGGGTTATATGTATAAAAATGAAAGTATAAGTAGCTGTCATCAACAGAATGTTCTAAAAACTGCTCATGATGTGGCCTCTCAATGAATAAAATTGCACTATAAAATAGGACCATGTTTTTCTTCTAAGTTGATGTAATGTTTATTTTTCTCCCAGTTTTGTTACTATTACTTAAGAGGCAGAATCTTAGTACTGGGACACCCCACTCCCTCCACCCTTCAATTTTAATAACATAGAGCTGAAAATACGTGCAACAGTTTCTGACAATTGCCTTGTACTGTTTTAAACTTTTGTTTTGTTTTGAAAGATAGCACTTCTACTAGATAGAAAATCTTCTAAAATGTAAATGCTGCAGTGCTGTTTTCATGAATCTACAGGCATCTAGACTAAATCAATAGTTCTAAGAGGAGTGCAAACTGTACCATTCATCTTAATGGAGAATTTACTTTGAAGCCTATTTATAACCTTGTAAACGTTAGTTTTATTATGTATTGATTTACTTGCTTACTAGAATGGAATTTCAGACTTCTTTCTGTAAGAAATGGAGGGCTTTGAGTCTAGTTTTTAGACTGTACTCCCTAGTTTATCTGGTCCCCACCCTGGTAATTTCACCAATACACAGATTAAAGAAACCCTAATTTTCAATTCAAACCCACACTTCTAAAATAAAAGATCTTCCTGAAGCATCAAGTTGGAAATCAGGTATTCCCAGAAACCAATGACCATGAGAAATTCTGGGAAAGGAAGGAATTAGCAGCGGCCTTAGTAAGTACCATTGCCCAAGCTGACAACTGGGAAGTCAAGAGGTAGCAACTTATTTCCACCAGAATCAGAATGAAGTGCAGTAGCACTTGATAAGATTTATTCCCAATGCTGATTCATAGACTGCTTCATGAAGCTGTCATTTGATGTGAGGAAACATGGATGTCCATAGCTACTAAAGCTCTGAACTATCAGCAGAGGGTAAAGAGGAGGAGCACCAATGACAAAGACATAAGGAACTTATTTTTGCACATAAGTGCAAATTTTGACAGAGGAAAGATAAATGAAACAAAACCTGACTGTCACTGTCTTTCAGTGCTGAATGCTCTTGTAGGATGCTTGAGTTATTCAGACTGGAGAGTGATTTTCTTTTCTTTGTTACATAACACAGAGCCCCACTAATGTTTATTTCTGTAATGCAGTCAGATACACATCTGTATCAATTTGCTTCACATTGTCTTGCTCTGTAATCAATTTTATTTCAGTATTGGAAATTTGAGGACATTTCACTGAAATGAGGAACACAGAAAGATTACGCAACTCCTAAAAAATTTCCAACATCTTAAAATGATAAAAATAGGACATCAGATTGGCATATGTTGCCAGTCAAATGAAACGGTTCACACCATGGACAGTCAATTGTTTTGTCATGTTCACTGATCCAGCAAACACAGGCTCTTAGTTTAGTGAAGAAGAGGGAGAGGTGAAATACTTGAACTGAAGGAGAGACTCTGCTGCCAGTCACGTTTGAAAGGAACCCCAAATGACCCCTGTCACAAGAGCAAGCAGACACACTGATAGCAAAGATGAGATGAAGGTCAATCACATCCTGGGCTGCATCAAAAGATGTGTTGCCAGCAGATCCAGAAAGATGATTCTGCTGCTTACTCTGCTCTGGAGTACTGCGTGCAGGTCTGGAGCTCTCAATATAGGAAGGATATGGATGTGATGGAGCAGGTCCAGAGGAGGGCCATGAAAATGACCAGGGGGCTGGAGCACCTCTGCTACGACGACAGGCTGAGGGAGATGGGGTTGTTCAGCCTGGAGAAGAGGAGGCTCTGAGGAGACCTAAACACAGCCTTCCAGTACCTGAAGGGGGCCTACAGGAAGGCTGGGGAGAATCTGTTTACAAAGGCCTGCAGTGATGAGAGACAAAGGTTTTAAGTTGGAGAAAAGCAGATTTAGATTGGATATTAGAAATAAATTCTTGACTATGAGGATGGTGGAACACTGGAACGGGTTGCCCAGGGAGGTGGTTGAGGCCCCTTCCCTGGAGATATTCAAGGTGAGTCTCAATGAGGCCCTGGGCACCTGGTCTAGTTGGAGGTGTCCCTGCGACTGGGGGGAGGTCAGACTAGATGACCTTTGGAGGTCCCTTCCAGCCTGAATGATTCTATGGTTCTATGACACAATGAAGAGAATCCCAAGCATTGAATGCTTCCTCCCTCTGTCTGACAGAGAACTAATAAACCTGCAACTGTCACCTCCTTACAAACCAAGAGCAAGGAGACTCCAACAAGGGTGCATATTAACAAAATCAAAATGTTTTTACCCAGCATTTAGTATATTATGGTGGGACCTTACTCTGTAGTGGGCCCAGGCTTTGCAGGAGGAGCTCAGCACCCTTCTCTTCCACTGATGTCAAGGAACCAGAGAGCTTGTGCCCAGCTCCTCCTCTCATCAAACTGCTGCAGACAAAGAATAAACAGGGTTTGTTTATTCAATAAGAAACAGCACCCTAGCATTTTAGCTGTTTGAATTCACATTAGAGTGAATTAAATTGGAAACACAGGGTGCAGAAGGGGGTTATAAAGTCTAATCTGAAATGGAGGTGCCAGATTCTGAATTGCTAAAACACGTGATCAGCCGTGAGGTGGCTCAGCAGATGAGTCTGATATTGAGTAGGCGTCCCTCAGTCTACATACTTTTCTGAACTCCTTTTGTCTCAAAAAATCTCATGACATGTCTCTCAAGGGCTGAAAGCTCATCCTAGTGTCAGTCAATCAGACAGTGCAAAAATAGAGCTTCTCTTTAACATATCAGAAGAACATATCCCTAATTGTCTAAACCACAGTCCTGGTGGCATGTGCTGCCTGAAACTCTGTCTTGGAGTGGCCCATGCAAGGTGTTGCATTTAGAAGCAGCAGCAAAGGGTCTCTGAGGGGTGATTGGGAAACAACTTTCTCATAAAAGGCACAGCCAAGCACTGAGGACCTCCGCATGCTCAGGACCCTAGTGTTTCCTTGCACAATACCCATAACCACGAACCCTGGATCAAAGCTACAAGGGTCTGAAGATTGGACAGCTTTTTCATGAGAGTAGTGATGAGGAAGCAGTTTAACAACAGTAATGCCCTCATGAATCAAGTCTTGGTTCTTTGGTGGCTTGAGACTGCTATAAAATATTTTGGTTTAGAAGCTCTTACAGAAAATCTCAAAAGCTTTAATTTTTGACAGTGCCACTTCTTTATATCATGAGGAGAATAGATATTTTCTTTGTCAAGCTTGAAGCAAATACAACATTTAACAGATGTGGTGTCCTCATCCTCATTTATTGCTCCTTTTATTCCCTGAGAACCCGGTAGAACCAATGACTCTTTCAAAACCATCCTGCTCCACAGGTATCTACATAATGCATTATTTTGTGTCTTTCCAAATCTGCTCCTCAAATTCCCTCTCAGCTTTCCTAATTTTTATCCTATACTTTGCCTCTTAAAAATTGTGCTATTTACTTCAACTGGGTATGAATTCCATTCTCCAAAAGACATGACCCTGACGCAATGACAATCTTGAAGCCTACCGTCTAAATGTTAATCGATTCTAACACAGCTAAGTAGTTCCCATGCTGATTCTACATGTTGGCTAACTCTTACCATACAGCATGAAATTAGGTCAGAATTAAACATGAATAAGTGTTGGTAAAAAATGTTTTAATCTCAGTTTTAAATCTAAGGAAAGCTTGATTGAGTTTAGCTCTAGGTGAGCATGGGTTAATTTTCTGTCCAAAGCAGATAGTCCAGTCCTGTCCCAGAATGCAGTGGCAGGAATAGTATATACAAGCATTAGTGTATGGTTATTTAAATAGCAATCCCTCCTGCTTTGCAGTTCTCATTAGTTTCCTATATTTAAGTGAAGAGCTTGTGAGTAGTGACTGAAGTAGAGAAAATGGGCTGTTTGGGTCTCTGAAAGGATTCCAATGTTCTTCTATTTGCTATGAATAAAGAAGTCAAATATAGCATATCTAGTGATTCAGAGATCTTATAGTGATTAACATTGCTTGGATGATCTGAAACACATCTTGATTTCAAGACCGGCTTCACTGCATGACTACAAAAACTTTAGGCGGAGAATAATATCATTTCTACTAAGATGTTTAAGGCAAAGACATTTTGATAAATGCATTAATATTGTTATGAAAACACCTTTCATGTCAAATGTTGCCTCTTTTAAATTTTTTAAATGATTCTGTGATATCACAACCTTTAAAAACAAATTCTCTTGACTGTCTGCTGGTGTTCGGAGCTATACGTAGGCTAGACATCCCTATATAACTGCATGTATTTAATACTCAGAATTATTTTTTGGTGAGCCTTTTCACTGTCAGAAATGAGGAGGAGCCCTGCTGAAGGAAAATATTTCTATTCACAGAGCATATGAGTTCTCCCCTACAGCTGTATGTTAAAATCTGTGAAAAAGTAATAGTGTGTTAGTACTGATTGCTGAGTCCAGTGGGTCACCCTTCAGCCCAATATCCTTTCTCAAGGTAGTCAGGCTATTGCAGCAAGAGTAGGAGAGTAGGGGGAGAGAGTACAAGGGTCCTACAGAGACCTGTGTCAGGGCCTTACATGGTCAGAAATCTTCAAGAAAAACTCTTCAGAAGAAGAATGAAGAATTCTCCATGACTCTGCTCTTGGCAATAAATATTTTTTTACTCCCTCAGCATATTTGTTTTTATATAGTGTGCTTCTTCAAAGGATACTGAACTGTATAGCATTTTTCACCATAAGCTGACATGGCCATACTTTATTGCAGAAGCAGATAAATTCACAGAGGAGCCACCTAAGCTAGAAAATTAAAATAATTTAAAAAAAAAAAAAAGATAAGGTGAAAGAGCTGCTTCAAAAATCTACAGTTGGTAAGAAGGCTCAAGAATGTGCTGCAAAGAAATGCTTCCTAAGTTTCTGTTGTGAATCTGCTCCTGAAATCAAGTGTCTGCAGAAACTTGGCCTTTTCCTTTCCTGCACCTTTCCCTTCCTCCCCTACAAATAATAATAAATTCAATGACAGTGACAAACAGATTAACAAATAGTTTGGGAGAATAAGAGGGGAGATCACTTCAATCTCTGCCTGCTGTAGCTTGAACCCCCTCCAACTACGGCAGGGATCAGGTACTGAGTTCAAGGTTGTCATGTTTCATCCTCTCCCAGTGAGACCTTTACACTTCGAATATAGCACTTCAGTACACTAAAGAATTAGGTGGATTCTACATCCCTCTTTCTGGGTCAGTGCTGAAATTTCCAAACTAGGAAGATTTTATGTCTTTCTCTCAAAATCTTTCAGTAATTTCTGAATTACTAAAATGTTTAGTAGGAAAGGAGAGATGGAGTGATACCTCAGTTCCCAGAATACCCTGCCTTTTAGAAGATATTCAATTTCTGGGAGATGAAACTTACATACTATTGTCTCTTCAGGTACAAGAAGGAGCTGAAGCTAGCTTTCCACATGAGAAGTGTTCAGACGGGAGGGGAAAAGGGTGCTGGTTATCTGGTTTGTGCCAGTATCAGACTAGTGGCGTTTTTAAAAAGCTTTATTTTAGTTTGGACTTTGAGGCTGAGACAGGGATCTCTTTTGCAAAACCCACAAGGGCTTAGACAGAATCATAATGCCTTTGTATTTTCCCTTGGAATAAATGGTGAGCACAAATCCAAGATTTCAAGGGTTTTAGCTACAGCAGAAGTGTCCTGTTTTTTAACAACCAGGAGGTTATATTATCGAGGTTTGGTTTGTAGTGATGGAAGATATTTTGTAAATAATTCTGCCTAGTTCTAGTTGGACAGTGTTGAGTTTCACAGCACCCAAATATAAATGAACCATGGATATATTCTTTGCAACCAAAATATTATGTGTAGGATATGTAGGAAGAATAAAATCTGGAAAAACTTTATTTTATATAAAATGATTAGAGTTAATTTATAAGCCAACATGAGTATTTATGACCAATAGTCAGCAGTTGGGTAGCAAAAATATCTCTAGTACAACTACATGGATTGGAGTGAAAATGTGAGACTTGATAATTATTGATATCCTGTGTCTGTACCTGTTCTCAGTGATGGCCTAATGGCACTGCTCGTCACTGTGGTGATCTGCTTTAGGGAACAATGACCATTTCATTCCAGTGGTTTTCTACTGTTTTTCTCCCCCCATGCCATCATTAAACCAAAGCCATTACACCTAATATGTGTTCAGAACTATTTCTGAAACTTGCTGTTGTCCCTGTTCTGATTTCTGAGGTTGGGTATCTACATCAAAATCACTGGCATTTTAATTGGTATATGCTGACAGATTTTTGGTGCACTCTATAGACAAATATGGAAAGCTAATTTCCCTCTCAGCACTATGCTTGATCCAAGTGACAATTACAAGTCATTTTTAAAAGCAGATTTTAAAAAAATATCTTTCAGGATATATGCTCATGCAGTCCTGCAGGACAACTTTTTTGTTGAACTGTACTAGTAAGCAATGCAAGCTGGCAGTCTCATATTACTTGAAAGCTCTTTATTTGTCTCTGCAGAGTACTTTTTGTAACTGACTCCTATGGAGAAAGCACATGACACGTAGGGCCCAGAGAAGAATCCAGAGCCACAGCTAGACCACGCTGTCAGTGGCAGCTGTTTGGAAGAGTTTACATTTCATCTGTTCTTCTCAGAGGGAACTTGAATCTCTAGTGGTGACACTCTGGGTCATCCCTGCCTCCTGTGCACCACAGTGCTTTCAGAGTTCATCATTAATCAATTCTTAGTGCCAGTTCAAGCATTCACACAGCCAAAGACAAAATAAATGCATCTGAGGGATGGAAAAGAAGATCAATTTCAGGGCACCATCTTCCAAAAGTTGGGGAACTGAGGCTGAGCAAGTATTTCTGATGCAAGCAGCCATCGCTTCACTGCCTAGGCAGCTGATCTCACTCCATGCCTGGCTGCAAACAGCCTCCCCATGAGCCCTGGATGAGTGTATTTGCCCCTCAGGGACTGTGAGGTGCTCCCAGGCAATGGGAATGGGGGTGTCATGGCTGACTTCCACTATCCAGCTTCACTTGTCTGCTTCCCTGCTCTTGAAGCATCTGCAAGCTGCACAACCAGGTCCCTCATCATCAGTAGCAGGACACAGGTGGAGGCAAGCATCGCAGTCTTGGTGGTCTGCTGCTTCAGCCAGGGAGCTCACTCCATCTTGGTGTCTTGTAGGTACTGCAAGAATAGCTCACAAGAGCAGTATCCTGCCACTACCTCAAAAGAATGAGGCTACAGCTATGAAACAGGGGAGATTTCCCTCTCTAACTTTAGACCATGATTTTGTCGCTGTTATTTGTATGCCATGCTAGGAACCTGCTGCTCTGCTTGCGCCTAAAGCAAACCCCCTCCATGACATGACCTGAAATGCTGGCACCAGTATACTGTTTGGTTTTGCTTCAAGCTGTACAACAGGATAAGGAATGAAAATTCAGGAAAGGATAAGCATTTTGTCAATGGTTTCTTTGAAGAAATTTGACATAGACATTTCCCTCATATGCTGCCATCAATTTGCATTTAGTATGGACATATAAAACTCAGCACTGACTTCAGCACTGTAGATATTCAGGACCATGATTCTGGATGTAACTGGCCTTCAAGAAAAATAATGCCAAAGGCAGAGAAAAACAAAGAGCAAAAAGAACTTCATAGGCTAATAATAATAATAATTTCTGTAGAATCTAATGTAGAGATGTGTAGCAGTGTTTACTAGCTTCTAAAAGAGTAGCATTGTAGAGATAACACTTCATTAAAATGAGAATAGCAGGGAACCTGAGTTATTTTGCTGATTCATGAACTCTGCAAACACAAATGCTGGTAGAGTAGTTATTCAATATGCTTCCATTACATTAACAGAACTGTTCTGGGTATTACTACTAGAAAAAACAACCTATAGAATCAAGTACTTAGGATCTGATTTTCAAATTGCCCTCCTTTTTGCATTTGCATTGATGTTTTGCATTTGTTTGAAGCTTGCATCTGCTTCCAAACAATAAGCACTAATTTTAAACCTGTTTAGTACTCATTTAACCCAGATAGTTCTTTTGTGGCCATTTCACATGCATCTGGGATTCAGTGCAAAGAGGTTGCATGGAACAAAATGAGAGGAAAATGCTACTAACCAGCAGCTGCAAGNAAAAAAAAAAAAAAAAAAAAAAAGAAGTGAAAACACCCTACAAACCTACAAATATGCTATCATTGTGGCTTGAGAGGCAGGCACATAGATAGTGACCCTGTGATTATGATGGGTAGACACTGGTGTGAGTAATGACTGGCTCCTTGGAAGCTTGAGCTTAGTTTGTGTGAGATATACTTCTCACTGGTTCAGTGGATCTTTGATGTGCTTTAAGTAACTTCCCTTACCTGCACGTCAGTTGAAGTTCAATGAAGGCTACCAGAGCTTTACACTCAAAAAGTCCTTATAAGGAACAGGACATCAGATAGTGTAAACTGGCAATATTAGGAACCCATTTCCTATATCAATAAAAGTGACCACTGGAAACCCTTCTCTTGTGGGAATTCCAAAAGGATTAGGGGATTTATTCATTTAAGGGGCATGCCCATGCAGTGGGAAGTGGGCTACCACCATCTCAATTGCCTGGAACTGATGTAGCTGCAGGTAATTAAGATGGTAGTTTTCCTATCTCTATGTTTGGGGTAGTGCCCAGCTTCCAAACATTTTGTTCACTAATGCTGATATAGATCCTCCTTCCAACGGAGTCAAGCTTCCACTAGGATGCCAAACTGTTGCTTGAAATATTTGGGGTGATGGTGTGTGTTCCCACCTGTTGTCTCTGCTGCCAACCACAGGCAAAAAGGCCTTAGAAACAGTTGATAGGGAGTAAATAAGCTTGTTAAAAGCTGTTAATCTGTTCACTGCATGGGAGTGAGAACCCAAAAGTACGTAACCATCTATTTCCCCTCTGACAAAGGCTATAGTCACTTTTGATATTTGTAGTCATAAACCCCAAAACTGAGGACTGAAGAGCTGAATGTATGGTATTTGGATACACGACGGTCCTAATGCCACCCTCATTTCATCAGATTTAACCAGATTTAACTCATTTAACCAGATGTCAGTGATGTGACCTAGTCAAAAGTCCACCAAGGCTAAGAAGGTATGCGCTTCCTTAGATTCCATCATTAGGTAATAATCATGGGAAAGAGTGTAACCACCTGTAACACAATACAGTGTTGCAAAGCCTTTGTGGTCCAAACCAGAAGAGATACAAGGTTGGAAACTCTATCCACTGCTAATGGTCTAGAATAGTGTTTGTATGCTTTAATTACATCAGTGTTGGCGAGGCTTGGGGGTGACAGGGTGCTTCTCAACCTATAACAGGGGTTGTATTCCCAGAGCAGTACCTGTCATAAGGTGAGCTCTTGCAACCTGTCACCCCTGCTCCCACGGTAGATTTTCATTACCTTTTTTCCTACAGAGCCTCAGCATATAACAATGTGATAGGTGCCTGAAATAAGTCACAGCGTCAAATGCCACATCTGCAGTTCCATTTTAAGGGAATGAGAGGACTTGATGTCAACAGCTTCTATCTGCTGTCAGCCACTGACAGCGTTTGGGCAATTAATGGGAAAACAGTGATGCCAGAAATTTCCCTTTATGTACATCTGAATATGATTTCCCTTTCACCTGTCTGCAAAGGTAGTTGATAATGTGTCTACTTTGATTCCAGCATATTACTTAATCTTAACAGTATCTAAGCGTTATCTTGACACAGTGAACTGATCTCACTCTGACTCAGGTAGAAAGTAGAGGGAGTGTTTAGGAAAGCATACAGTCTTTCTGTACCTAGAACTTTTTCCCTGCTGTACAGTAGGAAACAGAAGTGAGGGGTCATGTTTTCAAAGTATTCTGTGACTTCAGAGTTTCATGGTTCTTAAGTAGCTGTTCCTAGTGAGATTTGTGGGGATTTGTTCAACACATTTGAGACAGTTTTCTTATTTAATGCTACTTGGAAAACTTAGAAATTTAATTAAAAAGATATCTTTCTGGAAATTTAGCCTTGAATTAATACCTTTTTTTTTTTTTAAATTCTTTTTTTAAATTTTTTTTTAGGTATGGAGAAAGTATTTATACAAAACAGCCCCCACCCTTTGCATCTTGCTTTCCTGAATAAAACAGTACAAATAATAAGTAAAATGACTAAATAGAATTTTTGTTTAAGACTTAGGTTTACTGGCTGTACAATCTAGTGCAGCAAAAACAAGACTCAAAATAAAAGCAGACCATCAGATGCCTCTCCTTCACCCAAGGCTTACATGCATTACTAGATCAAAAAACACAAAACCCTTTAATGGAACGCTACCCAATGCAACACATGTAATTGAATAACCTTGAGAAGAAGATTGGGGAGTTAAGGGAGAAGATCAATTTAAAATCACTTAATGGATGGAGGCATTTAAAATTTCATAGACTGAAGAAGGTGAAAGGTGCTATGGAATAATTGCTTCCATCCTCTGGAGACAGTGTCTTAAGATGTAAATGAGAGTCCATGTTCCAGTGATTTTTTCATATGAAAAATCTACCATCACCAAAGGAAAGAAAATTGTGAGATAAAGAAAGAATAGTTTCTGAATCCTGGAAAGACAACTTCATCTGAGGCTTGATCCAGTGTCCACTGTAATCAGTGGAAGACTTTATTCTCACTGAAAGATTCCAGTGGAGTTCAGTGTTGTCTGAGACCCCTTATGATTGCATAGTTTTGCAGAAGTAAAATAAATTGTTATGAAATAGATGCCAGATCCTGAAGCTCACGTCCTCTCCTGCACAGAAACAGGCTGCCTGAAATAAATGTATTTGGCCACAGCAAAAGCAAAAGCTTTGGAACAAGACAGGCTCAGAGGGCATCTCCAAACTGGTGAACATAGGCATGTGGCTTTCTCCATGCATCACATGCACCCCACCTTACAGTGTGCAGTTACATTGTAAGACCAGGAAATCTGCAGTTCAGTACATATCTTATTACATATATGCAGCTCATTACATATCTAATAGCACTTGTTGTATGTAGCATCATGAATTTATAACTGGGGCCCCGCACTGACTGGTCTGTCATAGATTTGATGTCTCTTGTGCCTAGAAGGCAGTCCTGGGCATACATTGGTCTGAACAGGTCTGGACAGTCATGCTCAAGTGTGGTCCTTCCATGCTGCAGATAGTCATGGACGTTTGGGACTTCGCTGAGGTTCCTGTTCCATTAGTCTAACTCTTTGTCTTGCTGTGTCCTGGATCTCATACAAATTCCCCGTGTGAATGCATCCAATTAGTATCTAACATTGTGACTTACTGGCTTGAATGTAGAATTGAATCTATTCTTAAAAAGCAATATCTACCTTGCCAGAGGACATGGGTATCACTCTTTAACAAGGATGCATCTCAAGGATGGAGTCAGTCGAGGCCCAGCAAGTCTGATTTTGGACAGTTTCTTGCACATGGTGCATTTCGTCTCATACAGACACTCAAACTTGGTAAATAGCTCTATGTGACCGGCATATATCACATTTTTCAGCTGATAGGAACTGTATGACATATTACCAATCTTTCAACGTATATCAAAGCATTGCACAAAAGTTGTATCCTTTCTTTTCCTTTCTGTGTTTTGTATTTCCTTTATGATTTACCTTTCCCTGCCGACTAACTCATAGGGGAAAAAAATAATCACATAACCCAAGAAAATTTTCTTCATGGAGAAACTTTAGTGTGGAAAACTCTCCTTGCTTTATGCCTCTCTCTTCTTAAGTGCATGTCAGATAATCTCTGCTGGCCTTGTCAGAGGATGAAGAAACAAGTTTACAAAGTAGATCCTCCTAACCGCTATCTCACTCTCCCAAGCCCTCCATCTCACAGGAAATGATTCTGTCTCTAAACTCTGACACTGCTGCTGCTGAAGTGCACTTCAGTATTGAACACGTTATTCTACCATTCATAGGCCTTTGAACTGTTGCTTTTAAATGTGGCTGTTGAATTAATGAATAATTTTGCCAGGTGTTAGAGCACATGAAGGGAATACCAGTCATATGCGTTGGTTGATCTGTGCTCATTTTTACATTACAAGATGTTTATTAGGGTAAGATAAAAGGTCTGGCTCATTCCCATATCTTTAATATAAAATTCAAATAATGAAGATAGAGATAGCAAAAAACTTTTGAGACGTGAATAACTAAATGTGATTTATACAGCCAAGGCAACCAAATTATTTGTCTATATGCAAAACTCATTAAAAACATTGCTTATTTAATCTGATTTAGATTAAAGGAATAATGCTATTATATCAGGTTGCCATCTTTTCCAATGAGAACCATGACATGATAGACTACAGAATACATAAAAAATAAAGAGGTCCCAAGTGTTATAACACCTGAGGTGCTTGATTTTTTGGAGGAAACTGAAAAGAGATTTTGTTGCCATTCATTTTCTAAAAAATGACCATCTTTCTTTAGCATTCTGTCTGGCTGTGAAAAGAAGCCATGGAGGATGAGTAGTTCTCCCAGGCTGAACTAATTTTGAGCAGTGGTGGTTGGGAAGTAGAGGGATTGCTCTTCTTTGAAGTTCCAGAGATAGGTCTCACCTAAGCACAAACTCTGAGCAGGGGTGCCAGAGGTAGAACTGTTGATCTTAGTCCATGCCTGGACTTAGGTTTTGATGTATGCTATGACACATTTAGAGGCCCTAGACTCCCACTTGTCCAGACTAACGCCTCTGTAGGGCATGATCTATTCTAATCTGAGTTACAGGTCAAGGTTTATTCTTTGTAGAAATCAGGGTACAGGGACCAGAATAACTATCTTTCCCCAGGATGAGGTATATACACAGAACTGGAGGATGCTCACTGTGTGAGCTGGTATAGGTTTAGCCATAACGATACAGAAAACCTCTCTGTGGTCATTTGTCATGTTTTGCTCACAAGTTTGCATTAATGGTCACCACTTTTTTAGTCCAGAAGGAACACTTTCTTCTAACAGGACTGGCAAGTTTATCAATCTTTTTTGTTTTTCTCTGAGGTGTGATCCACTTTGTGGGATGTCTGGATAACTGACAATATAGAGCATAGGATATTGACTATCCTGAGATCATTACCTTTCTTCACCAACAGCAAGGCAGTTTTGGGGACTTCTGATGAATTATGCTACAGTTTATATTTCTGTGCTACTGATACTTAGCTTTCCTGATGTGCTATGTCATCATGACTGATGTGGCATTTAAGTTCAAGAGGGCAGTGAAAGATTCACTCTCTACTCTCCAGGGCTTCTTGCCTCTGGCTTTCTCTAAGTCAGTGAAGAGAAGCAGCCTTGAATATTAGGCACTGGCAGTGACAATCTAGCTGGAAGGGACTTGTTTTTTGTGATAAGACAGTACATTGTGGCCTGTTGAGAAAGAGTCCCAGGGAAGTCTTTTGGGTTGAATCTCCCTTACATGCCTTCCTGGAGTGTATAGGGTTTGGTGGTCCCTTCCTAGTTTGCTCACCAAATTCACCATGCACACAATTCTTCCCCCAGAAGGTGATGGGATAGAGAATAAAGCACGTGCAACAAAAGTCAGTCTTGCTGCTCAAGGCGAGCTCAGCATCCGGACCCACAAAGGTAGTGTAAGAAGCTACACAGAAAATAAACCTTACAGGGAAAATCTGGGAGAAGATATTAAGCAAACATAAAAGCCACATTGTTCTCCACTTTATAAAGTTTGTTATGATGTGCTTAGATCAACTGTTCTGCTGTCCAAGAAATAGTGCTTTCCTCTCTGCTGGTTTTAGCCAACAACTGCTACTTAACACTGAGAAACAGGCATCTTAAGAAAAAGGACAGAGACAAAGAACCTCTCCTTGAATAGACCGATATTAAGATAATGAAAGGTTTCAATGGTAGTATTATTAAAGGCTGACAATACTGGGGTTTATGATTCTCTTTATACGGTTCCGTTAAATTAAATAAAACTTGCTCTTATCTATACAGCCCCTAAAGCCACACTGTAACAATAGTCTCAAGTTCATCTTCAGTAAGATACCTGAAGTCAGGGCAGGTCTGTGAGGATGGAGTGAATGTCAGGTGCAGTGTTTAGACTACTTAGGAAGGTACCAGCAGGACTGAAGCAATGACCTACAAATTTCCTGTGTCACATATAGATCAAATACAAAGGAAGAGTAGTAAAAGCAACATGGTAAAGATAAAAATGACAAAACTTACAGTGGGTGTAACATTACTGACACCTTAGCTGATAGTTCAGTGTCAAAGATATGATGCACATGAGGCTCAATGTAAAAATGTCAGCATGTGTGAGATGTGATACCTACCCAGGACTGACAGATACATGGGTAAAATTGTAACTTCATAGAATCCTAGAATTCTAGAATGGTTAGAGTTGGAAAGGACCTTAAAGATCATTGAGTTCCAACCCTCCTGCCATGGACCTCCCACTAGACCAGGTTGCTCAAAGCCCCATCCAGCCTGGCCTTAAACACCTCCAGGGATGGAGCATCCACAACTTCTCTGGGCAACCCGTTTCCGTGCCTCACTAAACTTCTGCTCCTTTACCACATAGGCCATTCATCTTTAATGCAACCCCAAGTATAAAGTGATTAAATAGAGCCTAGGAAAGCTTTCAGATGGATAAACTATGTTTAAAAGCATCTTCAACTTCTCGTTGGTAAACACTGTGTCTGTCTACTAATATATATTGAGAAAATTAGTGTTTTCATGCAATGTTTTATGGTACATTACCTAAACTCAATGAGCAACTCACACTCTGTGTTTCATTGCTAACAGTGGATCACAATGTTTCTCTACCAACTAAGGGTGTCACAGAAATAATTTGACAGGCAATAAAAGAGAATATGCTCTTTGGTACAGTTTTTACAGTCTATTCTACACAGTTTCAGTCACTGAAGTGGAAAAAATGAAGATATACAGCTTAACCAGCATGTTTACATGCATCTAACTAAGTATTTTCTTTAAAAATTAATTGAATTACACATAAAAATAAAAATGCTTTGGTTAGAGCTTTATGTATTTGAAGGAGCTTTGAAAGAACTGTCAAGTTCAGAAAGGAAAAGTGTTACCTTTTTATGTTATTGAACGCTTTTTCACTCTGTGAAAAAAGTGCCATAATGTCTTTTTTCTTTGCCAGTTTCCACAATACTAGGTTCCTCATTAACTATTAGATTGCGTGATTTTTGATTTCCACATTAAGCTGATAGAGTCCCATCAGACTTACAATAAAAAAATCTCAAGCCATTTTAAGGATACCAATATTGTCTCAGCTCAGCAAGGTATTTAAAGATATGAAATTCAACAAGATGGCTCACTCAGTTTGAATACGTGCTGATGGGATCCTAAAGCAGTTAACATCTGGCTGTTTGTTTCTTTATTAATGTTCCTCAAAATGCTGTTAAAGTTGTACAGGTAAGAATTAAAAATCACAACATATTGAAAAAATTATGTGGTCATTCTTATCCCCCATGTAGTACAGCAGAATGATTAGTTAGCAGTTTGTGTGTTATTCCTTTGAACTACACAATTTAGTGACCAAAAACTGTCCCTAAATGCTTAAAGGAGAAGAATGAAAAGAAAGCAGATGGACCAAATGGGCTAAACATTTAAACATAATTATAACATTTTTGCCACAACCAAGATGACAAAACTACAAAAGAGCTTTTACAACAAGAAGGAAAAATTTCCACACCTCTGCGTAGAAACCACTGTTGGAAGATGCTCGTGGCCTAAGGAGATTTCTTGTGTGTGCCTCCAAGCCTTTATATTGAGCCTTACAGAATGGCAGTATACTTTTTTGACCAAGATGACTTTGACAGTCAATCTGTACTTGAACTATGGAAGTAAAGTAGTACTGTAAGTAGTACTGTTTGTCTGTAGTAGCAGTTGAACTAAATTCCCCATGTGATATCTTCAAAACCACATAAAGTTCTTGATACCAAGTTTTCGCTGAATGACCTTTAAATTTTATACTCCTTTGTTTGGATATAATATGTTGATCCATCTCCCTGGCAACTCTGGTATTGCATCTCGCAGTTTTTATCCCTACCCAAGTCTTCTTGAAACTGGCTCCAATATACTGGGGCTCCCTCCAATATGACTGGAGAGTGAAAGGTGAAGAAAGAAAAGGCAAGAAGGCAGGTGGGCTTGCAAATGGGCAAACACTGCTCTGGAGCCCATCTCCTTGCAGAGTTTAAACAAGTGTTTCACTTGCAGCAGGGACACATGGCTCAAGGACATCATCAGGATTGGTCACTCACTTAAAATTAAAACTTGAAGCACTTGAAGTGCTTGAAGGGTGTCCTAAACTGAGATAGGTTTCCTTTGAATACATGTTCAACTATTTTTTTTGCATTGGAGCCCTAGTTTTCAGGTAAGTGATGACTCCTGCTGCTCCTCTTCAATTTGCCAGCAGAGGATAAAAATTCTGTTGCTTGAAATTTGTTCTAAGGGCAGTTCTAAGAACTGCCAGTGCTTCCTTTGAACATGGAGGACTTTTTGCCTATTTGGGTTTTCCAAAATAGCCTTTTGTATTTAGCTATATAAAGGAAAAATTGGGAAGCCACGAGACATATAAATTACATAACTTGTAAGGTTTTTGAAATAGAACTCAAGGCCTTAACAATGCTAACAATACTACACAGCAGTGTCTGCTAGTACCTAAACTGTTTGGTTTTCTTTTTCTCCCTAAGAAGATCATACGTTTTTAAAGTTGTAGACAAAGCTACATTTCTGTGTTATCCTAAAGAGAGAATTTTAATAAATAATGTATGATTAATGAATATCATTGAATGAAAACCTGAAATAAATCCTTGCTTATTAGGAGTTCCAATGAAGTTTAGTGAGTTTTAGTAAAATGCAATATTAACACACAAGTCAACATCCCAGTACAGACAGCCATATGAGAGACTAAAGGGCTGAGCAGAGCCAAAGGGGAACATGAGTGAGATAAACCATCCTGACACTGAAGTCCTTCTGGAAATGGAATTGACTTGGTAGCAAGAGTTAGCAATGAGCCCTGAAAAACTGTGCAGAAGCTTGCAGTTTGGCAGGTCATAAAGGAAATGACTAGAAATATGCTTGTGTTTAAAGGGTTTGTTTGGAATACATTATGGAAATAAATCGCAATATAAATAACTGAAATCAAATTGGTCAAAGCTGTATTTCAATCAACAAATTTGTTTAAAAGCCTAACATGATGTCTTTTCATGCTGCTTGTTTTTAGCTTTTTTGGAGAAAGATTACCCTAACTCTTGAAGCAGAAGGGATATCTGACCTCTGGAACATACATGGGCAGTGGGCTGTCCCTTAATAGGCTGTCATTCAGAGGAGTCAGGGACATGACACTCCAGATATTTGCCTCTTCTTTTGACTTTTCAACTTTGTGGCAACTCTGAAGTTCTGTTAGACCAGAGTTAGGGAGTGATTAGAAAAAGCATGGATGGAACCTGTCCACTAAGCAACCTCATATGAGAAAGGAATATACGCGGTTTTTAATCCTATTCCACATAAAGGTTTTTTTAAATTATTTTATAAAAATACCCTGTCTGATCTATGACAGGAAAGTAATTCCTGAGAGCGGATTCCAGAGCTCCTAGGTTCTTTCAGGACAGCCGTTTGACTGTCCAGCCCCAAAAGCACAAGATTATCCCCTAGGCTGTACATATATCTTTTTCTGGGTGCATTAGGCCTTTAATTTGTAAGTCATATTGCTTCAGCATAAGGCATCAAGATTTGTTAACTTTTGAAACAGAATGTAGTTGTCTCTGTACCTGATGTAACACTTGCTCCAAGAGGTGATTTCAAAGGTCTCTTTCTGACTGACATGGACCTCTTATGAGTCAGCTTCAAGAAGAAAAGAAATGCCCAGATTGTAGACTACAGGGGCCTAGGTGTTTAGGGCTCATAATGATGCTGAGATACACACACATAAATAACAAGACAAATGTAAGACGATTTCAATGGCAAACATTAAGGAACTTGTGCAGTTAACAGCTCAGTGGTGGTTTGAAGAGATTTAGAGCTTAGGCACCTAAACCTTGCCTGAGTCTCACTAAGATTTCTATGCAGCACAATACAGTGCCTTGAGAAATACAGGTCATTTCGGATAAATTAGCCAAGGCAGGATACCATACTAATGTGTCTATCCGACATCTCGTGCCTGAACCAACTCGTTTGGGGCTAACTCAGGCATCTGTGTGTGGTATGTTCTGTACCATCTAGACATGCTTTTTATGGAGAAGTACCTAAAAGTATATTGCACTGCTGTTGTGCTCCAGAGGGAAGTCATCTGCTGCTGATATGCAGTTATACATTTTCCCTGCTGTGATGATTCAACTGTGCTAGCTGGCACGCCGAAGGGAAGAAGCCAAATCTCCACTCATTTCCTCACTCTTCCCACTCACTCCCCGTGAAGAAGAGGCATTAGCAGCTGAGCAGAGGCTCTGTTATGCTGCTGCCTGCCGCTACAAGCTGCCCACACAAAACCGATAACACTCTTGTTATTGGTAAATAAAATAAATGCCAAGATCATTTAAAAATGATAAAATAACTCTTAAGTGAGCATTTAATCTGGGCTGACATAGAGGTGAGTTACAGGGACAGAGGTATCTACCTCACTTTGTAACTCATTGCTCATAACAACGGAAATGACTCCATGTTGAGATGATGAGAATGCCAGACTGTCTATTTTTAAGGATATGTAGAAAAAAACCCCACCATAAACCTGCACTGAGGAAAGAACCCCATAAATGGAAGGAGAGATTCTGAAAGAAAGAGAGTTTATTGCACCTTCATCCTTCCTTCCATGACAAGGCCTGGTTAGGAGCCCTATTCCTGACAGCCGTGGTATGAACTGTCAGGGCTAGAAGGGAACCGAGGGGATCATGTTCAATTCATGGTCCAAGGTGGAAAAATGACCACCAGCAGACACCACAATCTCCAGACCACCAGCTGCAAGGATTTATTGCTCTTCAGAAGGTTTTCTGCATGTTTAGCCTCACTATCCACTGTCACATTAATTTAAGGAGAACAGATGCATCTATTTCTGCTGTGCAGTGATGTTTCATGTACCCGAAGGCTGCTACCTTCTCCCTCTGCCATCTCTTCTATAGACGGCAGCCCAAAGTTTTTGACATTTCTTCACAGCTTTTGCCTTTCCATTGCTGCTGCGTTCCTCTTGACTTTCTGCTCCTGGTCAATATCTTTCCTGGCTTGTGTTAATGAGAGATGAATTAATTGTTGCAGAAGAGACTTCATGAGTGACAAGCTGCACAGAGAACCACAGAAGGTTTTCTCTTGTTGTTTTTAACATTAAGTTCTTTTGTTTCTTGATCTGTCATGGGAGATATGTTGCAGTAAATTCTACCTGGTGTAAATGGAAGAGCTCACACACATCCGCAGGGATTTAGTAAAAATTATGCCCAATGGAATTATTGTTTCAGACATTTCACTTCTATTAAGGAAGTAATTACAATGATGCAGTTGAAATGCATTTTCAGTTAAAAATAGTGAAGCCAGATGTTTTACTTTCAAATTTGGCTGTGTCCTGCTGGTGACATCTTCATAATTAGTAACTTGCCTACAAGTGTTGAAGAAGAATACCAGAAGAATTATCTAACTGAAAGTACTTAAAGCAAACTTCTTAAAATTTGGGGAACCCCATAAGAATGGAGAGCTGCAAAGAAATTTGGCTATTTAAAGGAGTCTGAGCGGTGACATGGGACAACAAGGTAGATTCACTTGTTTCATGAAAAATTAACTTGTGATTCTAGCAACACAGATCTAGAGATTAAAAATTTAATTAATGCCAGTCGTTATGGTATCATGGAAAACAGGTCTTGTCAAACAAAACTGATAGCTTTCTTTGACAAGATTACAGGTCTGCTTGATAAAGGCAACTGTGCTGACATGGTTTACATGGATTTCTCCAAGGCATTTGACAGAGTACTGCATGATTAAAAACCTTTACATTGCATTGGATTAGCAGGTGTGAGTTAGATGGATTAAAAAATGGTACAGTGACAGGTCTTAACGTGTGGTTGTTAATAAGAAGCAATGAGCATTGCTTCCAGAGCTTCTAGGGAATGGTCCTTGGTCTCACAACATTAAATTATTTCAATGAGCTACATAGGCAAACAGTTCCCAAACGCTTTTGCTTGTGGATTTCTGCTTCACTCTGACTCACAAATACTTTCCTGGTATAAAGAACCTAATATCTTAATATCTGGCAGCACTCACATCTCTTACTCTGCATTACATACACATCAGCACACACTTGTTAACTCTTGTGTCCCCAATCAAATCCTAATTTGATTGTCATCATTTTAGAAAAAGTGAGACAATGTTTTCTAGTTATGTTTCTATGCGACAGTCTAGAAAGTTAACAAATAATGTGGAACAGAGGGTAGACTAAAGTGCAATCCACTGATGTGCTTTATGTGGAACTCACACCTCACACCTTTTATTTGAAAATCTAGTGATGAACTTTACAAGATCTATCTGTAATATAGAAGTCTGTCTTGGAAAACTCAGAGGGCATGTTTCCATCAGTTACTGAGTTTTATTTGTAACAATGTGACCAAGGTAGCCCCTGGATAATTAGAAATATGAAATTGAAACCAAGAATTGATTTTTTTTTCTTTGATGAGACTTCTATAAAAATCTTGTGTCCAACTTTGGTATACACCTTCCTAGAATGATGTGGAAACACTCAAGAGTTTAAAAACAGAAGCACAAAATTGTCCCAGAAGACAGAACAATACCCATGCAGTGTTATTCTTGTGAAACTCTATCTATGCAGTTTATTAGCAAAAGCATTGATAGGCACCTTGATCACTGTCTTTAGATTACCACAGATGGAAATGATGTTCTGTAGGGAGAAGCTATTCAGTCTTTCAGATAAATGTATAACAATAGCTGGAAGACAAAATCAAATTGGAAAAAATATTTTCCTAGCAGTGAAGTTAATTAAATGCTGAAGCTGCTTACCAGGAAGCTCATTAGTCTCCAGAGTCTTTAAAATGGTCTCAAGAAATGCTATGTCCCAATTTCTAGGAAAGGTGTCATGTCTAGTATGAGCAGGTGATCCAGACAAATTCTGCAGTGCTTCTTTCTGCTCTGAGAGGCTATAGATTTTTGAATGATGGAATAAAATTCAGAAATACTTTTTCTGTGGAAGCTTAAACTTTGAGATACTTTGGTGCAGGGCTCACTGACATCAGCTGAAAGACTCGTTTACTTTTCTAATTTTTTTTTAAATCAGGCTTATAGATTTCAGACATTTTCATGATGTCTGATATCAGGTGACACCATCAGTTGCCAGATGTTGGTGCCCCAGTGTCCATTCTTGGGAGTGCTTTCCAAATCATTGTAATGGTTTCTTGTTGTGGGTGTTGACAGAGATTGACACTAGGTAGAAAGATCTGTCTTTGCAGTTAAGCATTTTCTGTCTGCCTATGTCTTACACTAGGATTTACTTGTCTAAGCTGAATTAATTGTAAGGATTGAGACACTGAAGTTAAAAAACATCTTCCAAATTGCTTTGACCTTGTCCAAGGTCTACCTCTCATACCTCTGCGTATCCAACCACGATTAATGTTTTCTATCCTTTCCATAGGAATCTAAGGAGGTTTTTATTCTCAGCACCTTGGGTGTGCCTCTTCCTCCAGGAGAAAAGCCATTCACCTTGGAGGGGCAGTATGTGTGCTCCTCTCAAAGGTCCCATGAAAAATGCCTAAGGAAGGAAACTCTTGTCAGTAGGCATAACTTTGAGCACAGACAGAACTTAGGTTTAACTATTGGGTTATAGAAATGGTGGGAGAGATTAAAAAAAATATTTTTCTCTCTCTCCTTTAAGTGTTGTTGTAGATCGTTTATTCTGAACTGACTTTTAACTAATACACTTGAAAATACATTATGCAGACCATGTTTATTTCTCCCACTTCTAACAAAGGAAAGCAAATAGTAGTGGTTCTCCAACCACAGTAATACCAATTGCTTACGCAAAGAAGTAAGGGAAGAACAGCAAACTGACATCAAGGATCAAGAAAAAGAGAATGTTTTTCTAAATACAATTACCAAGAGGACATTCCAAAGAGAAATTCAGTACATAAATTAACTTGACTCTGGACAACTCCATGTAGATACTTCATATGACTCCCATCACTAAATTATCTTGGGGATAATTGTTTACTGAAGACAGACAACACGCTAGTCCATGAACACACATAGCAGGCATAGCTGTTGTTCCATTAGAAGGTTATAGACACATTAGTTTGATGCAGGGATGCAATTAGGAAACATTCTACTGGAATAGCAAAACTTTGGACGCATCAACTTAATTCAAGATTTACTCCTCTCCCTCCCTTTTTCCAGGGCTTGTATAATGTTCATTACTTCATTTAGTGAGAAAGTTTATCCACCAAAACCTTTCCAGCTATACACAGGCATAATGGTACTAGAGGTTGCCTTGAGTCTGGGCAGAAAAATTCAATTTAAGCCGAAGAAAAGCCATAAAGAATTATGTGTCATTCTTTTGAAATATAAGTAAGTTCTGGTTTGGTTGATGTTTATTTAGAAAGGTAAAACTTATTCCTATATCTGCTAGAAAACCTGACCAAAACCAAAGCCTGAAGAGATTTGTTCATGATGTTTAAATAGGCATAGCTCCTTTCTCTAGCTCATGTCATGACACCAGGAAGATCACTTTGCTGCTCAACAGCGATTAAGAAGCAATAGGAGAAGCAGTTCGTGGAAAGCATTTTCTGTCTCACACAAGTAGATTATCCACCTGCAGCAGCTGCTGTATAAGAAAAGCTGAATTTTTTTGAATTTATGAGTAGCACTCAGCTTCACAGTCAGGCACCTGCCTGTGGGTGTCTGCAATGCAAAAGTCTTTATGGGAGGAAGGTGTTTAAGCTCTTGCTGTACACAGGATATACAGTCAAAGGACTCTATAGGTTACTTATGTGACCAAATGTAGTTGTCGTCTTTAGATCACCTAGACTCTATGTTGCATCTCCACTACATCTCCAGTACTCCGAATCTGGAGTTGATCCTACCCTAGTTGCCAAATATCAGTGCTGGTAAGAGGGCTGAGAAGGCGGTAAGGAAACATGAGTTTATAGCTCTAGTTTTGGACAGTGGAACTTTTTGGTCAAGTACAAGAACAGAAACTTTTCCACTCTGTGACATTTCTATTTAGACCTTGCCCAAAGCCTCTTTCATTTGGTAAGACCAGTCCAGCAGAGATCTATTAGACACTGTGAAGGCTACGTCTCCCTTTCTGCCCTCCTCTACTTACCTCTGCTAAGATTTAACATTTTTAAATAACCCTTCAGAACAGGAAGCTGCACCCAGCGTGAAGGCAAATGTCGTTACCCTGAATTCCTGGAGGACCTCAGGGTACAAGAGGTCAGTGGGAACAACCAGCTGACTAGGAGATGTCCAGCTGATTTCTCAATGCTGTAACCTTTAGGAAATATTGATGCAAAATGAAAACACTGGTTGGGTCTTCAAATAGTAAGAGATCTCATTTGCAGGATCATTTTACTTTTTTGAGTGGAAGCATCTGTGGTGCCTCCTAGGGCCTCTTCTGAAGTTAGTCTGTAATGGCATGTTAATAATCAGGTATCTGTCTGACTGCAGTCACAGTTCTTCCTGCAAATTTTTTCACGGATTATTTTATCTAAAAAAATTGCAGTTATTGATCTTAAATTTCTTTTAATTGATAATTTCTCTTTGTAATCACAAGAAATGAGAGATTTTCAACAGCTGTATATAAAATAAACACAACTTGGATGGACTCTACACAGTGTTTTCTATTAAAAAACCCCAAACCCTAAAATCTGACACACAGCATGCTTCCTTACTTTCCTCTGCATATCATGGAAAGAAAATAGACGGTAAAAGGAAGGAAGTGATTATTTGCAAACACAGGTTTAAGCAGCTTATCCTGCAGAAACAGTGCAGAGTACTGTTTCGATGCCTTCTTCAGTTCTGTTCTTGATGAAGGCAACTTACTTTAAGAAGGTATAAATGTTACTCTTCCCCATAGTTAAGGTTGATAGTACCATTTTCCACAAGCACATACCCACAGACAACACATGCTATAAGCCCTTAGATCAACGGTTAGCATGAGATTAATTAAATTCTAGGTCCCATCTAGTCTTCCTCTTTCCAGTATTTTATTTGGACTTCATTCATAAACACAATTTTTGAGTATAGCAGAGCACATAATGGTCCTTTT
>VZRU01006911.1:331182-385603 GCA_013398155.1 Pedionomus torquatus | reverse complement strand
TTTTTTTTTTTTTTTTTTTTTTTTAAAACCTTCTTGTCCTTTTTCAGTTCCCCCGTTTCCTGTTCCCATCCGCTAGCATTTTGAACTGTCATCTTCTGTCTTTCTTCTGCCAGAGACCTTGAAGCAAGTAGTCCACAGCCAGGTTCTTAGAAAGACTTTCCTCTACACTCTTTTATCTGTATTACTCTGTGCACATGGAAACATGGTGTCTTCTGGTTTTCTTCTCCCTTCTGTTTCTTTACTCTTCAAGACCCACTTCTGCAAGTGATACTTAAAAGACAGCAAAAAAATAGTGGTGGAACAGCTCTGTAATGACAGCAGTCATTATTAATTCATTTATAAGAAGGATACTTGAAAATTATTCAGAATCATCAAGCTGTCACATTACTAGCCTATGTAATGAATAGGAGCCCACTATTCTTTCTTTCTCTCCTTCTTTCCTCATTCATGCTCACCTCTGTCTTGGATCAAATTAGAAAACAAGCTCTTCAAATCAGAGACTGCATCCTCCTGTATCTTGGGGACTTGGAGTGCAGTAATCGTGAGAAACCTAGTTTACATATAAAAGTTATGATTCATTGGAGACATGCATAAATTGCAAATAATCAAAATTAATTATATACTCTGGGTCAAGAATGATACAGCTTGTGAATGATCAGAATATTAGAATGATCAGAAAAAGCTTGTACCTTTCTCTGCAGAAAAAGTTCTCAATAGCAGCACTGAGGAGGGAGGCAGAGGAAACAAATGAGAGGTGAAGTAGAAAGCAGAAGTAGGTTTGTATGGTAGCCTCTTTACTGCAGAAAAGTTTTGGAAGAGTGAGCACTAAATGTGACCTCATTTTGTTACAATTCCAAGAAGGAACACATTTGTTTCATTTACCCTGAATGGAAAGCAGCCAATATGTATACCAGCTTCAAAGATGTGTCCTGTACACTCCAAGGTGAAATTGTGTGTAGGCTGCCATACACCTGTTACTTCACTGCTACACCTGAGGACGCTTTTGCAGAGCGTTTCCAAACACACCAGCAGAAAGACTGGCCAAAAGACCACATGAAAAGTTGCACAGGCAATCTGTAGTTTTCACCAGATTATATACCCTTCATCTATGACTTAAATGAGGTTGCAGTACTTTCCTTTCATTGGGTTTCATGAGAGTTAAAGGACAGTTCAGAACCTGATGTAATTCCTCATGTTAGACATTTGTATGGTAAGTAAAGTGAAGTAAAGGAGATACTTTATCCAGAAAAACTACTGACTTTCATCACTGAAAGGAAGAGCAGGACATGGACATCAGTCTTGTGTGGGTATGGGAGAATTCTGGGTTTATACAGATCAGAAACTTGCTCTGATAAAAACATTCCCTGAATAGCAAATATGGGCCCCTTGGATGTGGAGGTCACATGCTGGTGGAAGACCATGCAGTCACGTTAGCTTGCTTAGGGCCTTGTCAAATATAGTGCTGAACAAAAAAAACCCAAAACCATAAAATTCATACTCACTAGAATGACATTGGGCCTGAAAACAGGAATTACTTTCTGAAAGTCATTTTTGTGATTATAGTGCCTCAGAAGACCAAAAGAAGGAAAATCTCAGGAGAAATTGGTTCCCACTGTACATGCATACTTTATGGCAGCAAACCCTAGTCCATTAAAAGACATATATATATATATATATGTATACATAAAATACGTATCTGCTTCTTCCTGCTTGTCAAGTCCTCAATGAAGGCCTAGCTTTCCACTCAAACAGGCAAATTCTGTGTTAAGTATAGTGTTAGCTTTGTTATCAAATTCAGCACGGCCAGAATTTTGGTTCCACACTACTAGATACTGTGCTTGCTAACACAGTACATAGGATGTGTCTATATGAATTGTGTCTCATTCCCAAAATAGTATGGTTTCATCTGAAAATGCAGATCTGCCAACTTCAAAACATTGTACATAAATATTTACCAAATTTTAAGTGAAATGCAAAAAAAAATAGGTTTCTGTTAGAAATCCTCATTTCTGGCAGCCTACTCAATAGTCTGCAGGAGAATTTGTTGCTATATATATGTAAACAAAGATGTTATTTGATGTTTATATGTAAAGAAAGATGCTATTTGATGTTATGAGAAGGTGATAAATAATTTGCAATTGGCCAAGTGTATACCTAAGTGGGATAATAGTTTTGTACATGACATGGTAAAAAACATCAGGAAATTTTTTATAAAAGTAACTTCTAAAATTGCTGTTGCTCCGTTATAAAAGAAAAATGGACAGACTTCATTTGTTGAGTTGCATCAGTCAACCAGAATTGTCTTCACTACAGTAACAAGCATTTTTATATGAAAAATTTTACTAGCCAAATTATTTTCTCTTGCTGTTGAAATCAAAAGTTGTTTTGCTGAATAAAGTGGAGTCACACAATGGCAAATGGGAGAGGAAGAAAACTGGCTTTGTGAAACATCCCGAAAATTAAAATGTGTGATGGCATGACATTTTTCTTTTAAAAGAAGAACTTATGCAGGGTACTGTATTTGTGTGGTAACACGTTCTACACACCTTCAGTCATAAACTGTGCTAGGGAAAAATAAATCACTATGTCTTAGTAACAAAACACATTGCATAAAGGCAGAACTGTGACCATAGTTAGTCATTTTGATAGTTATTCTTCAATGTTTTTCAAAACTGTGCTATGGTGTGAATCATTTGACACATCTCTTAATTCTACCAGCTATTAATATGAGCATCAACTTTCATTTGGACCCTCAGCAGCAAAAGAGAATGAATAAACACTGGTACTACGTTTGATTAAACGGATGCACCTCTAGTACTAAACCACTGAAATCAGAAACACTGGATAGGTGATATTTATGCCACTAATCAGAACCAATAAGACCATGGAGCAAGTCTGGGATTTTTTCTGTAAGTAGTGCATTTTATTTTAATTATATGATATGATCACCAACATGCTGATATCAGTGAACAGTCCATGTTGTGCCACTAAACTGCTAAGCATTCAACTTGAAGGGCATATTTAAAAGTTAGGCTCCTATTCTTCTCATCAAAATATGGACAACAGTAAAATAAAGGAGTGGATTGGAGTACAGTTGGACTTGTCCATCCATCACCAAGAAACATTGTTGGGCATCGCTCAGAATTCTGCAGCTGCAGATGTCTGTTGGCCTTGCTTCTGACCCTTTGAGCAACTATCAATTTGTGACTATATTTTATTCACAGAAGTCCCTACTAGACTCAGATCCCAGTCGCAGAGGCACTGTGCCACTTCCCTGTCACTGACACGGAAGAGTAACCCCCTGTCAGCTGGGCACCCCCTTGCCTCCTTTACGACCACCACAGCCTCCAGCGCCTCATTTCAGATAATTATGCTGTGCATGAATCATTTTTTAATGTTTGGTTTAATACACACAGATTCTTTAAACAATAAAAAAAAATCAGCAAACATCATCACGATCTGGAAATCTCTTTCTTAACTTAGAAAACGGTTTCTTAATGGCACAGGGGGAGAACACGACAGCAAGCTTGACAACATAATTAGAAGATTGTTACGAGGAAAGGGAAAAGCATTCTTTATACAGCTCTTACTACTTTCAATAAGATTATTCTCCCTGAATAGCTAATCAGCTTTTCTAGCTTCCCAAATCCATGTGCTTTAAGCTGCTCTCACAGTTCTTCTTAGTTGCTAAATGGCAAACAGTGACACCTCCAAAAGGGAAATTTAAAGTGTTAACCAAATGTGAGCAAACAGCATGATGGAGACTGCAGATAAAGAGATCTTTGGCAGATTAGCAGCAATTTAAGAAGATCACACTGTTACACCTGGGTTGACAAGAGCTGACAGGGTTTGTTGATCTCTGCTCCTATCTCCAATTTGAGTGTCATGTTTCAACAGAAATGAGAGGAATACAAAAAAAAAAATCCTTTCAGTACCGAACATTGGCTCCACAGCAAGTGTTTATGGCAGCTGAAACAAAAAAGAGCTAAAGAAGTAGATGAAAGGATTAAAATAAAACTGTTCATCTCTAAGTGCACAGTGCTTCCTCCTAATGCTGAGCATCCCATTCTCTCCCTCGACAGAACCTCGTCCCAGCCACTCACTACTCACTTTGATGTATGGAGGCTTTTTCTGCTGGCAAAATCTTGCAAAATAATAAAGATTGAATTAGTACTAGGAAGGAGGAGGGGAATAACAAAAAAATTCTCAGTAAAAACAACAGCAAGGACTCGTTTTGCATCGCTAATGATACAGCTTGTTAGAAGGCTAGGTTCTGAGTGTTTTTCTGTAAGTCAATTACTGGACGTTTATTTACTGAGACTTTGGTGCTCTCTGTTTGCTATCTCTGTCAATAAAAGAGCCATCTTCAGCTGAACTTTGTCACCCTCCTCCCTTATTTTAGAAACCTTTATTGATAAGAATCCTTATCAATAAATGTTCCCTTCAAAAGAAAATAAGTTATGGTTACCCTCTAGTAGAAAATGAGAGGGACATGAGACTCCTCAATATTCAGCTGCATAAACCAAATATAAATAAGTAGAAAACCAAAATATAGTGGAACATCTATAGAGAAATATAGATGGGAGTTATCTGTCTTCTGTTGGGTCTCACAAGTACCATTCCAGCAAATTTAAAGAGGTCTTAATGTGAGTACAAATATAATTTAGCATCTTGAAGGGTCAGATACATGTAGGAATCAAGGAAGTGGCTCCATGCTCACCTTAGTCTATCCAGCACAAAACACTGCTAGGCAGTTGGTGAAAAAGGAGCTTAACTTTTTTTTTTGTTTAAATAGAGATATTATCTGGACACAAGAAATGTGCTGAAATTATCTATACAGAGATGTAGAACATTTTGGGGTAGCTGCCATCCTGTGCAGAAACAACTTGTGCTCACTTTGCTTCTTAAAGGATGTGATTCAGCCTTGTGTTTAAGTTCAGCTACTGCTGACCAGCACAGCTGCAACTGATTCCCATCACAAACTAGCTCTCTTCTGCCTGCACAGGGCTGTGCAGCTGGGTAGTGATCCAACCGTGAAATGCAGATTAGTTTTCCAGTAGTTCAGCAAACTAATCCCAGTTCCCATGTGGTCACTCAGTGCACCAGGGACCTCGGAAGTAGAAGGAAGGGAAAAGATAATGGTACCACCCTTTTGATGATATCTGCAGTTAGATGACAGTTAGCGTGATATGAAATCGCACCATTACAGAGTACCTTTGGGATCAGATGAAGCCAGTCTAAATCTAAGCTTCTACCGATAGAGGTGGCCATGCTTCTTTCCAAATTTAGCTGCATGTTCACACACCCTCCTTTGTGCCTGCACTAATATTTTTGCAGCCATGGTGTGGACTGGATCATGAAACTTTTCTCATTAAAAACCTAGCCTATTTTTCATACTTAATTTTAATGTGTATCGTGTTTCCAGATGCAGCTGTGTGGTTGCTTTCACCAGCAGGAAGACAAAGGTGATGTATGGCATATAGATGTCCAGTCATGAGCAGTGGGGAAGAAGAGCTGCTTCTTTGGTAGCAATTATAGCCTTAGGTGATCTTAGGTGATCTTAGGTGATCTTTCTTCTGTTTTTACAAACAACTGTAATTGTTTGTAAAAAAAACTTGGAGAACTTAGGTAACTTTCTTCTGTTTTTACAAACAACTGTAATTTATTCTGAGCCATTGCAAGACAATAGTTGAGGAAGCCAATGTCTATGATTTCTGTTAAAACAGACCAAATTCCAGGGTCACACACTACATGTAGTTTTTCAAAAGCCAAGAGATAGAACTTGGTCCTTCAACCACTGCCACCGACATCAGTAGGTGGAGGGTCAGGCCTTTATTTTGCAAGTGTAATCTTGGAAGAAAAGGTCTTTAATGCAAAAAGCTTGGGCTTTTTCCTGCTCAATATCTCCACAAAGACAGTGCAGACAGTATTTTTCCTTACTGTGTGAGCAGACAATATGAAATTTAGTCAAGCCATCTAAATGGAGAATTAACCAGTGATCAGAGGAGTGGAAGACTGATGGAGAGCTGGCACTGTCAGTCATCTGCAGCAGGACTTTAAGGCCTAATTTTCCTAAGAGAGAATGCACTTTCCAAATTGCAGTGCAATTTTCAAAAAGTGGGAGCTGAATATTTAAATGCTTGCTTCCTCCGCACCACTGTGTTAAGCACCCAGCTGTGCTTTCACCTAAAGTCAATTTGGAAACAGCAATAAAAAAACATCCTGCATCTAGTTTACACATATAATGGCATCCCTAGTAGTGCACAAATCCTTCTAACTACATTACCTTATTTTTTAATATACAGTGTAGAATCTAATTAATGTCATGCATATTAGAATTATCAATATCCCAAGTCTCATTCCCATAGTGAATCATGAAGATCATACCAGGTCAGTTAAAGGAATTGGAATTATGACCAAGACACAAAATATCACTATATTTCATCCAACCTAGTTATAAAACTTTGTTTATTAATGTGAGCTTTATTCAAAAATATCCTCTTCTTCCTGCTGTCATGATGGCAGAAAACTCCAGGAAAGTAGGAAGATGAGGTGCCTAGTTTAAAGGAGCACCAGCCTTCTGGATAGGCAGCAGCTGAGAGTGAGTCTGAAGATGAGAATGATGGCAGATTGGGGTTGTTTTGGCAGATAAGCAGGAAAAGGGTATTTCTTATATATTAAAATTTTCATTTTAATAAAATGATACAAGGAGGTATCCTCGTAACCTCCCATGATTTGTGACTTCAGACTTCCTGAATCTAAAGACTCTGAGAGGCAGCAGAGGTGTTTTGTTTAGGTGTCACCAGAGCACTGGGATCATTTAGTAATGAGACACTTTTCACCCTTATCTCACAGTGAACTCAAGCTGCAGGACTTGGTAACTTTTCATTTAAAATGAAACATAGCAAACCCAACAGACATCAGCCTCCATAAGTGCTAAAACAGATGTGAAATAGGATATTGCAAGTCACCACAAGTAATGTCTATGAGGTAGGCTTGAGGAAAAAATAGCTTTATTCTAAAAATTTGCTAATTCCATTCAAATCCTTTTTAGCTGTCGGATAGAGCACCTAGGAGAACTCTAGAGTTCTCCTAGGTGCTCTATCTATAGAGTGTGTATTTTCTTCTCTCCTTTTAACTGTCCTTATTCCCAGCTACAGTGACCTTACATTAGGATAATATTTTTTTCCAGGGAAAGTACAAAGCTCCTCATTTCAGAAACTGCAGGGTACTCTCTAACTGGTGGTGGATGTGGTGCTTTCACACCTCCCCATAACACTGGCTGCTGGCAGGAACATCACAGCGCCAGTAGACAGAGCTAGCGCTGCTGTGTCCCCAGCAAAATATGCTAATTGCCAGCCAGCGTATTTGATCCAGTTGTTGGCAGGTTTTGGGGTTGCATTTGTGAACACAGATTTTGCTCAGAAAAAGAAGGGAGACAGTATTTCAGGACGGGAGAAAGGAAGAATTATTATGGACTGTTCAGAGGCAGATGTAAGCCACCGGCAGTGCAGCATTTCCATGTTTGTGGAGAGGTCTGGGCTAATACTGGGAGCTGAGTGTGGCTCTGCTGATCCACAGACAGGTGTCTTGCTCACCACCATGTTTGTCCTCTTGTGACTAAATTCTCGCTGAACATCTCTCATGAGTTGCAGAGGTTCTGGAGTTAATGAGCTTATAGGAAGGTTAGGCCGAGGATATTAACGGCTCCAGTTTTTTTGGCTTCACTGTAATGTGCCAAAGCTGTTGCCATTAGATTACCCTGTTCCCTAGTCAATTATATTAGTATTGTCAAAAATAATGCCAAGGCTGTATCATGTTTGTTCTTGCCAGCTGAAGAGACTATAATGGACATTGTATTTATGGGTTTTCCATATAATCTGAAATAAGCTAGTCTATCTTTTTAGACAAGCAGCTTTTCTTGGAGTTTTTTGAGTGATATTTATTTTAAAAATATAAAATATATTACTAAGGCAAGCCAGAAATATTTCACAGCTAGTAAAAAATAGGAAGATGGATAATTTATTTCCACTGCTAGCTTCCAAATATTTTTTCCACCATTTTAAGGACAGTCTTCATTTTGTAATCTGAAGAAACAGCCCAAGGTATAAGAAGAAGATTAGCTGAATATTACATTGATACTGAATATATTACATGAGTTCCCACTCAGAAAGCAAAACAGGCCAAAGATTACCACAATGAGAACAGAAAACTAAAACAGGCTGATACTAAATATACATTGGAACCAGAATATGAAACACAAGAGATGAAAGAGAACAAAGATCATCCAGTCTGTCTCCCTGTGAGAGTGAGATTATTCGCTCTATACTTCTGCCAGTGCTAGGTATATTTCAGTTTTTAAAGGCCTTTTCACTTCCCTTAGAAGAAATTTTCACAGATCAACAAAGGAGGAGTTCTTGCAATAGCCATTTTAACAGTTTTATTTATAGTGTCAGTCCATTAGTGTTAATTACAAAATGCACAGTAATCACAAGAAACACTTCCTCCTTGATGTCTATATCCATATAAATGGATATGTTAATGTTATGCCATTCACTTATTTTCCTCCACTCTGCCTATCAACTTAGTCATTGCTTAATCAAGCAGCAGTTTATATATTTATGTCTATGCACCCAGTCTTTTCATCAGTTGTGTTGCTCTTCCAAATTCCCTTCAAATTGACAGTATCTTTCTTGCTAAGTGATGGTTGGCCAGGGTTGACTTCAGTTTTCCAGGAGGACTCACAGAAATTCCTTTGGAAAAGGGACACCTTGAAGTAGGCTGTCCAAGGTAGCATTCAGGATTCTTGCAGCACTATAACGATGAAAATGTTCCACTCCATGTTTTTCTTCTGTATTATGGCTTCCTGGGTTTCACCTGCATATTGAGTCCTGTGTTTCAAATGGTATTTACCTACAATGCAATCACTTGTGTTTTCCTAAGCCAAACCCCATGTTATTTCCATATCATGCCAACGTTTTCAGGGTCTATGTGGGTCTTTATTATTTCTCTGTCTTGGCAAATTTTGTAGTTCTATATGCAGTAGTGCTAGATGAGGTGCTCATACTGTCCTCAAGAGCTCTGGAGGAGTGCACTGACTCAGAAAATAAGGAAATCGTCACACCTCACTAGCCAATCTGACCAGCTATCTACTCTGCGGTTATCTGTTTCTGCTCATGGGCATAGTCCCTATGACTGGAGCATTCTGGAGCAATGTGAACATGCAGGGGTTGTGGTTTGTCCTGATGATATTCAGAGAAGGGTTCTGCCCCTATACAAAGGGCATTGGTGTTCTTTTCTTTATTCCTTTTTCACGATCTTTTGTAAAGAGAAAAAGTGAGGACCCGTCTCTGAACCCACTAAAAGCTTAACCATCTGTCTGACAAGGAACATGCAGCATAGCATTCACCATGACAGAGTTTGTGGAAAAATCACTCTTGGTTGGGGAGCTTTCACCCAGCACATCATATATGCCAGATTCCAAACCAGGTTCCTAAAGACGTCAATCACACAGAGATGTTTTCTGACAGAGGAACACAGCGACTAGGACAAATTCTACAATTGCCTCAAAAGTGTGATTGACAGAATACCAAAACACAACTTACACTTCATGATAGGTGACATTAATGCCAAAGTAGATGCGACAACCAAAGAATGGAACGAGCAGCAGGGAAGCCTGGGAGAGGAACGTATCAACCCAAATCCAAGGGACTCTGGCATCATGCTTTGTCTCTTACCGTATTCACATAAGCAACCTTTCACTTCTAAACTGCAAATATGCAATTTGCCAGACATCAAGAAAATCCCAGAATAATGCAAACCTCTGCTTTTTTAATCCTCCCAACAGATCAGCCACATTGGTCTCAATTTCAGATCCAGATAAGCTGTGCCAGGTGCAATGACTTATGGAGCACTCAAAACCAAAGCAAGCAACAGTTACAGGAATGGCATTATATAGCACCAAAATATGTCAACATGAAGCTGCAGGAGACAATGATCTACTATGGCATTAGACAAGAGACTAAGCATCTTTGGAAAGCATTGCCTGTTTTAAATTACTAGCCTTTGATTGAAAGACAGGTGATGGAAATCACTAGCTGAGAAACTGAGGTACTACCAGTTAGCTGTGAGCTAAAATCAGATGGAATCTAAAATCAGATGGAAGCACTGAATGTAGTTGTGGAGTATGTGCTTTGGATACCAACACACAAACTCTCACTTGAAGTCATCAAGTGGAAAAAACCCTGAGAGTACTTCCAACAACCTCTGGCAAACAAAACTGCTGAAAATGGAGGTTTGCACAGATAACCTCAAGAATCTGTAGCAAATAGCAGCAGCAACAAATAATAGCCCTTAGCCTGAGCTGCTCCAATTGCTGTGTTACCACTATCAAAACCAACACATATAAAACTATCTAGATTTATCCAAATGAGCTGCCAGCATTCTGACTGTAAGTGTAACTATTCTTGAAGCTAGAGACTGAAGAAGACTCATAGTAAATTGCCAAATGGGACTAGAGTTACTGAGGCAGACTCAATGGTTGGAATGAAGCCTGGCCAGAACTTTCTAAGGCTTGTGTTCCACTTCTAAATAGGGTTTCGGTAGCATGAGTAGCTACAGGACTTCAGGAATGTGAAGAAGCAGATATAGAAGCATAACAGAAAATTAAGACAAACAGTACGAAAGAGAACAGAAAAGGCTTCTTCAGAATTCTGTATGCTTTCTTCCCGTAAGAAGTCTCTTTCCTAACTTACATGGGTGAAGCTATTGACAAGTGAATTGCCTTGGAAGTAATTACGGCTGTTTGTAGAGATGTCAGACTAAATTTTGCGTTGCCCCTACAAACACTGGGCAGTGAAATAGCACAAATATTATTAATACACCTCCATTTCTTCTTGTTTCTTCATCAAGGACTCAGAGCTCAAGGCCAATGGCCTTTACCTTAGATAGTCTGTTTTGTTAACTTAACCTTCAGCACTCATATCATTGATATTTATATACACTAACATAGTGAAGAAAAATTTCTCTTATTTCTGGATGTTCAGTGATTAGATCAAGACTGACAAGACCAAGGATATAGAACAGGATGAGAAATGTTACTCAAATGTGACAAAATGATATTCAAAAAAAAAAAAAACAAACAAGAACAAAAAAGGAGATGATGCTCTGCAGCAATAGAAAGGCATTGAAATGGTTTACAGTGTAATGGAATTACACTCTAATTATACAGACAGCACTTCTTGATGTGCCTGTGTTCATTCTTGCTTGACTTGATCACAGATTCATAGAATTGTTTGGAAGGAACCTTTGAGATCATGTAGTCCGACCATCAACGTAACTCTGATAAAAAGCAACAACCCGTCACTAAACCATGTCTTTTAAATACCTCCAGAGATGGTGCCTCAATCACTCCCCCAGGCAGCCCATTCCATCCTATCTGGATGTGTAACATCCAGAAAAGTATAATGCTTGCAATTATTCAAGGAATGCCCCCTTCCAAAATTATTGATGTTGGGCAGAGAAAGACTTGGGAGCACTTGTGGAAGAGAAGCTCAACACGAGCCAGCAGTGCGCACTGGCAGCCCAGAAAGCCAACTGCATCCCAGGATACATCAAGAGAAGTGTGCCAGCAGATCACAGGGGGTGATTCTCCCCCTCTACTCTGCTCTCATGACACCCCACCTGGAGTACTGTGTCCAGCTCTGGAATCCTCAAAATAGAAAGGACATGGACCTGTTGGAACAGATCCAGTGGAGGGCCACAAAGGTTATTAGAGGGATGGGACACCTCTCCTATGAAGACAGGTTGAGAGAGCTGGGGTTGTTCAGCCTGGAGAAGAGAAGGTTCCAGGGAGACCTTATATCTGCCTTCCAGTATCTGAAGGGAACCTACAGGAGAGCAGGAGAGGGACTCTTTGTCAGGAAGTGTAGTGACAGGACAAGGGGTAATGGTTTTAAATTGGAAGAGGGGAGATTTAGATTAGATACTAGAAAGAAATTCTTTACCGTGAGGGTGGTGAGGAACTGGAACAGGTTGCCCAGAGAAGTTGTGGATGCCCCATCCCTGGAAGTGTTTCAGGCCAGGCTGGATGGGGCTTTGAGCAACCTGCTCTAGTGGGAGGTGTCCCTGTCCATGGCAGGTGGTTGGAACTCGATGATCTTTAGGGTCCCTTCCAACTCTAACCATTCTATGATTCTATGTTAGTTGTCACTCCAGTCTGAAAAAGCTGAATGGACCCCACATGCCTTTTTAAAGAACAGATGAGGTTTCATCCATTTCACCCAAGGACCTTTGCCTGCTGATGTACCTAAGCAAAAAGGTGTAAGCAAATCATTCTAGCATATACAGACATAGATGCAATGGTTTGGCTTCACCAAACAGTCAAAAGGTTATCTCCCTTTTAATGTATGATACATTGATGCTTTTTTAATTTCCTATTACACATGCTTCAATATAAATATTTAATTCTATCATATCAGCTTACTGTGCAGTAATAAATTAATGTCAATGTGACACATCTAAAACAAAGAAGTACATTACTTCTTGCATGACCAGATACTTAGTAGCAGTCCTACTAGTAGTGGAAGCTTCAGAAGGCTTAAGGACAAAGAAATGTCTGCTATATAGATGCCAGCTGGCAAGTCATCAAGTATCCAAAGACTATCTCAACTTTCAACAAGAAGAAAAACAATCAGGCAGCTCTCTAAATGCTGAGATTGGATCACTCTTCTTTAAATGTGTCCACTATAAAATTCCCTCCCTTCACTGTTATTTAAAAATTAATATCCATTTGGGTATAACAGTGCAGACAACATTTAAAGCTCAAGCTGGAAATGGTTTTCCTTCCACAGAATATAATTTGTGTGTGTGCGCGTGCACATAAGGGCATGCAGATGTGCAAATATTTGTGTACAGCTACATCTGTCTGCCTAAAAACTTTTGAAATGTTGATGAGTTTTAATGAAATTTGGCAGACTAGAAATCTCAGAGCTACAGGTCGTAAGGAAATAGATTGCAAAGTAGATAAGCATGATTTTGCCATTTTGTCCTCTCCAGGAAAAGGCTCCTATGTAAGGTCAGTCTTTAAGAGACACCAAAGAATTTGATCCTTGGTGAAGATTTCTATTCTGTGTAGATTTAAAAACTTTTAATAAGGCATAAACAGTGAATCTCGAACTTTTCCACGTTCTCAGCATTTGCAACATCTGTCCTGCATGGGTTCTTTGATGTTTATAAAAGATGTTTGTAAACTACATTTAATAGTATAAATAATTTAAAAAATAAATTAACAAGGAAACAAATCCACTGGAAATGTATGCTCTAGTTTTCAGGGAATTATTTCTTTCTATTAAATAACTTTATTTTTGACTGAAACTGCTTAAAAGGGCAATAAGAAAATATGTTACAACTTAAAAATTGTTACAGGCTAACAAAACTCAGCTGGAAAGTCATACCATGAAGATTTTCCTAATTTCAGACACCATTCCAAACTTTTTTGGGTAAATGCTCTTCGAGCATTCAAGTCCCTCCCTTTTATTCATTCTTTCATATAAAGATTTTATCTCTGGTACTAATAGGAAGGCCTCCTGTGAAAATATTTCTCGTATAAAACTTTTGTTCTGTGTTCAGGCATTAACGTGATTCATACCACCCAGTCTGAGCCACTCCACTGGAGACTCAGCATCAGGAGTTTAGTCAATAGAGTGAAGTCTCCCTCTGTCATAAGAGAAAGTTTCAGCAACACCCCAAAAGAGGTCCCTGTGTCTCTGCATTGACTCATAAGGAAGTCCAAGTCATCTAAACCAAAATTTAAATTTCTTAGTTAATTACATTTAGTCCTGGAAATATTATGAGACTTTATTAATATTAACTTCTTAGGAATCTCACAGGATTCCATCTCTGGTGATAAGCAGCTTAACTTGCAGCATGCTCCAAGCTACCCATGCAGAAGTTTATTTGGCTGTTGGGCTTGCTTCCAGCCATTTCCCTCAACAAGGGACTGTGGGCCCTGTTGACAAGGTGACACCTTGCTTCAGGGTCTGCACCTGACAAAATGGTACGCCAAGGTGGGCTCCCTGCTCCCCCAAGAGTCTTCCAAAGTTATTTCAGTTCCTGTGCTCTCAGACAAGTCCATACTCCATTGTGTCATGCTCTGGAGAGAGAGACATAGTGTCATCCTATAAAAAGACTATCTCTGGTAGACTGCATTGTCACTTGTTTTGAGGACCAGCTATTTTACTGCTGCAGAAATAGTCAGCAATCACTGGGGCAGAACACCAATCCCCTGCTACCAAAAGAGGTCTTACCCCCTGCCTATGAAGTGTGTCTATGAAGAGTCATCTAAAGCTATTGTAGATTATACACAGAAATTACTTGCCATGAAAAAACAAGCTTGGATCTCAGGCTTCCATAACTTCATGGTTTGCTGATTTTCAGACTTCTGCCTCAGATGCTGCCTAACAAGACAATCAGAGGGGCCATGTAAACCATCCCATTGCCAAACTGACTTCTGTTGTATATACTTTATTCTTATTTTGTGTCATTTTTTCAACTGTAAGAAACACTACCACATGCTCCAGAAAAACAGATGTGAACTGCAATCTGCTATAGCATATATGTATTTTGTTTACTCTCCTCTCACCAATCAGTCACTTAAACATAAACATGGACCAGATGCAAAGGTCAGAATCTCTCAGATATCAGAGAAAAAAACCCCATAAATGCTAAACAGAACCTAAACAAAAGGTGTGGAAAAGAGCTTGGGCTGCTTGAGCGGCCCTATGATGCATAGAAGTATGTGGATTTTAGTTGGGCATTTTTTATCCTGCCTTATCATTTTGACAGCTTGGGAAATAGGAACACTATTGTATGCTTATAAATTTTGCATGCAGATATGGCCGAACAAATCTACCTGAAGAGATACTTTAATGTGAGGAGAAAGTGTTCTGAAAATAAATGACAACAGCACTGTGATTCCCTCTTAGTGTAGAGAACTGGACTGCAACCATAAGTGATACTGTGATCAAAGGGTTGTACACAGGTGAGCATCCTGGGAGCAATCTTGGGAATGAATTGTGACTCAGAGTTGCAATTTGGTCACTTGCTTTTGCTTGGCTTTAGGAGTAGGTTGACAGTGATTTGAAGCATCCCCTTGCCAAGCCCAGCTTACTCCTTTCTATTAAATAGTGCAGTGAGTCTGGGTGGAGCCCTGGGAGATATGTGAAAAGAAGGCATAGTCTATTCATTTCTTGTGAAATCTCCATCCTTTTATGGTGGGCTTTCAGATGGATTGCCCACACAGGAATGCAAGAGTGAAGAATGATTTTGCAGCTGCAGAATGATTCCGGCAGAGTTTCATTTCTCGCTCCCTCCGCAGAATCCCCAGTCTATCAGATCATGCTGCAGCAGGCGGTCAGACTGTGGGATTTAGTGCTGGGCTCTGGCCAAAGAGCAAAAGCAGGTATTCTTTGAACCATGGGACCCCATAAGCAGCGTGCCCCAATTGCTAGAAAGCATGCCAACTCCCCTGTGCATTGGTATCCTCCAGACCAGAGTGACCTGCTGCCCAGGCCAGGGCAGGAGCCCTGGGGTTGTGCTGCAAGCCATACGCTGACAGAGTTTCTTTTGGGAGCTAATAGTTTGGAGTCTTACTCTCTCTATTGGCAAGTTAGTTGTGATAAGGAAACAGGTTTCCCTCATCTTCTGTGGATTGAATCTTGATATTGTAACTTTGGGCCCAAATGGCCATCTTTGTTCATGTTGAATAGTAGCTTTCTCACTTTGTGGAGTGCCTGATTTTGAGGAGGGTGTCTCTAAGTTGTGTGTTCACAGTGACTTCCCAGGGTACCTCCTGGGGTGCTGGTTTTCCAAAGACCTAAAAGAAGGCATCAGATGGAATCTGCTAGAGCTACTGCCCTAGCTAAGGGTGGAGGATTTCTTTCTACAGCAACCAGGAGGTGGCTGGGACAGAGCTTTCACTGGGATGTGCTGCCAGAACATGGCCAACATGGCATGGTCACCCAGATTTGGGAACTGCAAAGTGTGCAGGAATTGGGAAGATATGCATGCAGATGTCTCTCTAAAGTGGCATGCTCTCCCACACAAGTCTGGAGATGCAGACTGTTTCAAGAAGCAGTGCATCACGCAACACGAAGGAGGATGGTAGGAATTAGCTTTATATCTCATTCATTCCAGTCCTGAATTCTTTTTCGCAGTTGTTATTTACAGTCTAAGCCTGTAAATTTGAGCCAGCAATATAATTATGATATAAAGATTAATTATAGAAAATTTCAAGAGGAAAAAGCATCTTTTAAAAGAGGAAATTGCTAAAAGCAACAATCTCAAATCCCGTCTTTTCACAAGCTATTACAAAGAAGGAGACTCCAAGCTGCAGTGGCCTTACTCACACACAGGCCAGAGGATTTATGTTACTTTATACATTTTCCTTTATTGACTACGTTTACAGAAAGGGCTACTAACAGTCCTTAATTGGTATTCCTCAGACTTGAATTGGTGCTCAGAGAAGCCACTACAGTCAGAGGCATGGGCTAACCCAGAGTAATGTACTTTTACAGGGAAAAATAATCTGCCATCAGCTGGTAGGAAAGGCTTTTTTTATCTGTTACAGTGTGCATTGCATGGTCAGTGGAAGATCTCTCAGGACCCGCTGTTTTCCTTATCCCAGACTTCAATAAGCAATGTCAGATGCTGCATTCTCAGCTGTGTGTATAGTAGCAGCTACACAGCTTCCAGATTCCCTCATCCAGCTGCTGCTTCTCCTGGGTATGTCTGGTTTCAGAGTCAAACCCTAGCTTGGACTATATGACATGGCTTATATTCATGTGTTATTTAACCATGAAAATTCTGAGTTAACAGCGAAGGTAGGCAGGATAGCCAGAGCTCAAATGATACCTTGAAAATAGCTTGTTTGCACCTTTCAGTAAATTACTACAAGCACAAAAGCGGAGGACAGAAGCTTAGGCTGTACATTTACAAATTACAAATGAGTTTATAAGTAATTTTACTTTAGAAAAGGCTTTCAAAAAGACATTGAGGCTTTCAGTGTGTATGCACTACAATTTTCCTGCACACCTGATAGCTGGCAGTGTTGACATTTGTCTGCACAATGTGAACATATAAGCTCAGTCCATTGCAATGGGAAGAAGAAAAGAGGGTAAGTCCCTGAAGATATTTTTTTTTCTACAACATGAGTGTTTATATTTTAATCCCATAGTATAAGCTCCTACAAACAACATTTCCATAACTGAAGGAGATTTGTTGATATCTGTGACAGCAATACTTTGAAAACTCAAGCAGCCTCTAATAGACAGCCACTGAACTGACCTGTCATCCTGCATTCAGGCTTTTCTAGACCTCAAAGTACTGATGTATGACCTGTAGTAAAGAAAAGTAGGTTCTTTTGGATTATTGCATCTGCATTTAGAAAACTGAACAGAGAAAAAACAGCTTCAGGGAACTTGTTTGTATAGGCGACCTCTGTACCATCTGGGGTCTGTATTATAGGCAACACCTGGCATTAAAACTAAGCATATAGCCTGGTCACTTTCTATTTATTAATTTACGTGTGATATTAGCGTCTACTCTCTGAGGCATACTTGGCTTTGTCTTAATTCTACTTACTCCAATGTCAGTAGTTAAATTTCTACTCATTTCAAATAAAGAAGAATATTTAAAATGCATAATGAAGTGAAAGGTAAATAAAGGAAAACCTACAGGACTTTTTCTAAATCAACAAATAAATATTAATTAGCCAAAACCTGTCATGAACACTACCAACATGATAAAACATTTGTTTCATATTACTTTAGCTTTAAGTCTTCATCTAGAGTGTAACGGTGATATAGTTCATATATTATAAACCTGCATATGCTGCAGACACATTAGGGTGTTTCTCATTTCAAATCAGATTTGCTTTCTGTATTCCTGCCTTCATTTCCACTGAGTTAACTTTAACTACAGTGATGCTGGAGAAGAATGCAGCCTAAGTTTCCACAAGCAGTGTTGAAGATAATGATGCACAGATCAATCAAGAAGAGGGAACCAGAAGAGTTAAAAGGACTTGAGGAGAGTTTTGTGGTTAGTACTACACTGATGTTTATGCTAGAAGGTCATTAAATGTTACATAAATGCAGAAATATAAGTGCTTAAAGAGTGGCTGTGAGACCAAAGGGGAAAGGTATGTGGGAAGAGTAACAATTTGTTCTAAAGGAAGACGGCTCTACAGCACCATTTATGTTCTGTATTAGAACTTGCTTTGACCCAGGAGAAGGGGTGTACACCAGGGGAATTAAATTTGTTGATGATACATACTAGGAAGGGGCAATCAGTAGAAAGAAGAAGGGCAAAAAAGTCAAGATGACACTGACAGAATGTGCCCAAAGGAAGATAAGTGCCTTATGCAATTAAATGCAGAAAAGTGTAAGATAATGAGATTTGGGACACAAAATAAGAGAAGGCGCTTATGCCCTATGTAATCATACAGTACAAAATACTGAGTAGAAGCAGGATCTGGAGATAGGCTGAGATCAAAAAGCTTCAGGACAGTCATTAGCAGTAATGTAAAATGCTACCATTGATTCAGAGAGGTAACAATAATATCATAGAGGATGTTATTCCAGCTCCAGCATAAGGAATTTATGAATGAAGCTGCATTTGCAATACTGTGAGGAGTTCTGTATGCCTTATAAAAATGGCAGAGGCAAAGGGAACTGGACAATAGAATCAGGTGGACAGCAAACTTAATTTTTCATAAAGGTCAGAGAACAAAACAAAATTGCCTGCAGTCTTCACAAGGAAGGAGAAAGAAAGTGGATCTTACTGAGGAATTTGAGGTCAGGAAAACTGTAGTAAAGATAGAAGCAATTGCACTACAATTTATTCTATTAATAAACACAAGAGTAAAAAGTGATTGAAAACAATGAAAATGAAACTGAACAAAAATGCAGAGCAAGGTACAGTTCATAAATGGAATATTTTGCCAAAACCAACAGCTGGAGCAACAGAAAAAGCCATCGTTCCCTGGATATCTATTTGTCATCCAAATGAGATTTGTTTCCTATTTAACTTTATGTTGCTAATATTTTTAAAAGATATTTTTAAAAGAGCTGAATCCTAGATGGAATGTCTTGTACTCTAAAAATTCTTTTCTCCCACCATTAAATAAATAGGGAGCCAAAATATATAACCACTTGCAATTCAGATATGTTAGTCAGCTGCTCAGATTTTGAAAGTGGGTTTCAAGAAGGATTTAAGTGCTGGAAATGGGACTTCAATTGTGATCAATAGTAAGAATCCCGATCCTGAAGTCCAGACTGAGCTGCCCCTTGGCTTTGGAAACATCTATATTCTGCTGGCATCATCTTTAAACCTTCTAATTTCCCTTTACACTTGCAGAACATACTTGATTTTGACAGAATTGCATAAAGTGGCCATTCTTAATTGTAACCAGAGAAGAAACTTTTGTCCAGAAACAAAATCTTTGGAATGCATTCATGTGAGTGTCTACATACTGAATGTAGTTGCAGTCATTTCTTTCTACTAAAATGTGGTCATTCTTCTTTTTTTATTTAACATCTGTCCATTCTCCTTTTTTTATTTAACATCTTCCAGATATGGAACATGGAGGTCTAAGACCACTTTCCTTCATGAGAGGATGCATTTTTACATGTCCCACATGTCCTAACCTTGTTCTAAGGAAGGGATCAGTGTTCAGGTAAAGAATTCATTCTTTATGGGGCATGGAAGGGTTTTATATATCTCTGATAGTCAGAAGTAGCATTAATAGTTCTCCTGGTCTCTAATAATTGTATTTATTATTCAAAGTCAGTTCTGTTTAACTTAGAAGAGAAAGTCCTAGGCAGTCCAATCAGACCCCAAATCTGCTTTCTTCTGAGATGATGGTTAGACAGCAGTCATTCTCCTCATCAATTTTGCATTCCTTTCTTAATAAGGTTGCAAATTAAACCTAAATGATGGTTACTGTCCTATGTACCTATGCTTGGAAAAAGTCTTTGTGAGGAGATTCAAATTCACTGAGCCAGCTTCTAATTCTTAGGCAAGTTTGTCTACAATTGTACAAAAGTTTTATTGTGATGGCTCTGCCAGCCAAGTTTAAAAGGCAAAAAACGAACCTGCAAGCAAACAAACACATAAGTCTACCTTTAGCAGGAGTGAGCTGTGAATGCCCAGGGAGTGGAAGGAGTCACCTCAAGCAACGCTGGGTAAAATGGGAGATTCACCTCGTCTGTCGTGTTTCCATCCTGGTTCTACTCTGACCTTAGGTAACTTACTTGTGTCTCTTCTGAGCTATCAAATGCTCCTGTGGCAGTAGTTCATATAACCCAGTTCAGCATCGTAGATCTGAGACATCTTAGAGATCTAAGGACTCCTGAATTCCCTTTATAGATTCAGCTCTGAGCCCATCTGAGGATGTTTGTCTATCTGAGTACACACGCGTGTGTATATGTGTGCCTCTGTAAGCTGAGGGCATGTGTGCGTTCTGTCTCACCTTTCATCTAGTGCTTGCCTTATCTCTTCTATTTCTGGCTCTTTGATTTGAAAGCCTAGGGACTACTGCAGTGGTGTTTCTTTGCTGGTTGTTGTTATCCTTTCAGTTTACAGCCTGGATATATTGGAACAGCTGCTCCTTTTTCACGGGCTAAGAAGGACCATATGCTTGATATCAACACATTCCTTGCATAACAGGTGGCAAATGTATTTTTGTTGTTAATAAATTCCCACTTAGGTTTTAAACTGCCTGAGCTCCAACTCCTTTTATAGCAATAATATGTCAGAATTCAAACCTTTGCCTTCTGGAAATAAAAATAACACGAACTGGTTCCATTTGTTTTGGCAGATTTTATCAATATAGTGTTTTCTGCTGGTGTCTGTATCATTATATTAGTTTCTAACATGCCAGGTTATGACTGGTTTTCATAGATTTCTCACTTATTTTTACATTACTCTGCTTATTACACCACTACGATATAATTAAACTATTATAATACAGTACTATGCACTATAAGCACAAGCTGCCCAAATTGATTAGCTTCCTAACCAATTCAAGTCTTTTAACTATGAGATACTGATAATAGGAAGGGATAATGTTTTAATGATATATAAGGCCCAAACTTGTGGGACCATTAGGCATGTGCTCCCACAAAAATCTGTGGAAGCAAAGTCCCTCCCATAACTTTGTTAGTAAAAACTTAAATGCTACTGACTTTCTCTCTTATGTTTTTTTTTTTTTTAAATGAAACCTAAGGTACACCAACTTTGGCATTTTTTTTCCCAGGTAATATCTTTTTATGAGATTCCTGAAACTTGAAAATCTCTTCAAGGCACAGATGCTGGTGTTTACAACAAATGAAGGGAGAAATTAAACAGTCTGTATTCTTGGCAAAAAAGTATCCAAACAGGTATATTTTACATTCCCAAAAGCTGTTTCTTTAGTAGATATTGCTGAATTGCCCTATTCAACTAAAATAACTAACATTTAAATTGAAGGAAAGGAAAAATTGCCATTTATCAATTTTTAAGTGGAATTCCTTTACTCCCTTTATATTTTATAATCCTTGCTTTCCCCCCTTTTTGCAACCTTCATAATGGACAGCAGCATTTGGTATGTTTTTGTCATATATTTGCTATAAATGTGGTTCTATTACTGTGTCTATTTTCTATCTAAGTATATCAGAAGGCAGAAAGCGTTGCCTCTAATTGTCAGCAAGGTTATAACACTTGGATGTGTTAGACTTCAAAGTAATCCAAGAAAATAACTATGAAATTTATGTCTTAACAAATGCTTTCACACCCTGTAAAGCCTTTATATCCAAATTTTAAAGTCTGGATGTTCGTCTTCACAAACATAGATGAGCAGTAATGGGTGGACAAGTGGCTGGTATATGTGAAAACACCTGTGTGTATAAAGAGGGAGAGCATTGCTCTATTTTTTTGCAAGAGGAATAAGTATATGACATCATGAGAGGGTTTTAGGTTCAGGAATTTGAAAGCATGAGGGTGATTGCACACACCTCAAATGACCGCCCTCCTGCAAGCAGAAGTTTGGGTGCCACCCTGTTATGTCTGTCCCCTCCTCATGGACACTGAAATGGTTCACTCAGCACAGTAGCTTCCACTTTGGCAACCAGTGATATAAAAACCAAGGTCTGGCCCCTTGCCATTGTGGTAGCACACCAGCCACCAATCCACCTAGCATTCAAAATTGGGTGCCCTGTTTCAGCTGAAGGGAACGAGACAGTGACAATTCACTTTGCATTGCAGTTTTAATTACTGTCACTATGAAAGCTTGGAGTGTAAGGTGGCCGTTTGCAGTCAATGGGCAACTGATCAGAAATATCTGAACACTGAGAAATAAAAGTATTGATATTCAAGGCTATTGACTTTTATTATATATTATTTTTGTGATGTGTTATAGATCAAAAAACAGGTAATTGAATTTTGACATTTTCTCAAGGTCTGCATCATCCACTTTTCTTCCAAAATTCTGATGCCTCTTTAAATTCCTATAGGACAAACAATTCCACTTTGGAATGTTATTCAAGATCTATGTGATAGCAGGAGGTTTAAAAGCTTTCAGATACAGTATTTCATCTTTTGGCTGCCATGAAGATAACATTTATTTGAAAAGTTCAAAGAAGAGAGCTGCCCAAACATTTGAACTTGATGTCTTAAGTTAGATTTGTTAATCCATTTGCAAGCAATAGACAAAAAATGAGTTTCCAGGGGTTTTGAGCATGTCAAGATGGTTTGTTCCATTGTAGGGGGAAAAAAAAAATGTTTTTAAACTAGTATTCTCACTATTCTATAAAAGATTTTTGTAACACAAAACCACCAAGAGCTTCCTTTCAGGATCAAGGTCTCATCATGCTGAGCAAAGTAAAAGCATTTCTGAGAACATGATGCTCATAAGAATTTAAAGTCTAAAGTGCAGGTGGCACAAAGACCGTGGAATAAAATTGATTTAGTATAGTTTCTCTGTGTACTCACATTTATAAAAGTATATAGACAGGAGTGACAACCATTATACAATTATTTCTCTCATAACGAAATGACATTGTGGTACTAATGGGTCCTGAGGAAAGACTGGAAATATGTTTGAGAAATTGGCAGGTTTCTATATATACAGAAGGCAATAAGCTTTGTATAAAATGAGATGATAAGCAGGAAGGACACAGTATGGAAAATACACTAAAATCAAATGAAAGATAATGAGGGTAGTGAATGTGTGTGTATATGTACTTATTTTTCAATATACACACACAGAGACACACTTGGAAATGTGTCATGGACTATTATTGAAGTTGCTAATATAGTAAGGATGCTGAAAATCACAACTTATTTTCTCCAACATTGCAATCACAAAGCCACTTGTGAGGCAGACATTTACTACATCTTAATCCTGATTCAAAGCTACATGAGGTCAGCAGACATCACTTCACCTCCTTCAGTGGACTGTGTTTTAGTTCCTCACTTTGTGACCAAGCACTATATGGTAATAGCTGGATTTGATACAGTCACTACGAGCAGGTATTATTGCCTGTCTGTTTATTGGTTCACTGGTCTTCACCTTCAGAAAGCACTTATCTCAGCAGAGCATATGTCAGAAATGGGCAGTTGTTTCTGTGGAGCTTTGCTGCAGGATATACCTCAGATTTATTTTGTGTGAGCTGCATGAGCAGCTCTGGAGATCCAGCTGTGGAGTTGTGTTTGTTCCTGTTGAAACCATGGAGACTGTCTCTTCTGCCATCAGTAGTTAACTTTCAGCATGAAACCCCTTTATCTTTAATTTGAGTTACACTGACTATCATTTGCTAGTTTAAGGCAAGCTCTTGATTGACATGTGGATATGGAAAAAACATATTTGGAGATGGAGCACCGATAGCGGAATACCCATGACAGAAGAAACGTTATTCTTAACAAGACAGCACTTACAGAACAATGTCAAAGAAGACTGAGGCAGAAAACTAAACAGTTTTCTAAAACTACATCAGTGTTGAAAAAGAGATCAAACTTTGCATGAACCATGAAACTTTAAAATGAAGTAAAGCTTCAGTGTTCAGCAATATCGTCTTCAAAGAAATGTGCCAAATAGTTTGGGATGAATTCAAATATTTCCTCAAACAGAGACAAGTGCAATTGGTTTTGGAGAAGCTAGGCAGTGTAGAAGGATGTCTCCAGAGTAAAGGTATAAGGCACGTTGCTGATGAGGGTGGAACTTGGTGCAAAACACCTTCTAAGCAAGAAATAGCAAATAAAGTGTATTTTACAGAATAATGCTGTTGAAATGAAGTCCTATACTGGGAGGAGAAGCATGGGAAGACCATCATACTTGTTCTTTTCCATATTTTAGGCTTCAAATGAAACTTGACTTTGTTATGCATATTTTAGGATATAATCAGGAAGCAGTCATGAAGATTCAAACCTGTAACAATTCTCCCAAAGTTTTATTCTCATATGACATTGGACACTCAGGTTGTACTTCGCTGTGGCTACGCTTGATTTTACCAAGTTACAAAAAAATAAGCATGGGGGATAGGGATAGTAAGCTTTGTTTTAAAAAAATCTGAACCAGTCTGGAGTGAGGGGGTGCTGTAGTTGCTGCTACAGCACTGCTTGGGATAGCTGATGGCCAAATCATGTTATCCTGGGGAGAAAGGAGACTTACATCTTGTGTTTCCTGCACAAGAACCTCTAGCGGATAGTTTGTTACTGCCCACACTGTGAATGACAGACTGTAAGACAAAGCAATATATTTGAGTACAGAGATCTTATTTGATTTTTAGGTTTTGCCCATTTAGTCTATAAATGCAGAAGTGATCAATAGTTATCGCCTGAAAAGTGTCTATATTATAGACTGATGATAAGATCACCCTCATTCATAAAGTGATTTAAGCAGATAACTCACAGCTTAAGCAGCTCTGCTACAGCATGAACCTTAAAAATGGCATTTAACTTAATTTTTCCATCAATATAATCTACTTCAAATTTTTACCCAATACTTAAAATCTATAGTTAATTATCGGGAAGTAATGCAGACACTAGCAGATTAAAATGAAATTTTAAATTTGTTCAATAATTTGTTAAATTATTCAATATATCTCCATGCTAAGTCTCATTCCATCTACAGCCTTTTCATCCTTTTTTTTTTTTAACTATTATTATTTTATGCAAGAGATTATTCATCAGATATCCAAAGAAAAGGTGGTAGGGAAGCCTATTGCTTCATATCAGCCTATCATGATGTGAGGTGGTCTTTGTCCTGGGAGAGAGAAGAAGCATAAGGTTGTGCACTCGTTCTCTAGGACGGGGCAGCTTATAGATGGGACTGCTCAGCCAAATGCTCTGCCAACCAGAGTTGCTCTCCTCTGCTTTCCTCTTGGAAAGTACATCTTACACTGACCTGAAACACTGCTGCCAGTGTTAGGGCTGGCTGTTGCATGAGCCCACAACCCAGAAATAGGGAGAAGAAGTAAAAAAATCCTGCTGCCGCCTGGGGAATGGCACCACTAGTCCCTCCACAAGACCAGTATTTTCCTGGGGGTGGCATGTGAGGTGGTGAGTTGGGGGGTTCCCAGAGCAAAATCTGGGGCTCAAGCCTGGCACCAACACAGGGAGTAAGTACAATCTTAGGTTCTTAAATGTAGATGCCTTAAAGCAAGAGTAAGAAGTCCCACAGTTTTCTGAGACATTCTTGACTGCAAGTTCGAAAAGATTCAACAGAAGCGTGATAAAATGTTGCTTGTTATTATATCTCTATGACAAAAAACCACAATAATTGGATCAACCTGATGTTAAAACATGTACCAGTTGGCACTTTAAAATGTCTAGCTACTTAAATAGATGGAACAGCTGCTCCATAACAGGGGAACTGTATCCAGTAAACCTTGACATCGTGGGCTTTTGTGAAGTTTGATGTACTGGCAGTGCCACTTCAACATTTCTGAAAGGACTTTAATACATTGTATGCTGAAACAGAAGAGATTGTGAGTATTGGAGTGGCATTTGTTCTGGACATAAATATGACTATTTTTAATGGAATACACTCTTTTCACAGACAGATTAAGTCAAGCAGCTCTGATGAACCCAACAACATTTGAGGGCAATAATGAAATTGAAGAGATCAGCTCTGAAGTGAAGGAATTTATAGACTAATCACCAAAACAAGATGTATTCCTGAGGAAAAAAGAATTCAATGCCAAGTGGAGATAGAGGACACTGGTAGAATTACACAGAGCTGACACAGATTAGAGGTGATCGATAAATGAAAGCATTTATTATATGAATGCTTAGTGATGATGCATCTGAATGGAGTTGGCCTTTGTAGGCTCAGATAGTTGCATATGTCAACTCACACTCCTGCTGGTCAAAATAAAAAGGTAAAGATTTAGCTTTCTTGAAGCTGAAGTCACTTTCCTGTATTTGGTATGTAGGCCCAGTGGGTAACCAAAATGTCTCACAGCAGCTAAGTTTTTCAATGGGCTCAGAATGGCCCTAGTTTGTGCCCCTTTTGTGAATTTCCTTAAAACTGAGTTATGCTGACAAAAAAAGTAACCAAAAGTGAATGTCAAAGTTAAAGTCCTCTTTACAGAAAATTATTTTTTTATCTTAAACATGTTAGTGCTAATAAAAGCATCACACAAATATGTTTTGCACCACAGTGTACTACCCTCATGCTTTCCCCGATCAATCACAAATAACTGAAGTAAATCAAATTGTGTACACTCATGGAAAAGAGTACATAGAGTTTAAAAAGCTCACCCCAAACTAATCAAATACTTTGAATAATGAATAGATTAGAGAAAATCATGGGCTGCTTGTGCATATGCCACAATCAGACAGAGAGGCTAAACTCATTGGATGCATTATTCATTGTGAATTATTTGCTCTACCTATCGGTGGGGAAGCTTGCAAACACTACTGCTGTATCTGTGATCATCTAACAGCCTGAAGAAGGAGATCTGATTGCCCTTATCATTACATAGCGTCTTGCCATTTAGATGAGGATTCAGTTTATTTATTTATTTTGTCTGAGAAAAATGTTGTCCATCAAGTGCTCAAACGTGCTAGGGAGAAACCAGAACGGTTTTTGTAAAGACAAATCATGTCTCTCTAATCCACCAGCATTCCTTGCAGAAGTCAAGGAACGGTGAATAAAGAACAACAGAAAATATAGTGGGTTTGGTCTGTCCATGAAATCTACTGTAATAGTTGTTCATAAGGGGTTTAAGAAAATAAACACAGAATTGGTGCAGTTCAGTAATGGACTCTAACACAGAGAAAGGTCAAATAATAAAACCCAACATTACAGTTTCAAAATATAAATGAATTAAGCCTGTGTAAGGTGAAATAATGATCTAGAAGGGAATATGCAGAAAAGCAGTAACATTTGTATGTTTTTACTTAGAGCCAGTGTAGATTGATAAAGAATCTGGGACATGATGTGAGTACAGAATAGAATAACAGATGACAAAACAGTACTTCAGCTATATATAAACTTTAATTTTTCTGTGTTGACTGCACTCAGTTATCACCTCATGTGAGGATAAAAAAGGAACATTTACACATAGTGGAAGTCCTGTTTTAAATTTTATACATGTTATGAAGTTATGAAAGAACTTCACATGAGCTGAAGTTCTAGAATGTCTTAGAGCAGCAATACGACTGATGGTTATTCAGAATACCTTAAGAAGGGGACAACCAGTGACGCTAAAAAGCCTCAGCAACCATGTCTAAAATTTTCTCAAAAACCTGACTGCTGCTAAATTTTATGAAGCCAGACTACCTAGTAGATCAACACAGGAAAAGACATCAAAATTACATGAATAATAAGTATGTCAGTTTTGTAGCCTATTTTTAACTTGCCTTGTAAGGTTGATCATATAATGATTCAGGCAATAGAACAACTAATAACTTGAAAAGCGTGAACAAGGCACTCATATGTGTGATCCCTAACCTGGAAAATCATGCATTTATATATCTGTTATCACTGTGGAACACATATATAATTTTATCAGGCCAATGATGCTAAGATATTAGACAGTAGTCTATTTTTGGTACCATGACCTCCTTTGAAATGTCTCTTAATGGAAGGAACATACCAAAATGTAAAGTAGTGTTATTTTGCATAGGAACAGCAGGCTCTATATTGCAAAAATTGTCATTTTAGCCTCTTTTAAAGGGAAGTGTGGACAGTAGTGGCAGGTTAAAGGAGTGAATGAAAACCTCCGTCCCTTTCTCCTCTCCCAGTCAATGGCTTTGAAGATACAGAAATGCCAAATTACCAAAGTCTCTTGCCTGTCAGGACTGACCATCTTGATTTAACATCACTTTGTTGTGCACATGTATTAACTCAACTTGTTTAATCAATAAATAGGGAGATGCTTTATCAGAATTTGGATATGAGGAACAATAATTCTGTACAAAACACTTCACTTCCAGGCAACATCAAACAAATATCTCAGCATAAACTTTTGGACACTAATTTTAGATGATCTCCCTTCAAACAAGGCATAAATTATCTCTCCTAATCATATCACATACAAAAGAATGTTATCTATATATATGTTTCCTATGTTCTCCACTCACTAAAAAAACAAACATATTTTATCATTAACCTGAATAATCTAATTCCGTAGGGCAATTTCTTCAGTGATGGTGTTTACTTAGAAATCAAAAGACAATTTGATCAATTTTAAGTTACATTTTCCATTTAAACTTTAATAACCACTCCTTTAAATTAAATGCAAATTAAGTAAGTTGAACTAGCCAAGATAGTACATTCAAAAAAACATTTTTTGGGGGTAATTTTCTTCTTAGATATTCCTTAATGTTCTAAAAATAATAATGAAAAAGAACAATATCCAACATACTAAAGGATCTAAAAATTGGAATATTGCTGTTGCTCTCTGAGTTCAAAATTCAGTCCTGCAGCTTCTTTGATAGAAACCTGCTAATAACACGAACTTTAACAAAGCACTAGCATGGCAGTGGTATCAAAATGTGATGTAAAAGGCTTCTGTTACTCCAGTAATTTAATACATTGTCGCTAATGTCTTAACAAACATTCTGAAAGATACAGATTAGTTCAGGGTTTACAAATAGCTAATATTATTGAGGTGAATGTGACAAACATTCATATGACACTTTTCTCACCATCTCTAGCAAGTGGATTTTGCCAGAATTTTTCAGTATAATTTTCAGAAGTTGGAAAATATAGGTTGGAAGAGATCTCAGGAGGCCTCTATTCTACCCTCCTGCTTAAAGAGGAGGTAGCTATGTGCTCAGTCTGGGTTGCTCAGGGCTTTATCTTGGTGGATATATATCTTGAGCAATGGAGATTGCACAACTTACCCATGCAGCCTACTCCAATATTTGACTGTCCTCATGGTGAAAACAAAAAAATGCTACAATCAAAAAGTTTTTAAAAAGTTTTCAGAAAACTGTGAATTAAGATGTCTGAGAAAAATTGAAATGTCTCTGCACTTATGAGAAGTTCAGAAAGCTCAGGTGGAGTCAAACTACATGGATAGACAGGAAAGTGACACCTGCATGTGGGGAAGAGCGTACAGTCAAATGTTACTGGGAGGGAGTCACCCTGAACTGGCAAAGCAGAGCAGTTCTGAAGGGGGTCCCTGGACCCTGAGAGACCTGAGGCTAAGCTTGACCCTACTGTAAATTGCTTCTGGTGTCATCCGCAAGGAAGGTCTGGAGGGGAGCTGCGTGGGAGGGTATGAAGCTGTGTGGGCTGGAAGGGAAGAGCCCTCGTAACTCCTCCACCTCCACATCTGTAGGAGAGGACACTTCTGCAGGAAGTGGGTACCTCTGGGTTTAAGCACAGAACTCAGGGGGCCAGGAATTGGTCAGGGAGGAGAACACTTTGCCTTACTTCTGTGAACAGCCCGGCAGGGTGGTTTCATTACGGTGTTCAAGCTGAATATGAAATATTCTTCTCTCTGTTGCTTCTGTGCTGAGAGTGTCAGACCTTTCTTTTCCGACCCAGTTTCATTTGGTTGCTAAACTGCATTGGCCAGCCTAGCCGACTGAAGAGCAGCCTACTTGTTGGGATTTCTTCAAATGATTCTGACAGGTACATTTTGTCAAAAATACACCACAACTGTGACTGTCTAATCCCAAAAAGCCTTTATTTAATTTTAAATGTGTCAGTGCAAAACATGACCAAAGACAACAAGCAAATATAATCAACTGAATGTGTAACATGGATGCTGAATTATTGTTATGCTTCAAGAAAATCTTTGTTATTCCTTTCTAAAAGAAAAAAAAATATGAAAAGTATGAAAGTGATATTAAGCAGATGTTAGACTGGAGTTGTCAATCTTGTCTAAGCACGCAGGTGCTAATGTGTTATAATTATCCCTTCTGGCAGTTGATATTTAGGATTTTGGATCCCACCTAGTCAATCACAGCTGTAATTGTTAAGCTACTTACATACCTAATATGCTGGGTAATAACCAGATCAAGATTTAATATTTGACGTTTACCATCAATTATCTTTTCTTCTGACATACATCTCCCCCACTCAGGTTCTTGCAGATCGGAACACTCTTCTGATTTCAGTAAAATAAATAAGAATCTGGTTACAGAAGAAGACTCAAATAAAAAAAATATTCCTGTCATTGCCTCTTGTCTCATTGCCTCTTATTTCTTAAAGAAGAGTAGGGTAACTTCTTGTTACAAGCTTTACGGGTATAATAATTTGATTCAGAACAATTCCTTCCCTCTTTACTTTTTGATGGATTTATTTACAGAAAATCTCATACCTGCTATTGCAAAAATGTGATGTAAGTATGCTAACCTAGCCAGGCATATTTTCAAATGACAATATTTGCTACGAAATAAAGCGTTGGCGTTTGTTTTGTAGCTTTAAAATTTATGCATGTGTTTGCACCCCATGTGTTATATATCAGAGCATGTTTCCTGCTAAAAGCACTACAAAAATTTATTCTGGACTTAAAATATTTTAAAATGAAAATTAATTTGCCAATTCTGCATGTTTTACCCTTCTACTAACTAAAATATGTGCTATAAAATTTCCCCCAATAAGCACAAATGGAGCAAGAAGGTTTTTTTCCAAATGTTCTGAGATTTCATCTTGTATGATTGTGTTCACAAAATTTAAACACTTCCATTCCATATCCGCATTCAGTACTCTCACAGTGTGCTCAAAAATTAGGTGCAGCTATATTTGCCAGAGGACCTGTAAAGAACTATGTGAACCAAGTTTTTGTTGCTATAATTGCATGAAAGCACTTCATATTTGCATCAAAAAGACTTCTCTATTATTATTTGTCGTAAGCAATATTATACGATTTTCCCCTTAGCAGAGTACAACTGGGGCTATTTCTAGTACCTATAGTCCTGTCCCAGAAAACCTTTGTCAAAAGAGAAAAATACAATAATTCAGATTTATATTTGATCCTGATTCAGGAAAGTTTTTAAGTATCCGCTCTCATTTAGATGCATCAGCTGTGTTGTATTTTAGATTTTCTGAAATATTTTCTTCCTAAAAAAAGTGCAGGTAGGCAACCTGTAAGATGAAAGCATTTTTACAATAACTTAAATAAAGCCTGTCAAATGTCAAGAAGAACATATTCAGTCCAGGTCTCACTTTTCGATACTTAGATATTTTTTCTACAGGGAGACATATTTTTATGTTTGTAAATAATTTTAAGTTCTAATGTCCATATAAATGTGCTCAGGTAGTGTAAGTTAATTTAGAAAGTGCAATTTTACCCAGTCTTTTCCTTTACAATCCAGCTAACGCTAAATGAAGTAGCAGTGGATAACAATTACACCAACGGAAGCCAGGCAACTGTTGGAAAACAGCATTTTTACAAGCAAAGTTGTCCCTGTTGTCTGGAGAAGACAGTGTCTTGGTTCAAGGGGATCGTGCTCAAAGTTTGAATAGGCAAAGGCTGCATTCAGGCAGCCAAGAGACGTGAATACTTCAAAGCAGAACAAATGAAACTGGACCTTGTCATTTTGCAACGAAATGTGAAGTCATGTAATAGTGCCCTTTTAAGCCACTAGTGACTTTTAAGACTTCAAATGAAATGCTATTAGCAGACAGATAAACATGCTAAGCTGTTATTTGCCTGGGGCGATAGCCTTGTGATTTGTAACAGGCAATGAAAATATAGCAGCCTAGGTGTTCAGGAAGAATTATATGAATACCAGTAATCTCTTCACAGTGATGCAAAGACCTTTGATAATAAATCCTCCAGAAAATCTTGGGTTAGTCACGTTAGTTTTTTTTTTTTTCTTTACATTATTATGAAAGTTTTCTAAAACAGAAAAGCATTTCTAAAACCTGATGAAATTTGTAAAAGAGAAAATATTTAGATCAAACTCAGTTTGAGGTCAGAAATGAAAAAAAAAATAAAAATCACTATGACTTTTTATCAGAGTTACAAACTCTGCCTTGGTTGTACATTGTGGCACTCTGATCTACTTCTCTGAGCAGACCCCATAAAGCTGCTGGCGACATAACCTCTCTGGGAGCTGTAACACAGGGATATGTAGAACCACAAGCTTGGATAGAATCCAGATCATACCTAGTTAAAAACCTGTTCAACCACTGCAAATAAAGGAGCAAGTCTCCACCATAACTTGCATGAAAATTTATTCACCGTAATACCTCTTCTGTATTTGTGTGGACTGGAAAGCAGTCAGCAACTCTGATGTTTAAATTTTTCCCCATTTCAAAGCTTGTATGTATTTCTTGATGGAGAAAGCAAGAAGGATGCAACGTTGGATCTCTTCTCATTAAGTTTTCAGGCATGTAAATAAGAGACAGGATAGCACCGCTTCGACAGGAGGCTGGTGTTTCCTATGCAAAAGCCCAGCCTTCTGAAAAAAAAAAGCCACCCCATCTTTTTCAGATCTGCATCAGGGAGTTCTGCAAAGAAGGTGCCAATCCAAATTAACCTGGAGTGCCACAATAGGCCAGGGTGTAAATTTAAACAAAAACCTGGATGGTGGCTTCATTTTTTAACAGGGGCGGTATATCTAGTCAGTAACTGATGTATGCTCTGTTTTTCCAGCTGGCACAGACTCCCAGGGTATGCAGGCACATATTTCCAAGCATGTTGTTCTTCTGAGTTGTTTGTGCTTGGACCATAACTGCCGTCTAGGCAGCCAAAATAAAATATGCCAAGTAATACTGGCTGAGGGAGAGACAGATTGGACCGAATTCCTGCCTGATACAATGCGCTTGCCATCAGTGGAGTCATGCAATGACAGTTCATTGTTCTCCACTTTCAAACACAAAATATGGAGGGGTCTTTAAGGTAGGACAGTGAAGGCATTGCTGCCGCTGCCTTCATGGAATTGTCTTTGTTCTTGCCTGGAGACAACGAGGAGTTATCAGCCATGAGGATTCCCCATTTGACCACATTTTGTGACTGCACACAGAGAGGGCTGGTGGCCTTGTGTAGATACAGATTTACCTGGCAGAGGGTTGGGGGGCAGCCTACCAGCTAATTTACCTGTCCCACTGCTCAGGAACAGCGTTGCAGCTCCTGTGGTCCTTCCCCAGATATCTGCAGAGGACACAGGGCTGCTAAAACCCATGAGAGGGTCCGTGCCTGGCTCATGGATTTCAGTGGTGACCTGATGAGTCAACCCTGTTTCTCTGCCTGGGTTCACCAGCTGCAAAACGGGTGTAAAAATGTTCAGCTGCTTGCGTGGTGCTTGATACTCAGGTCATGAAACAGGTACAGGGTTTAAATAAAGGGTTTAAATAAACCTCCTCAGCTAGAATGTATTCGAGGCATGCATGGCTCAACCCTGTTTCATCATTTGCAGTGAAATCTGGAGGAATTTTCTTGACAGGAAAGGCAGACTCTGGAAGGAAAAATGTAAAACAGTTTTCTTGGTGCGCCATATTGTACGATTAAAATCTAAGCTAGAGATATATGAGCTCCAATAAACAAAAATAATCTCTTATGGTTTGCTTAAAAGCACCATGCTATTGTCTCTTTAAATAATAATGAAAAAGGAGAAAATATTCTACAACTTCCATAAAAAATGTCATATTTGTATAGACCCCAAATCCCCTCTGTTAAACAGGGTGATTAATATCAGCTCCTGTAGGAAATTAAATTCAGGGAAGAACAGTAATATGCAGATATGCAGATTTCTAGGCAGAATGGCTAGCCCTGGGTAAGAGAGTCAGGTTGATTAATCTGCATCCTCAGAATACAAAATGAAATGCTGGGCTCTCCTGGGTTAGCACCAGAAATGACTTTTCCTTCTTACATTAGAAATAAATGGACAAACACATGCACGTATATTGCAAAAGGCCTTAATATCACATGCAGTGTTTACGAAGGTGATAAGAGTTTAATACTTAAAATATCCTATTTCATCTGCGAGAAGGAAGGGGGAAAAAAGAGCTTTTTCTCATTAAGATGAAGAGTTTTGTTTATGCTAAAATAGTATTTTTTTAATCTTTTGTAGAAACTACAAGATCATAAGGAAATCCTGGATCAGTAGGCAAGTGCATCTTTAATCTGTTCATAAGCATTTTACTGAAATAATAGCATCTGGGGAGACATTGGACACAAACACAGTCATAGTGTGGAAAAAAATGCGTTCATAAAACAAAACCATGCAGTCCTAAGTTTTTCATATAAATTTCAGTGCACTTTGCTTTTTTTTCATGTCAAAATTACAGATAGAATACAGAAGCACAATAGACCAAGAGCATGATTCCACAGGCTTAATTTCCACAATTATAAATTCCCCTATAAATATAACCTTTCTCTCACTTCAAATTTATTTCATTTTCACATTACCAAGAGTAAATATGTGATTTTTAATAATTTAATCTTTAAAAAAAAAAAAAGCCCCAAAAACTCAGAAAAATATTTACAGCAAAATGCAAAATGGCATTTTCAGATTTTTTTTCCCCTGTCGTTACTGGAAAACCAAGCCTGTTATTTAAAATCATTCAGGGTCTCTCCAATAATTGTATAGAAGTAGGCATTATGCTATATTATTAAAGCTGTAATTTCCTGCTGAATCTGGCTGGATGTTTCTTTTTATCACTTGGCAATTTCTATCTAGTTATGGCATAATTAAGTTTCCTGACCCTTGCTCACTCTCTTAACAGGACGCTTAGAAATATACTAGAATTGCAGATCTTCAACCTGATGTCCTCTCTCCCCACACAGTAATGGAATAAAATTATTAATCCAGTAATTGTACAGAACACATTACTTTGCATTGAATGTTCCTATTTCTCATTTTCTGTTAGTGACAATCAGGCAGAGGTACAAATCATTTCTGCAGGGAGCAGAGCCCTTGAAAAAGCCTCTCATTCACTCCACTGGAGCTACCTGTACAGCTGTGATTATTCAAAGTCTAACACAGTACTAGGCTCAAGCGAACAAAACAAAGTTAATAAAATGGAATAAGGAACAAGATATTTTCCTGCCTGCAGCCTCCTATGTGCCAAAATTAGAACCTTACCTCCAAATGATAAACCACACTTCCAATTGCGTTTTTATAACAAGACTAATGAGTCTCAGCTAAGCATTTCAGACTTGGCTGGTGTTAGCAGTGGCCATCTACTGTGGGTCTACGCTCTGTATGCTTGGACCATTAAGGGGGGGAGTTGGGAGGGGAAAGAGAGGAAAGAAGACCTTGGAAGGAAGACAAAGGATGCCTCTTCTTGAACCTTAGCATCCAGGCACCAACGATGCGGGTCTGCATCTATTATAATCTCCACTGGAGAAATCCTATCTGTACCATAGATAATCACAAAATCCCAACCAAATTCAGCGGAGTTACTATTTCCCCCTAAGACATTTGCAGTTTTTCCTGACACACCTTGACCTGAATCTCAGTTTGGTCACTGCCTACATGGAAATTCTGAGCCCAGTAAGTGATATGTATCTCAATAGATATTACGAGCTCCACAACTCAGCAAACGAATAAAGGCTTGGAAAACAATGTGATGTTTTTAACACACATCTCCTCAATCAATCCACCTAATAACTTTATTTTATTTTCAGGATATCAGGAGTGGGAAGGGGGGGGATGTTGCATTTTATCACCACTGTCTAAGAACACAAGTTGAATCTGCTCCTCCACAGAGTGCCTCAACTCTAGCAGTGGATCTCCCTAAAACAGGAACTCATAATCTTTGCACTGGTATCCTCCCTCTTTCCTGATTGCACCAGGCTTATCCCCTCTCTGCCTCTTAGCAGAAATACATTATCTCACTAAAACCTGCAGGTTTATTGGACTGAAGTCCTGCGAATGTATCTTCAGCGTGCACGTGAATTGATGGAACAAGCTAGCGAGAAAGTCTCTGAAGCAGCGTTGCTCCTTTAATAAAACCCTGATCTTAGGGAGGATAAATAGCAAAACAAAATCCCTATCTTCATGAAGAACTCTAGTGATTTTATGCCAATGCAATAACATATTTCAAATTGAAACAAGGCAAAGTGCTGTGCATCATTACACGAAAGAAACACAAATAAAGCATAGGATGCTGCATTAGGATACTCCATTTGATCACGTGTCTTTGTATGTTGCCACACTCTTGCGTTGTCCTCTTATAATGAGTATCTTAGGATTTTTATAAAGAGCAGACTGCACAGCCAGGGAGTGCTGGTTGCATAAGCATTTCCATTACAGACTGTCAGGTTTATAAACTCATTGGTGTTCCTTGCTTTACATCTGTACAAGAGGAACATGTGCAATTTTCACTACTCTGGTAAATCAAACGGATCAAATAATAAAAATACTGTTCTAAAGTGCATTAGACAATAGGCCATTTCCAGTGAAAAACAATACTATAGCAGTCGTCTCAAGGTGTCATTTTTTTCGGTTGTGGGGTGGTGGGTTTTTTTCCAGCTACTACAAAATAGCTCTGGTTTTGTTTCCATTGAGTCAGTCACTGCGGAATAGGTAATCACTATAATCACAGCAAAGATTTCTGTTTGTCTAGGGCACTTAAGTGACTGCCATCACCGTAGTGTCTGAGCAGCTTCCAGAGAAGTCGTGTTTCATAGGAGGTTTGATATGTACTAACTTTGTTTAATTTATAAAGCAAATCATTGTGTCTGTGACTTGCACAGTCATCCCTACCACTTCTACAATTAATAGTCAGCTTTTATACTGAGAATGCTTCCCAATCTGAAGTGATAAAGGAGACATGGAGAAAATAAAGCTGTGAACTTTTAAACTCTTTGTTTCTCTCTCCTGTACTGTCACTTTTATATGGCATACACTAACAGAACTTTATTTCTTCTTCTAGGTTTGACACAAAAGCTCCACTGACACAGATCAGGTAGCAATCAAATAATACAGTTATTTATCAAATCATTATCTCCATGCACTTATTTGGCAAATGACGGACTTGCAAGCGTCTCATAGATAAAGGTGCATGACATGTGAATTCATTTTACAAAAATATACTCAGGTATTCATGTACAAAACCATTATTAAGTATATAGCTTTGCACCATCAGCCTTTGTGACAGGAGCATGATCAGCTCTACAGACACAGAAATTAGATACTATTGCAAATTGTAAACTTTCATTTTAAACAAAGATCTCTCTGTATCTAGATAATATCTTCAGCAAATCTGCAAGAAGCAGAGTGGTTATTTACAGACATGCAGGACATTTGGGTTCAACTTATTCTGAAATGTGTGGTTTTCCAAAAAGGAAGCTTTACGCTTTTCCTTCCAAACTTTTCCCTCTTTTCAATACATGGCAAGCATATGCACGCAGACTGCTCTCTTCTCAGCCTGAGCTGGCTGTCCTGGCTTCCCACGTGTAGATGTATGGGGTCTGGGACACCTCATAATCTGTGCTAATCAACACCATTCATTCTCACAGTCCAATGATACTTATTTGACATTACTAAGTACCCTAAACACAACCACTATAAACAAATGATACATACATATATCTTCCATTCACCTAGGCAAGCAACCAAATATTTGCACAAAGTCCACGGTATCTCAGATATTCCTACCATAGTCAAACCATGGCAGTTCTTACTTGATTTCACCTATGTGAACCTGCTTATTTTTATCCACCGACAAGAAAGTGATCTTTAAAACTGACATGTTGATGTTCCGGAATTTCATTTACAATGTTTTGCCTAATAAGAGACTGACGGCAAACCGGTTACAAATTCTCCAAATCAGTTCTTAATAAATGCACGCATTCATTATGAGGAGGTGTCAGGGAGGATAGCTTCCTATAGTTTCATTGATAAAAATGATCTTGGAAGCAGGAGAATATATTAATTTTTTTTCCTTTTGGATTTTTTTTCCTTAATCTAGAAGTCTGGAAGACATTTCTAAAATGGATCTATTTTCTTTTCATTCTGCAGAATAATGCATGAATGATTATAACATATGCTCTATCTCCAGTTTTTTCAACCAGTGGAAAAGTGCCTGACACAATAATCACAACTTGTTGGGTTTTCAATCTGATGCTGTCCTATTTTATCATGGTAGTTAAATGTCCATTCTTGTTCGGCGTGATAAATGTTATGGCCATTTAACAGTACCGAAAAAGAGAGACATGTTAAACCAAATATTGCTTCAGATTGTGTCTTTTATTCTCCTTTATCATCATATCTTAATTTATAGTATAATCATCATTATCACAACTGTCAGCCTCATTTAACCTTCCCTGCTCTCCCATGATTCTCCGCTGTCAGGCCTGATTGCCTGCCTTCTGCTGACGGGCTGATAATGCCTGACTGATTAGCCCTCCCCGAGAAGAAGACAATGATATATAGAACCGCGCCGCTCACTCTATATATTAATGAGGAGCTGGCAAAGCTTTGATAAGGCGGTGGAATAATCCATCAGCCAGAGAAGGAGCTTGTAAAACTGGTGGAACATTTCATGGGAAAAACACCTGGGAAGGATGTAATGACCCGGCAGCTAAATACCTCTCAGCCCTCCTTCCCCTCTTGTAATTAACATCAGATAGCTGCCGCGTGGATAGCGCCCGGGGCGTTATCAGTCCCCAAATCCTGCTTACATTCTCCCCCGTTTTGGACCCAGGGCTTGAGGCCTTTACAACGTATTTAGCGAGCAGGCAATTAATAGCTCATTTTCCTTGGTGTTGGGAACTGTTTATCTTCTGAACTAGCTCTTATCGCAGACCGTTACCTATGAAAGGCGAGAGTCATCGGCCTTTTTGTGCGCTAGTTGTTACACTTACTCAGCAGAGGCCTGCTTCGCCATTAGATACAAAGCTTCTGATGGCTACTTGAGTTTGAATGCACTGTTATTACAGGTATTATATGAAATTGCTTGTGTTATGTGAAGGGGATTATAGAGGTTCTGGATCAATAACTTCAGTGGATGTTGGGAGTGATTACAGTGCTCTGTCAATTTTTCCCATTTGGCTGTCAGTACTGATTTACAACACACCACCTCTTTTATTCACATCAAATCACTCATTTCATTGGTAAATTCTATATATCTCAATTTACTTTAAGTAGCTGATTTGTGTAAAATAAAATTACTTCCTCTCTTCGGCGTATGTGAGAGTGTGTGTGCATGTATACACACAACAGACATAACCCTATAGTGCCATGAGTGGCACCGACATTTAAGAAGCTTTTTGTCCTCTTGGAAAGGACAACATGCAACGTCATATAGGTCATCTAAACAAAAACAAACACATATAGCTGAAACAGTTCTCCAATGGTTAGCGTTTTTTTAACATGTTGTTTTCTTTTTTATCTTTTGCACAAAGTAGCAGATCTTCTGAAGTGCAACTATTTAGACGATGCAGCTGAAGTATTTTACATTGCTGGAAAACAAACAAATGAACAAAATAATTCGAGGCATGGGGCTTTGGAATAAAGAAATGTAGCACTTAAATGAACGGCCCAAAGAAAATGCCCATGGTATTTCAGGCTTGAGACTTGAAGTTCAGTGCAGAAGGTCCATCCAGAAAAGGGGGCTCTGGCCAAAGATATGGAGCACGCTCGAGAGACCCACCTCATAAAAGTACTTGGATTGATTTTATGGTACTGACAGGGACTGACAGTTATCCATTCCTAAGAGGAGGTACTAGGCATTTTGCAAAGGTCTACTGTGAAGGGAATTAATTTTTTTAAGAAAATATCTGGCTTCCTGTTTCCAGAGACTTTTTAGAAGTGATAAACGTTTGGGAGGGGAAAAAAAATAGAAGAAAAAAGGGCTCTTAGAAATGACTAGTGGTAAATTAGGTTTGGCAAAAGGGGAGAAGTGAGATGGAACACAATGAAATAGTCAGGTACATATATACCTGTTTAAAGGGTCATCTCATGTAAGCCTTCTAAACAACATCAGTGACAAACAAATAGATGTTTCCAGTTTTACGTTTATGGAATTATTTTATTTCATGTTGTGATATATATGTATCTGTTCTGTTAATTCTGAAATAAAAAGCTGTCAGTATATTCTCTTAACTTTGACTTAAAAAGGGCCCTATATTTTTTTTCTTAAAGTAATAACCAACTTATAGAAACAGTCTATAAGGAGCAAACAATTAAAATCTAATAAAAAAATCTAATTTCATATGATTCAAAGAATTGATGAAAAAGTGGATTTACAGAACTATGAAGTCAGACACTTTCTAAGTTCTAAAGCCATTACACTGAAGTAATAGATTATACAATATAGAAATATGCATTTATTATCATTCCTGGAATAAAATGTTTTATTTCTTTTTATTATTACTTCTATTCAGGTATACAGATTAACTTTGTTAGATTTGCAACTTTTGATATTTTTCCTTCACTGCAATATATTTCCTAATATAATTTAGAGATTTTAGACATGAAAATCTAGAGCGATGTTTAAAAGTAAAAGATCTACAAACTATGTCTGTATTTCTGAATAGTCATATTACTCCAGATAAAACTGTGTTATATGATATTGAAGTAAGAGATCTTTGAAGTCATCTTTTTCTTAGAGCCTTAGCACAAGTGCTTCCAGAGGAATGTTTATTACTTTTAATAATACAAAACAATTGCACTGATTATATTTTAGAATTATGTTAGTATTAAAAATTAACTGCAAGAAAAGGGTAATAAAATAAACACTTGTTCTCAAAACATTCAGTTACTGAAAGCATTAAGAAAATAAACATGGGTCAAAAACATTATATCCACGTATCTTTTGCAAGGCTGATCAACCAAAATTCAAAGCTCAAAATAACAATCAAACTGATAAGCCATTTCTTCACAAAAATGCAGACTGCTACCCTTATTTGTACTGTATTGTATCTGTAGACCAAAAGTAGTTTTGCCAATATATCTTGTGGCTGATCTGGTGCTTGACAGGAGTAATACTAGTAGTACTGACTCCTGACTTACAAAAAATTTGAGTTACTTGTCCTTAAAAAAAATTACAGTAAAGTAACTTAGCACTGAGGCCTAGAGAACTTAAGCTTGAGTTCTGTAAGGATCCAGGTAACTGTCTTTGTGGTAAAATTAGGCACAGGTATAGGTAGCTTAATAAATCAAAGCTATGTCAGTCCTTTTCATGGATTTTGGCTCTATAACATTTGGAAAGTGTGAAAATAGAGGATACATGCTGCATTTGAATAAATAAATTGTTTAACAAATATGTGGCTCTAACAAAGTCATCACATTGTCTTGGCCAAAGAGTATTTGTTGACAAATATCCTTTAAACACTGATTTACAAATGGAAAACAATAATCTTAAAGACTGTGTTAGAGTGTATGGATCAAAGATTACCAATATGCTTAACTAGTAAATAGCTATTCCTTCAAGAAAAACACAGAGTAAACAGAAATTTATGAGAAATTAATATTGCCCCCTACCATAAATTTAGCAACATGCGTTCCCAGGTGTCAAAGTAGGTACATGAAGCTAGTCCTGTCTTCAGTATCAACCTACAAAGAAAATTTCAGTGGTAGGAGTGTTTCTTAAATCTTTCTTCATCTTAAGCAGATGTGTAAGATCTTGGAAATGTATTTTATGACTCAGATTCCTTTGTCTTGGTGCACATGTTCAAGGGTCATGCTCTCTTGCACGTCAGAAGTGCACAGTTTTCTCTGCGGCATCAGCTTCTGCTCATTTATTCAGTCATATTACATCAACTGGTAATTTTTGGGAGTGAGGTACTGGATGTAGTGTGAGGGATGTAAGGCCTTGAGCGTGCTAGCTTTCCAGCTGAAACTCACCATTCCCCACATCCCACCACAGTGAGCTGCTCCTGCCACCTGCACCAGCAAACTGAGAACAGACCTGTCTTCAGCTATGTGAAACCTCTCAAGGAAACACGGTCTTCCATTTCACAATGAAAATTTAGACTTTGCAGAAAGTTTTACCCTCAGTTGCCTAACACAAGCTTGGATAAAGCCCTAAAGTATGTACAGCAGGGAACCAATTCTCAGCAACAGGCAAGATCAAATTCAAGCCCTATACAAACATGATTGCCTACAGAACCCTGAGAAAGCTTTGAAAAAGTAGAATTCCATCAGTTTTAATTCACGTGTATTGTTTGTAAATCTCTGTCATGCTTAAATGACATTTTTTGAAATATGTTATGCAAATGAAAGGCAGAAAAAGTATTGTTTTGATGAGAACTTGAGAACCTCAAACAGTCATACAGCTCTAGCATTCAGGGGCTGTGAAAAAGAAAAAACAATTACGATGCTCGTGATGAAGCTGTCTGTCAGGCTGGGGGCATGGCCTAGATGCTGGGAGATGGTGAATTAAAAACTCGCAAGGTAACATGAACAATTTAAGAAGTAACTTTAGCAACTGTACGACCATATGAATGGTTAATGGCACAGAAAAAAAATCTAAAATTAACAACTAAAAGTAAGAGAGTTCCTTTTCCAGGGAGTATAGAAACTAAAAATATCTAAATGATACTTCAGTCCATGCTATACTGAAACCTGTCTTAACTGTTTTAATGTACTGATGTATATTGACAGTGTTGCTCCTCAGCAAGGCTTCATGTAATTTACTATGAGAGTGGCATAAAATGTTTAAAAAGAAATTAGTTTAAGGTTGGGTTTGTTTTATTTTGGTTTTGAAAGACAGAAGGTGAAAGTCTGTTTCCTGAAACCAGAACCAAGTAATATAATTTTTTCCTAATGTAAATTTATCTTTTTTTTTTTTTTTTTTTTTTTCCTGAAACAATATTTTCAGGGTATTTGGACAAACAAGTTAATTGAGGATGTTCTTTGGGCTCCATTGTGATCAGTTCTCACAGAAAAAAAAAAAAAAGCTGCAAGCTAAAGCCAAGGGGATTGTTCCTGCTGATTAGCTGCATGTGTAATTTGTTCACCCAAAAAGGCAAACGCAACTGCCTTACTCGTCTAAGCAAGAAACTACTGTGTTTGTAACAGGTGAGGGTGTCCAGCCTGTGTCCCAGCCATCAGTCCAGAGCAGTGTTGGTTTTCTATATCTCCTGCATTATACCTGATGGCACCATAAGGATGGCTCAGACAAACTGAGTTGCTTCAAATGTTTCAGCTATCTAGCTTTAGGCACCAGAAGCAAGGTCACAAGATTGTCAGCCAGAGAAATGGGTCTTCTAGTCCTAACTTTGCTGCTGAGTGCTTCTTGGTAACTTGAAAATAAGGGTTCTGAGCACTACCTATATGTGCAAAGCTCCTATTCACTTGAATAAAGCTCCTAAAACAAAAAGCTTTAAGTGTTAAAATTCCACTTTTGATTTTTTCTGCATATTGGATTTGGCAAAACTGGGGCCTAAATAATTTTTCCCCAGTTACAGTGAGATAAGTGTAGATTGCAGAAGTCAAATGATTTGTCCATTTCCACATGGTAGTAGGTTCAGGAATTGTGTTTGATGACTTTCAAACCAGTGCAAAACATCTCCGGCAAATATCTTCAAGGCACTGATTTTATAACTGTTAAATCATACTTCAGCGTACCACTCCATTTATGACACTGTCATTTATGACAGATGTTTTCTAAAAGTTACACTAGGTGTATATGCAGACACTTACACAATTACACCTCGCTCCTTGTGAAATGCAGTTTTACATGGATGTGCCTTCCTTGAAATGACTCTATATTTGCATTGCTGATCACTGTGTAGTATTTATCCTACAAAAGAGGAGCTAGAGAGAGCTAGAAGGCTCTCGGCAGCTTTGCCCCAGATCATCCTTAAGGCCACTTGTGCACAGTCCTGAGCCAGTGTGAAAGGCATGAGATGAACAGACTTCCAGTTTTTGCTTGACAAAACTAAATTTCAAAGATGATGTGAAATCAGTATGATAGAGCAGCTTATTCTGGGATGACCATTACAGGTATACATGGGTCAAATGTACTTGTGCTCATGCACCAGAGATGAGTGGGCCACTTCAGCCATTCTCTCTATGTGTAACTCTGTGCAAAAGCAATAAATCCTGGTAAAAACTAATTCTGTTTGAAAAAAACCCCAAACTAACTCTGGTAAAGAAAAACCTACCTCATTACTAAACCATGTCACTAAGCACTGTCAACCTGTCTTTTGAGTACCTCCAGGGATGGCGCCTCAACCACTTCCCTGGGCAACCCATTCCAATGCTTAATAACCCTTTCAGAAAATTTTTTCCTAATGTCTGATCTGAACGCAACTTGAGATCATTTCCTCTTGTTCTTACCACCTGTGGGGAGAAGAGACCAACCCCCACCTCTCTACACCCTCCTTTCAGGTAGTTGTAGAGGGCTATAAGGTCTCCCCTCAGCCTCTCTTCTCTAGGCTGAAAAACCCCAGCTCCCTCAGCCTCTCTTCATAAGGGTTACTCTCCAGACCCCTCACCAGCTTTGTTGCCCTTCTCTGGACCCGCTCCAGCACCTCAATGTCTTTTTTGTGGCAATGGGCCCAAAACTGGACACAGTGCTTGAAGTGGGGCCTCACCAGTGCCAAGCAGAGGGGAATGATTACCTCCCAAGTCTTCCTCACCGCGCTACTCCTCATACTGGCCAGGATGTTGTTGGCCTTCTTGGCCACCTTGGCACACTGCTGACTCATGTTCAGCTGACAGTCGACCAACATCCCCAGGTCCTTTTCTGCCAGGCATCTCTCCAGCCACTCTTCCCAAGTCTGTAGTGCTTCATGGGGTTATTGCGACCCAAGTGCAGGACCTGACACTTGGCCTTGTTGACCAGGGGCTTAGAGGACCATATCTTCTGGTTTCAGTTTAGGCATCCCCTGAACTCTGTGATGTGCGAACTAGGAAATAAAATTAGGTTTTCAGTTCAATCTGAACCGCTTCGCTCTACTTCAGAAATGCTTTTACCCCAGATGAATGTGTCTCAGGTGGAGCTGAGGGTTTTGTCTAAGCCCTTTGCCCTGAAGTTTTCAGTTCAAAGCAGAGTTAGGATCCCAGCACTCATGTTTGAGTTTTAGTCTTAGCTGTCACTCAAGCTCGATCTCAGCTTTCTCTCCTGTAAGACGGGAATAATGACTTTTTTTTTTCCCTACAGGCAAAATGCCTTGAAGGACCACAGACTGTGAATTGTCCTGTGCATTACTTGCAGTAAGGATCTCTGTCCCCTCTGTAGAAAGGGCAAAAGCAACAGTTTGCAAGTCTCTGTGACTGGCCCCACAGAGGAGGAGAATGAGGAACTTGGCAGATGTGCTTCATTGCTTCATGCTGTGCTTTGCAAGTAAATCCTCACTCATGAACCCAGGCAGGCTTCCCACAAAAGGTAGGGATGCCCACAGCATTTGTCATGGGTATTTGATTTGCAGGGGAGCTGTAGGGGCATCATTCCTGAATGTAGGAATGGGAAACCAAAGCTAACAAATCAGAGGTTAACCCCCATTCTACCTGCCAGCTCAAGTAAAGAAAAGGCTGGTTTTCTGGCTCATGAGAGCATTCCCACCCTATAAGGGACCTGATGGGGGGCATGAAGCCTGAATACTCGACCTGATGTCACTTCTGACGGGCTTTGCTGAATATGGGTACGAAAGAGAGGTTGCGGTTGGAGCAGTCACTGTGACATAAAGTATCAACACAAGGAATTAGTAAGAAAGACTAGTGACAAATGTGGTGATAATATCTTCTTATGCCAAGAGCTTGCTGTGTTTAGCTCAGTGATTGCATATCACTGTTTGTCAGATACCCATCATCCTCCATTTTGCCTAATTTACAAGTCTGGATTTTCCCATACATTTGAATATGCAAGATCAACGTTTTATCACAAATAATGTTCTGTTCTTTGAAAACAGAAGAATATCAGAAGTGGCAGAAAGACTGGGGGCTAATTCGACCAAAAGTTTCACCTGAACCCACTAATTCTGGAAACATGGTGCAAAACCAGGTTAAATGACAGGACTGATTTTCAGCACAAATGTCCATAAGTTCATTTGATAACTAACTACAACAAATTCAGCAATAGTCAACTTCCCTCTGATTCCAGCCATTTCAGAAAGATACATTTCCCCCCTTCTCCCTATAACACCTGTCTTCTTCAGAAAACAAAACAAAAAGGGTTTTTAGTATATATTTTTTCTTAGGTTGGGAACATCTGGTTATCAGTTGCACATCTGGTATTAGGAATTAGTTCTTGCCCTTTCTAGCAGTGATGCTCACATCAAACAGTGGTCTTAGAAAACCCTATGCTTATAACTTTGATATTATGCCTGTACATTTAAATGAGCATTGAAATGCACAAATCTGATTAAACTGAAATCAGTCCAGTATTCTGATCCTGCACTTAATTTATGGATGAACATATGCTTTAGTTTTTTGAATACTGCAGGTGCTTTCCTCTCTTAACAAATACCAATTGATCTTAATTTAGTCGCTATACTCTGCAGTGTTTTAGTTTGAACTCTCTTCTGATAGGACAAAGTTGTTCTTTTTTTTAAACATGGCAATCTATGTGGGTGAAAACAGCAATGGGGAATTTCTGTGTGACACATTTAATAGTTCAAATGAAAAATAATTGAATACTTCGCAGCTCAAAAGTGGTTTATCACCATGGGTATTGCAGTGTTTAGAGTTACTTAGTTTGACCATGTTAAAGCAAGAATGGATTGTTCAGTTGTGAAGCATATTATTTGTGGTCTATTTAGTCTGCTGTTTCTTCCAGAGTGAAAAATTCTCTTTATTCAGAGTAGAAAGCTCAAACCAAAATGTGTAGGGAGGGTAAAAGCTTGCCATAATAAGCCCTTACCTAAGGTGAAAACATTACTATTTTGAAAAACAAGATCATTTGGGAGCCTGCCTACACTTACTGATTCCAAGCAGAAGTGACGCTCACTACCATCTTAGCTGTTAAACATTTTACTACTCAGCCTTCTATCTTTTTGTTGTTGCTCTTGCCAATCTTCTGTAATCAGCCTCATGAAACTGATCACTGAATTGGGTATTTTATTATCATGATCATAATAAGCTTTCAGATCAGCATCCCTTTTTTTGGGCTTTGTTTTCTGAAGCGGTCCCTGTGAAGGTTCATTAACACCACATAACAAACCCATGACTTTGGGGACAGGATTCTGCAGTCTCTAGTTACAATTATTTTAATATCCATCACCCTAAGCAATATCAGAATCCTCCCCTTAAAAAAAATCCCCCCTCTGATGGGTAACTTTGAAAACTGATGCCTTTTGCACTGTGAGGGTCACAGGTTTGAGAGACTGTGTTGCCTGAAACAGCTCTGAAGATGCCTAATCCATTTTCTAGTCCTGTAATAATCAGATTAAAATTCAAGCATACCAGACCCTAGCTTCCCATACGCAGGCAAGCACACAAGCACCTCACAGCTACAATGTAACCAGATGATTAGAAGCGGCTTTTATTTCCTTTATTACAAGTTTTGCTCAATTTTAACCCTGAGATTTGCTTTATAGGAAAGTGTCTGCATACCGCCTTCCTTTTGTCTCAACCAGAGGGTTTAATAGCTAAAGTAACTGAAAAGGACTAGCACCAGAAAGGCTTTGGTTACCAGAGTAACCGTAAAAACAGACCCCAGTCTCCATGGCAAAGAGAAAAGCTATTTGCTGCAGCCTTTTCAGACCTTGAACAGACACTGACAGTTTTCCTATAATCAGTGCAGATTATTTGTAGCAACTAACTATATTATAATGTTAACTATAGGAGGTCTTTGAAAATATGCAGTGCAAAAAAGGAAATAAATATATGGATATTTTTTTTCCAGGTTAGGTGTGACTGTATCATATATTTAAAAACGAATATATATATCAATATAGCATTGTATTCCAATGAAACTACCTCCTTCTTGTTTCCCCCCTCTTTTTGTTTTGCTTTTAATTTTCTGCAGAAAATTTGTGTCTTTTGGGGTCTCTAAATACCTAACACTCTAGTGAAGAAGTTCTTAGGGTAAATGTATGTGCTATAGTTTTATTGTATGCTGCCTTCTACGTGTTTTTCCAAATACTATACATCAGTGGTACTTTATCTTATTTGAATTACTTGATAGCTGACTCTTCCTGGTGCCTGCTTCAGGATATGTTCAAATTGCACAATATATATTTTTAAAAAGATCTCTGTAATTCATGGGTTTACAAACCCTGCAATACAATTACCTAAATTACCAGTGCACATTGTAAGTGCTCCTTGTGGCTAATCATTCTGTCCTCAGTAAATTGCTTGACTTGCCAGTGGCTTATTCTCTGTAACAGCGCTGTTCAGTCTCTGTCCTCCAAACCAATGTCTGTGAGCAAAACCATTAATTCTAATATGAGTTACGATGAAACTTGAGTCTTTGCTGTTAACTATATCTATTTAAATAGCTGATAATTGCATCGCAGAGAGATATACTACACAGCAGTTCCCAGGTAGCTTATTTTCAAAAGTGAAATTTTAAGTGAGCTCTCATTCTGCATTTTAACAAGTGTGGTAAAACCACAATGAATATTGAAAGCAAATGTTTAGAAGAATAGTTCATTTAAAAATTAGTATATGCATATCTAAAATAATGCCATAAATGCTTACAGCAACTAAGGTGTAAGAGTAGTAGGGGATATCTTAAAAAAATATTTTACTTAATCTATTCTGAATTTTATCAGCAACATAAACTTTAAATATATATTTTAAAAATTACACTTAAAATATGCAGTATGTGCAACATATTTAGCTATATATTTTGTTTATGTTTATGGTCTATTTGTTTATATTTATCCATTTGTGTGTTACAGATATTCATTAAGTTAAATTGTAATATATAAAACATACAGAACCCCCAAACTAGAAAATTCAATATATCTCCTTCAAACCACTTCATAAAATTACCTCCAAATTGTATTGCAAATACAATTTCAAATACAAATATTTTTCCCGTTTGAAATAAGGAAAAAGGACTATGCTAATTATGTTAACTTATTTTTCACTGACTATATCTCTATTGTAGAGAAGCAAAGAATTGTCTAAATAGTAGAATGAAAATTATTGCTTGATACTTGTCTTGTCAAAAAGAAAGAAAGATTTTATCACCTTCTATAATGCCTTTGCTTTAAAGGAAACTGAGGCAAAGATTTTTTGAGTAACACCACAGAGGCCTGAGCATCAAATCTAAGGAAAGAACTCCGCACACCATGACCCCCACACCAGCCCAGGATATGATTCTTCACCTTTCCTGTAAAAAGCCATGTTTTTAAAGTGTCTTCTATGTTTTGATGCTGAAATGAAAGGCACACAGCTCTGTGAGCTCAAGGAGACTCATTTCTGTAAATGAATGGTAGAAGAGCAGTGGTGTAAGGGTTGGAGGACTTCTTGGAATCAGGATATATATTTTTAACTCTAGGCATTTTCATGCAAATTAAAAAAAAAGAGAACTTCACTGAGTTTACTGTAGTAAAAGCAAGAGCAGTGAGATCATAATCTGTTTCATTAGTTTGTCTTAAAAATGGCATCTTCAAATGACAGAGAAATAAAAACAACAACAACAACAAAAACAGAAACAAAACCACCACCGTCGTTATCTTATTAAAATTCACTAAGTTCAATTAACTCTTTTTCTGGAAAATTGTTATCAACTGTGGTTAAAATAGAAACAAATTGAGAAGTCTTAAATCTAGAAGAAGCAGAGTCAGAAAATGTTAGCTCTTCCAAAATGACAGGTCAATGTACTTGGGTTGGAAGATGATAAAAGAGAAAGCTTTAAGGAAAGGTCCCCAGAATAGGCAAAAATCAGTGGAAGCCTGATTTTGGAAGTCTGGAAGACACAAAACCAGAAGACCATGGAAGACATGAAACTTCACCATCTCCTGCAAAACCTCTTGGCTATTCTAGATTGCTACCTCTCTCTAGTGTCAAAACTCTTCTTAGGCCTTTCCAAAAGTCTATTAATAATACTCCCTTGAGATGGCTCTTAGAAGAATCTCAAGGCATCAGAACTTTAAGACCCTGTTCCAATAAATAGCTGTAGCCAGAGAGAGCCACTAACAAGACCTAACAGCCAACAAAATAGGCTAGTTTGTCTGTGGGAGAATGGTAAAGAAGACTTCAAAACAGAGTTTTCTATATTTCAACTAATTGTCTGGATTATGAGGCTGCTCTGAAGCCTTTATTTTACCTTTTGCCTTCTTTGTTCTGTGGTTTGGGACTTTTGGGAATCTCATAAAGTTTTGAGAGACCCTGTGCCAAGTCTCAAGACTAGCAAAGAACATCATCTTCAGCTTTACTCGAGGAGACTTCCTGCTGTACCAGTTCATCCAGTGATCCCTACTATGCAGGAGAATGTTTTTTGACTAGTAAGGTGAAACTAAAAACCTTGTGACTCCAGCTAGTATTTTAAATTGCCCCTCTGGAACATAAAAAAGTAGATGTACTTCACCAGATAGCCTTTTCTATATGGATTTTGGCGCTTTTTTTTATGTTACATGCTGAAATAAGTCTCTTGAAGATAAAAGACGCAAATGTAAAAATAAGTCCATAACAGATAAAATATAATGTTGAATTCTAAGTATAATGATGAGCACTCCTGATGCCCCTTATATATTTAAAATTGCCATTCAGTTGCATTGAATGTAATTCATGCTATTTTTCCAAAGTATAATCCCACAAGGGTTTTGACCAAACAAAAATGCTCTAATGACTGCAAATGGTTCAAATATTCTGTCCAGTGAGTTGAAGTTAAGTGATAAAAGTTTCCATGTTAAAAGAAATAATAAGTGGAATTTCACACATATTATAGTAATTGTGAAGCATCCCATTTACATAGAAATAATGTAAAAGAATTCTGACCATGATGGTTTAAGTGAATCATTACATGCATCGCTGATACATTTAGAAAACTGCAGCATGCCAGGTATGTTTCTTTTAGCATAATAAGTCTTGTAATGGAGCCTTTAAAAGCCTTAAATGTATAGTTAGATTAACCTTTCTGTTTGGATTAAAAAAGGGAAGAAGAGGAAAAAGAAGAAGAAGAAAACAGATAATCATTAAATAGCCAATTAAACCAACATTCATTTCTCTTTCCAAGTTACTACAGTTTCTTTCGACTGTCCCTCTCTCCAAGAAGCAATATGTTATTTACACTGCGCTAACATTTAAACAATTATGCTGTGCTAATGTATTTTAGTTCCATAGGAGTTCATGCCTCTCTGGATCAGTTACAGTTCATGGCAGTATTGAGGTACCCAAGCTGAAGTGGCATTCCCAAGCAGGTGTATTGTACAGACTGACACTATAATACAGCTGTGGGATATAAGGACTTGGACTTTGGGTGGAGAAAGCCCTCCACCTGTGCAAATTGCACAACCTGTGCTACAGACAATCAAAAGCAAAGAATGAAGTTGTTGTGAGTGTATCTTCAGGAGTATCTTTGGTACCAGAAGGTGCCAACACAAATTTTCAACAAAATGTGTGGGAAAAGTACCCTGGTTGGGAAAAGTTAAGGACCTGAAGTTTCTTAATGGCATCCTACATATGTGCAAGTTCTTTGAAACTATTGGCCCTGTTCTTGTCTTTTCAACACTCCCTTTGCAGTTTTACACTCCAGCCTTGTGTAGTTTTGTTAGACAGAAAAAAGATTTTCCTGGTTCTGTCAAAGGTGTGCTGAAAACAATGATTAAAACAAATGAATCAATTCCATATCCCAAAGAAGGGCATTTTATTATCATCACTGAAGAGCTCTGAGTAACATCTTCAATTACATGTGAAGAAATTTGACCATCACATTGGCAGTCTCTGAAAATCAGACCTCTCTCCCAGGCTGTTTCACCCCTATTTGGTTTTTTTCTTGTTTGGTCTGTGATTATCACACCAATTGTCTTTTCTGTTTCCTTCAGACCTCAAGGGAATGCAAAATAATACAGATCCCAGAAACAGATTTGGATTGAATTTGATTCTTTCCAATAGAGAGTTCAAACAGCTAAAGAGGGTCACAGAATCAATATGCTCAAAAAACATGGGCATTTCAGAGAAAAACTCTAGTCAGGATACGAGGGGGAAAAGCAGCTGTTCTCCTCTCTTCACCTTCACCCTTCCACTGTTGCTGCTGCCCTCTTTTTTCGCACTTCCCCCTCACCCCCCGCCTTTTGGAAGCTGCTTTCTATTCTCTTTTTCCTGTGTACCCCTCCTCCTGCAGCTAGCCCTCTCCCTTGCCGGCTGCAGCTCTTTCCCAATGCTGGCTTCTCCCGCTGCCTCCACCACAAGGTTTGTGTAGCTTTGCATGCTAATTCGCAGGCATGAGATCACAAATAGACTTCAGGTTTAAAGGACACTTCTATTCACTGAAAAAAAAAACAGAACCGATATGCAACCTGACCACTTTCCATGATACTTCATACTTTTAAGAAGTAACTTTTGAGCTTGGCGGAGAGGCAATATAAATGGACATTAATTACAGCAAATCCAAGGCCCTCCAAGGTGGCAGATCTTGAATATTTCCAAAGAAATACAGAAAAAAAAAAGCCCTCCAAACTTTTATTCTAACAGATAAGGGTGCAAGTGAATCAGTCCAAAGCTGTTTGCTCATGGTCTCACTCTGTGATTGTGGGTCTAAAGCACTAGCGCCTCCTTCAAACTACTCCTATTGCAAATAAAACATGAAACATATGACAGACAGTTCTACGACAATTTTTTCAGTACACATTAACAGACGGTAGCAATATTCGTTTAACTGCTGTTGTATTGGTGGTTTTCGTTTTGTAATGGTTTTGATTGATGTAATTCACATCAATTCCCATTGAATATGCTCCACATACTAAGATACAAACACAGCAGCCTTCTACCTTCATGAAGCATCAGGTTGAACTTGCTGTTCGCCAACTCCAACCCAAAACAATATGCAGGCTTGGTCCCAGAGTGTCCTGCACTGCCATGGGCCTATTACATCATGGAATTACAACCAGAGCTTCTCCTCATGGAGTCACTGGAGAAAAGATATGGCTGAGAAACGTAGGCCTCCTGTGAGATCCGCTTGTGCCTCCAACATGCCGTTCCACCAGGGCAGAGATCACACACAGGAATCAACCTACACCCTACAGACTACTGAAAGTATCTTGGCCAAGGTAAGGCACCCAAAATATCGAAAGTTAGAGGTCCATGCTAGGTAGCTGAATCTGTCTTCATCAAATTTAAATTTTTGGAATACCTCAGAATTTAAATTTCCACAGAAAAAAAAAAAACCAAACCAAAATATAGCCACCTTTCTTGCAAAGAAATTTACAACCTGTGACCAGTACTGGTTGAATCTGCTGAGAGCTGGAAGCATCTCTGAGAAGTGTATACAGATGTGACTTTTTGCAGCACCCAGATTTAGACACATGACTGAGCTTTAAAGGGGTAAGGTGCCTCAGTAGTTTCCTACCTAATTCCTAGGTAGCTTGCCTATTCTTAGAGTGATGCCTGGAGTGGCATGGGTCAGTCTCAGTCTTTCTGCAGACACTACGCAATTACATCAGAATGATCAAGTGCTGACTTGACAAGTTAAATTCAGTGCAGAGCTGTGAGTGGCCTGAACAACATTATTGTCAGTTCCTGCTCTTTAGTGATGTCACAGCACATCCCCAATGTGAGGTCTGAACCCATCAATGCATAAATGAATACTGCGAATGCTAATGATTCAGACTCTTTTTGAATCCAAGAAGCCTCTACTACTTCTGTGGATGGAAAAAAATGGAATACTCTTGTCAGTCAGTTTGCAGGAGTAGAACTGTGTGAGATGCGTTATTGATGAAGAAACAGGACAGGGCCAGCCCAGTAGGTCAGAGATCCGAGTTGTTTACAAGATCCTCCTTGATTAGTATTTGGTCACAGTCAGCTACATATGAAGTAGGCACCAAGAAAGGACAGTGCTGCTAATTTTTGTAATTTATCATATATATGCTCCTGCAGTTCAAAAGACAATACCAGAGATGATTTCTGAACAGAAAAAGACCTTTTCTTCCTCTTTCCATCATTTTTAAGAGGGTACAAATCTGACAAA
>VZRU01006911.1:239144-329312 GCA_013398155.1 Pedionomus torquatus | reverse complement strand
TTTTTTTTTTTTTTTTTTTTTTTCTTTTCCGTTTTGACTATCAAAGCTTACAATTCAGTTAGGTAAGGCAGGAAATTTCGTCAGCCTGGCCTATGATACAATCAGAAGGTAATGAAGGATCACAAAAAAAAAGTGCTTTTGAGAAGATAGCGGGGTACAAATGTTGCATGTATAAATGTACAAATATGGATGTACAAATTTGCCTTGTGTTGCTCTTGCTCTCAGCTGGCTGGATATGAACACTCTCTAGCACGTGATTTGTATTTATGTGCAAGCATGGCCCTATGCCCAAGATGCTAAACCCCTCTGGGAACATGGCCAGCTTGCAAAACAGATAGGTGAGCATAGATCTGGCTGCATCTGGCTACACCAATATGTGGTTAAAGATCCATTCATCACCTCCAAGAAAGATTCTGTTCAATACACATATAAACAAACACGCATGTCTCTAAAGGCATGAAGAATGGACAGAGAACTCGTGTCCAGTTGTATGAACATTAGTGAATGCAGCAAAGAAACATATATTCTAGCATCAACAAAATGAAAAACTGATAAACAGAGATGAAAAAAATTGATTTAACTAATTCTAATTTTACTGTAAAAATACTGGGCAGATAAGAGGAACACCATTGCCAAAAACTCACCAAGAATATCTTTAGGATTGGGAGAGATTACTGGAAAACACTAGAAAGGAGATGTTATATGGTGTAATAAGTGCAGTTGTTACAGCACTGGGAGGACAGTGGGTGGTGGCAATTCCAGCAGACTTAGCGGCAGCAGAGGAGGATATATTAGAGAACACCAGAATCACTCACAACCAATTAGTAGCATGGAACTGAGGAGAGCACAGCAAGAAGACCTAATAATAAGCATTCTTAAATATAAGAAACTGATGCAGAGGACGAATTAAAGTCAAGGGCCATGATTTTTTAGGAAGCCAATTGTAGCTTACCATCTATTTAGTGTAGTTTCTCCTGCCAGTTGAAGCAATGCTCATTATGTGAGATTAATACCATATGTGTTTGAACTCAACTGTGTTCCTCCTGTTACTTTTTCTTATTATGATGGGTGTACATTTAAGCTAATCAGAAAAAAAAAAAAAAAAAAAAAAAGATGATGGTGCTCAGTGATTTTTTTTTGTCCTATTTTGAACTATAATGAATGCTCATTTCACTCTGAAATGATAATTAAAAAACCCTATCAGTGTAAGTGACGACTATCCACAATAGAATCTAGTAATAAGCAAAGTTTTTAATTCTGGAAAAATAGACTGATGATTCAATAAAAATTAAAAGAGAGATCATCTTTCGTTTTGATTTTGTTTTGCTCTCAGTCCAACTGCTTGTATGAAAATCCAAGTTCTCATCTGGAAATTGAACAAATTCCAAACATAATTACGACATTCTTAACAAGAGCAATGGCTATAAAATTAAGGGTAGTAATTTTTGAAGGAGCAAATCACTTTTGTAACCAAAAAATAACAATGACTTTGAACAAACAATGACTTCTGACAACCCAAGTATGTTTGCAACTTGCATTCAGTTGACAATTTTGGCTAAAAAAAAAATAAATTAAAAAATAAATTTAAAAAATCTGAAGTTTCAAAAGTTTTCACTGCAGCATTTTTGAAACATTTCCCTTTTTTTGCATCAGAGTTACAAGTGATTTTACAGTTCCATTCATACAGCTGCCAGTTGTGACATTTTTATTCCAGTATAGCATCAATTTGCAAAAAGCAGTCTCAGGTTACACAGTGCAGTGGATCGTTACTATTTATACTGAGAGATGCCAAGAAAAGCTGGCTAAAAACTATCTTTTTAAAAATTGGAATTAACCCATACACTCAATTTGTGTGACCCAGCCTATAATTTCATTGGGATTTTTTAAACTTCTTTTAGGTGAGCATTTCATTTCAAAGAACTTAGAATCATAGAAAGCAAAGACCAGATATCATGATAGCAAATGTAATTTACTTATAAATTACCCAGGAAAAAGGGGAAAAAACAGCTGAGTAAATTCTGCAGTTTTGCTCCAGGTAACTATATGAAATTGTAGGTCAAAAGAACAGTAAACCTCTAAGTACATTTATTTTGAAGGAAAAATTGGGCAAAAATCTGACATAGAAAAAGAAGAGAGGAAAGGAGTATTACTCTCTACTGTTGAGACTAATCTCTGTTTAAATATAACTTAGTGTCCTTAGTTACTCCCATCAACTTAATGTCCTGGAAGCTTATTGTTTTAATCCAGCCAAAAAGTGAACCAAAATTCCAGTAGTGACTGACTGGCATAGACATATGCTATTAAACACCTATTAATGACAAGAAATCACATTAGCAGATGTCCCAACTGAGGAGGAAGACATCTGTGAACCAGAGGAGTGGCTGGTTTCATTGCTGGACAACACGGTTACCCTTGTTGTAATGTTGGACAATACCGTCATGATGTGTCACTACATGGGAGCTGAAGGCAGCTGTCTCACCAGTGCAACAACCTATTATAACAGTTTCAGGAATTAAGTGCGTGAGATTGATGCAGGTTTTTACTTGTCACACAAACCGATGTAAATCCACTCTCCCGATGTCAAGGAGAGGTGGAGGGCTGGAAGGCAGCTTTCTGTCTCACAGACTCAGTACCATCTTGATGACTCCATAGGCCAAAAAAGGCTTCTCTCGATGCCTCTTTAGGTCCATCATAAAACACCCAAATTGTGCAAGTCTATAAATGCAAATTTATTGGGAAAAGAGGAGCACGGGTCATCTTAAATACCTACAACATTCTTCCCCTGCTCAGAGTGAGTAAAACCTTCCAACTGTGGCATGTTCAGCTAATATAGTTCTGCAGATTAGGTAAATACTTAATCTAATAAAGGTAGGTAATTAAGAGGATTAAATGATAAGGTATGGTTCTGTGCCTTTGTCACATTGGGCAGGATATAGTTCCAAGAAATCTCCCACGTTCCATTAGCCTGAGGAAAGGCGATCAAGTCCGGCACAGTCTGCACTAATGCAGGGAAAAAAAATTACTGAGGAAGTGAAGGTTCTAAAAGGTTAAAGAATGGCAACTAATTAATGACAAAAGGTTATTCTTGTTGGAAAAAAAGCACTCTTCTAGTGACCACCATTTTACCGCTTCATAATGATTATGTGTATTTGTGTAAACAGGTGTAGTAAAAAACTGGTACAACACTGTCAAAGGATGGGTAATAAATATCTGACATCAGCTCTCAGTATCATCTCCTGTCTTTTCCTTTCTATGTATATTTATATGTCACAGCAGGTGCATATAATGTATTACCTCCTGTTACTGAAATAATATCTTTATCTTTGTAAAAGTGGGGTAGAAACTGAAGACTGCACTAGGTTATGCATACTCCATCCTCTGACACAAGCAAATTAAACACCTTCTGATGTACTACTAATAGCTGATATGGATTAATGAACGATATTAATATCATTCACTCATTTTCCAAAACCATATTTTCAGTGTATTCGAAAGGAATCAGAAGATCTGGGCAAATAGCCCACTTTTCTGAGGAGAGGATAAAGAGCATCAGCATCTGCAGATGAATGCTCAGAGATCTTTCTCTTCTCCCCCAAATGGCCACTGGTCAAAACTGGTGATGAAGGAGAGAGATAGAGAGAGAAGGATGCTTTATAATACGTTCTGTATCTATCCCTCTCATTTATTAAAATGGTTTTTGTGAGTTTTCTGTCACCCAAACTTCTTTCAGTAATAGCAAGAAGAAATGTCATAAGGAGTGCTGATTAATAAATATTTGATGCAGCATTATGCTTTACCAGTAATTCAATGCTGAGCACCAGCTGTGCAACATCCAAGATCTCCCAGCTCCATTTATTGCTTTGTGAGTTTCTATGGAAGAGCAGAGCCAAGCTTACTGGAGTTCTGCCCGTCAACAAAACACACTGAAAATAACAGCAACCCTTTTTGAGCCTTACTTTTCTTACCCCAGTCTAGGAGAACTGTAGAAATATTCCTCCTAAAACTTGAAAAAAACCCTGAGTGTTTGGTACAGGTATAGTATTCTGTATAACTTTGAAAACACTTCAACAAACATCTCTTCATACAGATTTGATTTCTGAACTCTATTTTGCAGCATACAGCTCCACCTGTTGAACAGGTTTTAGGAAAGTAATCTGTTCTATACATTTTCCTTTTCACTGTGCTGTTTCTGACAACTTGGAAATTGAAAAGCTCAAGAAAAGCTGTTTCAAGGTCTCTTGAACAACTGGAAGATCAATTATGCAATAATTTCTGACAACTCAAAGAGAAATGGAGAATAAGATGGAACGTGCAGCCAACCTCAGTAAAAGTCAAAGGGAATTGCCCTCCAGTCAGCAGTACTGTTGGTGATGTATCTCTAACAATATTTGAGAAAGAGAATTGTCCTCTCAGATCCTATTGTGGGAAAGAGTTATATCGGAGGTACTGGGAAGATACATGTCAGAGAAAACATGAACTTTACAGCAAATTAGCCTTTGTTAGAAGTGAGTTCCTACTTCTCAACACAATCAAGCCATGAAGCAGGCAGAATAAGTATTACCTTTGCTTTGAAGTGCCCATATTTTCGGGACAGAATGAAAATGCTAATTGTCTCATTAACTTTAAAGTATGTAACAATTCAATCTGTTATAAAACTTCAGAAGAAAATTCAAACCCAGTATATTCTCAGCTACTATCAAATAGAAAACATCCCTGGTCACCTTAGAAGGCTTATAAATACTGTGGGCCAAATACACCGAATTACAGCAATGCTAAGCAGGAAAGTGTTGGCTAAAGTTGATTCTGAGAGGGAGAGTAAATGAAAGAGAGGCACAGATTTCTGCCTGTGTTTTAAATCTGCTACCAAATTGAAGGGATAATTAGGAAGATCCATTGTTTCTACCAATGATTCTCAATAACATAACTCAGTAACTGATGTGTGTAATTATTATGTTTTGCTCCCATCTCTCCTAGGTAACCTGCGGGTATGTAGGATGTGTATGCCATTTTCAGTTATCCAATTATAAGGCTTCAGGGAGGAAAACTTCCAGTAACTTCAGCTGAAAAAAGTGTTAGAGGGAATAATGTGGAGCTTGGCTTTCATATGCCAAATGTCAGCAAGGCCACAGATAGATGATATTATAAAAACATCTTAAAATTAAACACATGCTTACAATTAACTACTTATTTATGAGATTTGATTTTTAACATCTCCTAATACCATGAATAAATAAATGATTTCATAGTGAGGAAGCACTTGGGAGCAATATTACATCTTATCAGGGATTTATTGTATCATTCTCAGAAGATTTTTCTGATCTCCAGAGCATGATGTTGTCTAACTGTTAGAATACTAAAGTGGGGGAGTGGGGTTATGAAGGAGGGATTACCTCAAATTTATTGTATTTTTTCTTCCTAGGAAAGGACATAGAAGTTCATAAGAATTAATAAATTAAAATGCTTGAATTACTTCCATTATTCTGAGAATTATGAAAATGAGAGATATATGCTGCAAAGACAGGGAAATTTAATTGCTACTTTTGCTGAAATATCTAAAAGTCGGTAAAATAAGCTTTATTGAATACAGCAGTCCATGAAAGCTGTTAGAAGTTCCAAAAGGCGCCCACCAGTTGGTTTGACTCCTTGTTCAAGGGAAAAATCATGTTACTAAATCTGATAAGCTTTTTTGACCTCTCACATCTTCCTGCAATGTCTCACCTCTCTTTTCAGTGCTGATTTCTAGCAGACTGAGGGATACACAGAAAAAAATATGTTATGGTCAAACCAAGTTCATGCTTTGCACAAGTTATTTGGGAAGTGAAAGGAAAGTAGTGTTGGCCAGTAAAAGTTTTTCAAGCATGACCAGCTTCTGACCAATGGAAGTTTTCCATGAAAACGGACATTTAGCCTGAACAAAATTTATCTAAGCATCTACCTGAAAACACACACACTGTACTTGTATTTACACTTATGTTTACATTTTTATTGATATTACATATTTTGATTGTATTTCACATTACAATACACCTGCATGACATTGTATGGAAGTTACGGCATGGAAGTTGCACCATCTCTGTAGACTGGGTTCATTAGCTGGTCCTTGATGCATTGCAGCCAGGGGCTTCCTTTGATGCACAGCAACGATTCCCTGACCGAGGAGGCTGCTGTGCATCTGGGGAGTTGGATTGCCTGTCCAAGAAGCCCAGCTGCAGCATTCAGAAGGATTTCCACTGTGAATTTCTGAGGTTTAGCCAGAAATTTGCAAGGGTTTGGGTTTGGCTGGTTTTTTGCTTGCTTCTTTTTTTCTATACTGCCACTTTTTAAGGAAAAAGCATCAAGACAATAGTAATGCTTCTTCTTCCTCTCCACTAAGAATCCCTCATATGCTGACAGATTGCTCAGCAAATTCTACTTCCTAGACTTGCCTTTTTTATCTTTTGACAAAGTGTGGAAGGCCAATGTAGGTAAGATTCCCATCTCTGTAAGCGTTCAAGGCCAGGCTGGATGGGGCTTGAGCAACCTGGTCTAGTGGGAGGTGTCTCTGCCCATGGCAGGGGGGGCTGGAACTTGATGATCTTTAAGGTCCCTTCCAACTCTATCCATTCTATGATTCTATGATTTGAATACGTAGTTTCACAGGATGAGTAATGCACAGTAAGCAACAGCCTGCAAAGTTTGCTTTCGTATACTCCTTTATCTTAAATTTCAGTCGTAATCTCAGGAAAGGGACACATCTTCAGTTTACAGACACAGTGCCACAAGCAGAGTACCAGCGAAGAGCTGGCACACATGACCTGTTCAGTTGTCTTGCAGGTGATTCTGATAGAAATGTAATATCATCCCGAGCCTCTGACTTTGTTGCATACTTGCTGTGACATGGCTGTTGTTGATACATGTCGGCTCAAATTTTCTGAAAGTCGGGGGACATGTCAAACAAAGGTGGCTGTAGTCGTCTGGCCACTTAGAAATGATGAAACTTTGGTAACCACTTGAAGATATATGTACAATATCCCTCCCTCAGGTTGGGTGTTCTGTAGTAAGGAGTACACAGAAGTGCACACAGACTTCTGCTGACCCATTATTTCCCCTATGAGTAGAGATAGTGAGTAGGCTGAAAGATGAAGTCTCCTCATCCTCCAGAAAATCAGGATAACACAAAGCAAATTCACTAGATAGAGGTGCGGCCAAGCTGCATTCCAGGCATTTAAAACATGTTAAATAAAATTGCAGGTTTTAGGGAAAGATTTGGGGGAGTGTATAATTTTTTCCTGATAGTGTTCCCCTTCTCATCCACACTCTCTTGAACAATATATGCCCGATGTAGGATGCTGCACTTGCAGGAACTTGTCAGATATTTTCTTTATAAAGCATCATGCAAATCTATAATGCTGCATAAGTAAAACACGGTCCTATTAGCATAATGCTAAAAAACCCCCAGATTGCAGATGTCAAGTTGTGACTTTGGTATTCTGTCACCAGTGTTTTAGGTAATTTATATTTTCATATCACTGCTTTAACAGGTTTGTTTTCTTACATGCTGGCACCTAATTGAAGAAAGATCATGCAGCTGGACATCACAAAGGAAACTGATTTTTTAATGACAGTTTTTAACTGATTTTAAGGACAGTTCAATCTAAGGGTAGGTTTGTAGTAAAGATTTTTCCTAAAAAGGTCTGAAACTGGGATTTTAGGACACCTAAAAGTGCCTAAGGTAGCATAAATACCATTAGGAATGAAGAATATGGAGTGAATAAAAAAAAAGAAAAGAAATATCAGGTTTCATTTTTTAAGTCTGTTTTACTGGGTACAGTTCTCGTGAAATGTGTGCAGTTAGAGGTGTTGATCTCGGCAAATATCAGCAGATAAAGACGTTGTTCTGGCTTTCTCTGAAACCCCAGTGGAAACAGACTGTGGTATTTCACTGCTCTCATCACATCAAGTATATTAACCTGTCAGAAGTACCTCCAAAGTGCGCCTGAGGGTAAGGGATCATGAAAGGGGACAGTGGAGTCCTAGGGACTTATACTAAGTTCTAATGCCAAGGCTAGAGAGAAAAGAGGTCATGGGACATGGAAACACGGAGCTAGGCTGCTGTTCAGCGATTATCCCTTTTCTCTGCAAATATTGCCTTCAGTGCATTGTGTCAAGGCTATTCCCTTGAGTCTGAATCAGAGCTGCATTGAATGGCAGCTCTAACAAAGTGTAGGGGAGGTGGCAGTTCAATCAGGAAGGTACAGACAGTACATTCTATGGGTAATTGCAGGATTCCCTGTAGAATGTAAAGCAAATTAGAAAATACAAATAAATGAGGGGCAATTACTAAAATGTTTGCTTTGGAAACCGGAAATATTTTTTCCCTACTGTAACAGTTATTGGCACCTCATTCTCTCATGCATTTAGGAATGGGTCTAAAGCAAAATTTTCTGACAAATTAAGTCACTTTGTGACCTGGGTGGGCTCGTAAAGCCTGGATTCATCTTCATCTGTCTGGTGAAGACTCTGTGTTGTCTAACAATACTGTTTAGCTGGACTTAGTATATATCTCCTTAACGTGGCTGTTGTTTTCAAGAAACTTGATGGAATTTCATCTGTTGGAGACTTCAGCCTCTGAGTCAGACTGAAGTGGAACGGGTCAAATCGTCATAATTTATATGTGGGAGCTGCTTACTGCAGGCAGTGCAGTCAAATAATCCATGTTTCTGTAGGAAATTGTTAACATCAAACAGACAATCTTTAAGCAAATTCCCAAGTAACTATCATGGAATCAAAACATTTCTCAAGAATACATTACAGTGAATACTTTTACAATTTTGCAGTGGCAAAAAGGCGAGTTCGAAGGGGAAAGTAGCACATGAGATTCATTGCATTAACCATTTAACATTTAACTCTAGCCGCACTCTGAACCTGCAACAACTGTTTTCCTTTTGGATCCTGTTCATGCAACTGGATGTGAGCAACTTTCCACTGGCTGCTCTGACTTCAGAGTACCAGGGAGACATGACAGACATGACAGCATGCCTATCACCTCAGGGTTAGGCAAACACCACAACGCATTCCTGGCCTCAAATAATTTTGGAAGAAAAAAAAAAAGACAATTAGGCTGAAAAATGCACTCAGCCTTTATTTTTGCAGATCCTTAGAGAACAGGCACCACAGCAGAAGTACTCTAAGAATTTGTATTCGAATAAGTATTCAGCACACTGAAGCAACTTCCTGTAATTGTTTGAGGCTTTTTAAAAATCATGAACGTTGTTAGGGTTTGTAAGCACTCATTGAATTCCGGGCCAGTTAAAACTACACCATGTCTCTGTTTTCCTAAAAAGGCATCCGCTGTGTGTGCTTTGATGCTGATCCAAAACCAGCATTCTGTGTTTGTCTCATGCTGGAGGGTTTTTGGCTACTCTGTGCCATAATGTACCATAGCAAACAGAATCAGGCATGTGACAGTTTGCTACATCTGTGCAAGGATAAGTCATTCATCTCAACCTGACACTTCTCTCTTTTCCGAAGTGACACTGCAATAGAGAAATACGCTTGCTCATTTATGGGAAGGAGAGTAATCAGTCCTGGCAAACAGAGATGAATTTCATTCATACAGTACATAACTCACAGTTTGTACTTTCATTAAATTTCCGTGGATGGTATCCCACTAATCTCAGCCAGAAAGCTGTATTTCTAAAATTATTTTACCATTGAGCTGTAAAATGGGGTCCTGTGAGGTACTTTAAGAGACATTCTGTAGATCAGGAGTAAAAATAGCAGTACTTTCTTCAGAAAAATTATAGCTGCCAGTTCCAGATTTTCTGTGGTAATTAACCTAGATGCACTCAAGTGATGAGTACTCTCCCTAATGACTCTATTGGTTCAAAAAAGGAACATTTTCCTGTGATCTCCTCTGACAGTATCATCAGGATGTTGTCAGTGCAAACAATACCCTTATCTAGCTTCTTTTCAAGTCACCTGATTAACTGGAGAAAATAGAAACAGAAAGAAAAGAGCATGTCCTTGCACAGAGGCTGTAAATGTCACTGAAAGGCCAAGGGACCAGTTCCACCTGTCCTTCCTTCGTTAGCTCAGCTTCTCCTGCTGAAGTGGCGGCTTACTGGGGTGCTTTATTTCCCAGTCTCTCTGCCAGAAGGTGGATCTTTACTGTTAGAAACCCAGTTCATGTGTCCTGATCACAATGGCGCCTTTGTAAAGTGAACAGTGGGTACAGGGCTTGAAAAACAACTTTCCTTCCCATTTAGAACCCTATAGGCTCATTATTCAATAGCACAGTGGTAACATAATGCATTTTCATTTACTTCACCCTAAATGTATGTAAATTAAAGGGTGGGTTTTTTATTAAAAATAACACTGATGTGTTTTTTGTTATTCAGAAAAGAAATTGTATTAGTGAAAAACAGCACTAATGACATTTCACATTCAAATTTGCCACTTGCTGGAAAAAGGCAGGTCTCACCCTGTGCTCAAAATATAAAAAATAAATAGAAAATCTCTACTAATTGGTACTGTCATCCATATGGTTAGTCCATATGTGTGTTTCACTTGTTTTAACTTATGATTGTCTCTTTAGATGTAAGATTGTATCCTAATAAAAAACATCACTCTCTTTACAACAAAAAATAGATTTGAAATGAAATGGCGGAAACACTACCTTGGGGATTTTGGGTGGAAAAATATCATCTTTACCAGAAAAGAATACATATTTATGACAGAATTTCTTGCATTAGGTAACCAGGGACAGTGCAAGATGTGGCAACTTGTCTTTAACTTTTGAATTTTTGAAGCACCTAGGGCTTGAAATCTAATCTTATTTAGCCCAAACACTTAAATGGCTAGTTTGAAAGATCCTGCTACCATGCCCAGATTGAGTGTTTGGCTTCATAATCAAATAAAGTAAAGATACACTTCTTTTAAGGCTGCCTCACCTGTGTGAGTTCTGCAGATAAATGATGCCTTTTCTAGGTAATTATGGAGCATAGAGAGACAGTGTATGAGCACAGATTGAAGTATTTACTTACATCTAATCTAAACTCTTTCTAAGGCTAGAACATTTACCAGTCTTCTCAGTTTTCTGTTTGAAGCTCTTCAAATCACATCTTGGAAAATGACGACCTCACACACAAAAGATCAAGTACATGAGGGAAAAAAAAAAGTAAAGGACATTGACTACATATGTTGATGGGAAACTGAATGAGAGTCAGCCAGAAAAATTAAGAGTTTTGCATATTATTCTCAAAAAGTTCAAGCCTATTTTTTTATTATTTCATGATAAATATTTACATGATCTAGTTCAAGGTCTCATTTTTGTTACTTTCCATTCCTGTTACAGTTCTTTTGATTCTAGTAGGCCAGATCTGTCATGAAGGTCATCTCTACAAAGGAAAATATAATTGCCGAAAGAGGTAGAATCAATCTCATGGAGAACCGTAAAAATCAGAAAGAGACCTTGAACTGGGATCAGAATTCAATGGGGCGAAAAAGTGAAGAAACACTAAGATGTGTTCACAATTGACCTGCATTGTCAAGTAGGCAGTCTGCTGCTTCCTTGATTAGTTGAAGCTCTTTCCAAGGCGCTTTGTTTCATTTCAAATATACTGAACCGAAACAATTGAGCCTTGAAGCCAGAGGTATGTAAGTCAGTAGGGCCAAACTTTTGCAGAAAGCAAAACTGGTGATGGAAGGTCAGGAATGTTCATTAAAATGTTAGAACATTGAGAAGCCTCTAAAAGTCCAAAAGAGCCTACCAAGTGGGGAAATAATTTAGGAACCTGAAGGAAGATGATCTGAACAGTGGGGGAAATACTAAAGTAAACAAGTTCTTTTTAGAGCTATCCCTGAATTCATCTGTAACTTTTTGGGTTTTATTTCAGCACCAGTTTGGGGTATGTAAAGAAAGGACTGCAAGATGCCTTGGTTAAACAAGATACAAAATAGAGCACAGAGAGGAGGAGTGGAGACATTAATGCCTACTACTTTTGTCTTGACCTGTGTTTTTAGAATAACTTTGTCATCTTTATGAACACTCTGGCAGAATTAGGAGTTTTCTGTTAGTCAGTGGGTGGGAATAAACATGCGAGCAAAGCAAATCATTGGACTTTTATGGAAAAAAGGAAGACGTACTTTTGTCCAATCTCTTCCATCACTTGGGGACTGAGATGCTTTTATTCAGTTGCCAAAGAAAGTAAAAGGTTACGGTTGCCCTTATCTATTGAGAATAAGGATGGATGTGAAGTTTCTTTACCATGTCTTGGATTTAAATTTGATTGGTGCTATGACGTCTGGCAAGTGACAATATATTAAGTTTATGTTGGTCCTCAACTGCATTTGAGAAGAGTGCCATCAGACTAGGTGAATTACTATTACTGTAACAGTTTTTGAGAACTACAGTTGCTAGATAGCCTGCTCTAGGTTTCTCTGATTTTACTTTTGGATGTAGAGGTCGCTCTGGTCACAGGTAAGCAATTTCTTTCACGGCACCCTTCTGCTAAGCAAGAATCTTAAATTCCAAGCAAGATGTTAAGATGTTAAATTTTTAGACGAACAGGTATTATGACTTCTGATACAGAACTCAGACAGATCTGCCTCATGATCCAGGAGTTCATCTTGACGGACAGTGATATTGAGAAAAAACAATCCTCAAAACAAAAGAAATGCAGTTTCTGGGCTAACGCTTTGAATTCTGAGTTTATCAACATTTCACACTGTGAGGCATATGATACGTGATGAATATTCTTGCCTGTTCTTCCATCACATTTAATATTAGTCTGAAAAATGAATATATTCTTTTCCTCTGACTTCTGCTCTTTATTCTGTAAGTATTTTTGTCCCAACTCTTTCTCTCATGGGTAATCCCACAGCTGCAAAGAAAGAAGTCCATTGACAGGTGCCTATTGTTGTGATTAGGGAGCAGGGCAGTACCTTGGATGTCTTACTCTTTTAATTATTTTTTTTTGTTGGAAAAAGCTGAAAGCAATACAAAGGCATTTTCTGTGAAGACTTCAATCCATACTAGATATAACACAGGCCTTGTTAACTTGCACAATTTAGCATGCCTACTATTTTTCAAAAAAAGGGTGAATCTCTATGCCCTCTATTTTTTGAAAAAAATGACAAGTCTTTTACAATTCTAAAATAAAAATGTATTCCCATTAAACATTTTAAATAAGCATTGGTTGACATCTCAGCAGCATCTAATTTGGATACACAAATGCCACATTTTTATTTATGAAGCGGTATAGTGAATGAAGGTCCATGTGTGATCATTCATAAGAAGTGATCAGCTGTGGATGTACATTTCTTTGAAAATGAGGCCCAATTTCACAGCAAACACAGATATAGCAGAGGAAAGTGTCTTTCAGACTCTGTCTTATGTATTTCTGTTATATAAGAAGTCAAGGTTAATCACTAATGAAAATAAGCTGTGAAGCACAGCTACTGATTAAACATCAAAGCCATCTGTGCCATGTCACCAAGGTCCAATATAAAATAACCATAATTATTAATACCTTTTGGTATGCTCTAAAAATCATTACTTGTGAAATGAATTTTCCACATGTAAACTCACTTCCAAGGGACAAAGTAAAGGTCTAAAAAGCCTTTGTGAGTTAATGCTGGAATTTAATTAAATCCATAGTGCTGCCTAAAATGGATCCACAGTCTCCAAGTATGCTGAAAAAGAGAAACTATAAAACTAATTTTCAATGTCTTACTGGTATTCTAATATGAATAAAAGCTATTAGAGTAATAAACTTAGTTCTAATTAGAAACACTGGAACTCTCAAAGAGAACAAAGTCTGGAGTTGAATAAATGTGGTATTTTTGGAAGGGTATATATGAAGTGGAAATCTTGATTTCAGTTATCCCATATCATATGGAAGAAAACATAAAAGACCAGAGAGCAATCCTGAGAACTGTTAAAGAAGAAGGGGTGGTTGCTTTTGGCAGCTGGCCTTATGATGCCTTATAAACTGCACAAAAGAGAGTAAAACTAACTTCCTCCAAATAGGCCAGCTGAGATAAAACCAACACTGTGATTCTACATGGATCAGCTTGCTGAAACCTGGTTGGGTAGTATTTACATAAGAATGATGCACACCCTTATATGCTGCTTTCTTAGAAGAGATAATATAATATAATATGGCTGGGCAAAATCTAAGTACAGAAAAAAGTGGGGGCTATATAAATGAAATGCTACCAGCTCCACCTTATACATGCCTAGTAGGCCACGAGATGTACCTTTTGTTCAGAGGCAGTTACAACATCTCAGTAGGCTCCAGCTGTGATCAATACCCATAAACACTTGCAGGTTGCCCTACAGGGTCTGCTAAAGGTAAATGCATGTTGGTGGAATCATAGAATCATCTAAGTTGGAAAAAACCTTTCCTCCACTCCTTAGAATCATCAAGTCTGACCATTAATGAAATACTGCCAAGTTCACCACTAAACCATGTCCCAAAGCACCACATCTACGTATCTTGTCACTCGGGAGAAGTAGACCTCCACCTCACAAAAACCTCCTTTCAGACAGTTGTAGAGAGTGATAAGGTGACCCCTCAACCTCTTTTTCTCCAGGCTAAACAAGCTCAGTTCCCTCAGTTCCATCATGCCTTACTTGCACACCACAGAGTTCTTACCCTTGTCCTTATCTAGTCTGGAAAGCCAGTGATGGACTTCAACTGCTTTATTTATTGCTTCTACACTCTAGATAAAGTAAATCTTAAATTATAACAGATTTAAAGGTAAATCCAACAATATTTAGCCAGTTTGTAAAGACAGGGTGAGATCTGACATAAGCATGTACTAGTCTCCTCTCCCTCAATTTCCTTTAGAAGGGAAACACCGCTGTACGTCCCAGGTGGGGCGTGACAGCAGCCTCTTCTGTATGACTCCTCAAGGATTACGAACACTCACTGGCTGGTTGATGACCCACAAAGGGACACAATGGACCAAGGACTGAGTTGGCAGGCCCTCGACTGCCTAAAGCGCTGCAGTTACAAGACTTCAGACAAACTCTGCAGTAGTACATCATTTTAATTTTGCTATCTATATAAGAAAATAGGGGAATGCAGACTTAACTATACATGGAGGGGACAGAAGAGTAAGTATGCACCATTAAACAAGGACCAGCAGAAATTAAAGAGCCAAAGTAAAATAAGCTTATTGGCTTCTTTACCCTTTTGTACCCTTTCTGTTTCTTTTGTACCCTTTCAGCCCTGAAGAACTATGTGCCACATCAGCTTCTATTCATACTACTCACCACCACGAGCATTTTATATACTGTTTTCTATTGCATGGGGACTAAACTCTTACTGATGTTATTTCATAGAAGTGCATTGAATTGCACCACAAATTAATTTGGCCCTGCACCTCTGCAGCTGTGTGGAAGATGTTGGCTTTTCACCAAGTTCACACAAAGATGGAAATATTCATTTTCCACCAGTAATTTGCAGCTCCCACATTTGTCAAAAGCAAAAAGCATATTTTTACTTCCTTATTTATTTTTCCCATGAATACTGGTTTTTTTTTGCAAAGCATAAACAGAAAAAAACACAAATAGAAAATATAGCTATCTCCAACCATAAAAAAAAATCTCCAAATTAATGAAAACTTGCAAACATGTTAAAAGACACAATTTAAATGCTTCAAAGTGGATTTCTGTAATTTGTAGATTTTTGACAAAATTTCCTCTCTGTGAAACCCTAACAAACTCCTTCCTCTGTTTTCACAGTGGTCCTTGCTTATGGCAATGAATATTCATAACAGCTCTTTATCTTTCAAACTCAGACCCTAAAAGAAGTTTTTGGTTGTTGGTTTTTGTTGTTGTTTTTTTTTGAAAGCTTACTAGTGAGACTCACAGAGGCATGCACAGGAAAAAGTTTGGCAGGAAGGGGTACTTGACATGAAATCAGTTCAGTCCTCAAGGGTTAGCTTGAACTCCGTGATCTAGCAGTACTCTAAGTGTTGACAGTTCTACAGTCAAACAAGGGCTGGGCAGAAACTGCGGGTTGGGACTGATGGGCACAAATGTGCTAAATCACTTCATGAATTAACAAATATCTAAAAGAGCATCAAGAAGAGATACTGCTGTACTCTGGAGCAAGTAACACATGAGGTATGTTCCAGTACAAAGCACAACTCCTTCTCAGCCTTTAGCACCACACTGCCTCACCTTTATGGGGAGACTACTTAAAACTTCCAAATAAGACACAAAGATGGGAGCATTCACCCCAGGAGAGGGTGTGACACGGCTGACAGGGGTACCTTGACTGTGTGAAGGATGCATTTGAGCCTGTGTGTTCAGTGGACTCACAAAAGACAAAGGTTGCTTTCTACTGGCTTACCATATTATGTATGGTCATCAAGTCTTATATTACCCAAGTTCATTCTGCCTTATTTCTTACTTTTAAAATACATTCATTGTAGTTTCACGTTTTAAGCTCTTTTAGGGTCCAAGTTCTTTTAAATTATATATCTGTCTCCTTTACAGTTTTGTTATTTTATCACGGTCTGTGGCAAGGATGCCAGGAGTGCAGAGAAAAAAACTGATTCCATGGATTTCAGAGATCAAGCCCTCAGGTGTTTTACTACAGTTTGGGTTACATCTCTTGCTAAACTCTGCCAAAATCTTACTGTTGAGACTAAGGTCAAGTCAACTCATTCTGTGCTCTTTCTTTTCCCAAATTATCATGCTCGGATTGTACACTCCTGTACCAGTGAGCCCCTTCTACATGCTTGCTAGAGCAAGCAATTGGAAATTGTCCAACAAAGTCAAAATTCTCTTTGTTAAAAGATAAATTCAGAAATATTTCCCAATTCAAGAAAAGTTTGAAAAAAATTTTGAAATTGTCAGACAAAAAATTTGACATTTTCCAAGGAGAAAAGTACTTTTCTACTTGAAGAGTCACTGTGCAAAATATTTAGTAATACATGCAATTTAATATGTAGTGCATATATAATGTTATATAACACAATTATATCTTGGTTTTAATATCTACGCTTAAGAAGATAACAAGACCAAAAGGTGAGGTTAAACCACATGAAATTATTACAGCCAAACTTTTTAATTCACTGAATTCAAACTAATGTCTGGATGGGCTTTCAGAACTGAAATCTCAACTTCTTGAAGTTGAGAATGGCATGGGAATTTTTTTTGTATGTGTTTAGAAAATTTTCATAGGATCGAAAAATTATTTTTGTCCAGCTGCGTCAGCTTACACAAAAACAGATGAAGAGTGGAAATGTGGCTTTTCCTTGCTGAGTGGAAATAGTAATTTTTTTTAGTGGAGAGTCATCCTATTACCAAGCCTATAACCTATCACCAAGCTGAGCTGTTTGTCAGTATGGGGATACAGGGCCAATAACTTAGGAGTTGTGTCTTGGATACCTCCCCTGCCTAACTATGTTCTCAGAAATTAGACGTTATGAGCTTGGTCTAGTAACTGCTGAAATGTTACTGGACTATTGGATCTTGTCAGTTCCTATTGTATTCAGGGTAGAAAGAGCATCCTGAACATCTTATGAGGTCCAAGCACTGTCCTGCAAGTTCTTTCAATAAAAGCTTAACAATGTCTTATGGACATTATATCATATTATTTATAGAAATTGCTGGTTACTATTTTTTCTTCCCCCCCACATTTCTCCTCCCCCCTGCCCCAATATTTAATTGTAAAGAGGCTGTTATTTTCCACCAACCCCACTCTTTATGATATTTCAGATAGGAAACCTTACACAATGCCAAATCCTGTTGGCCTCAGTCGCATCAAATGGCATGCCATGCCAGGATTGGCACAACCTCAGCAAAAATGGGTGTGTAACACCCAGTGGTGAATGTCTTTCACTGTCCAGGCAGAGCATTTTGTAGCAAAGATGCAGGTTTCTGAGGTACTAAAGTAACTATGTCTGAAAAATGTTGAGCATACCTTTGCTTCACTAACTTCAAAACACATGAGTAGGTTTTCAACAGCTCAACAACTAAAGCCTATGAAATAAGAAGGTGGAGTTTGTCAGGTGAAAAATTTAAGTAATAGCGTCACATCTTCAATGGAAACCACAATATTCCAGATTTTGGCTTATTTCATCTGCAATGTGGCAGCTACCCAGGGGCCAGCACTATCGATGCACCATGTTGGTGTCATTCCACTTTACCTGACCTTAACCAGAGAGAAAAGTGTAAAGTCTTACCCTTTTTGCAACCCGGAATCTGCCACTGCTGCTCTCTCCTACACACAAGCAAAACCTGGCACGAATGAGAGCAAGCATAAAAAAGAGGGAGCATAACCCCATTTATAAAAATGCAGATAATTTACCTATAGCCATCCCTATTGATTACCAGCCTGCAATATTTGGGCCAATGCTTGAAAAATGGGTGGAGTTTGCAGAAGTACCAATAGCACGTTAGACACTACTCAATTTTATTGGCGATGAACTTCATTAAAGAAGATAAAAGCAGTGTCTGTATAGAAAATTCCCCATTCAAATGACCCTATGATCTCACATGATGCCTCCAGTAAATAGATAAATAACTCTGAGACAGTGCAGTTTGACAAGTTTTCCAAATAATTTCTCACTGTCTCTTACAGCTCTCTGTCAGGATGCAGAGACATCACAACAGAGGAACAGTCCTGTAAGCGAAGAAAAAGGACCTCGGTGGTTTTATAACCATAATAGGAGGTTAAGAAGAAGATTTATTGCTAAAAATATTGATAAAGTTTGAGCATCAGAGCACCAGTGGGAGAGTAATGATTAAATTATCTGATTCAGAGAAGATACCTGTATTGTGTAATAAACACTAGCATTAGAGACTGACTTGTAATAACAACCAGCAACTGATTATAAGCACTTTGCCTTCAGTGTTTATTTGTCTGCACCTGGGTATTGCTGCTTGGCAATAATTGGACTCTAATCACTCAAGCAAGCTTTAAATTTACCAAGTGTGAGCAAAACATGCTATGTTCTGTTTACTCGAGAACAAACCGATCTCATTCAGAGAAAAGATGCCTGGTTGCCTCTCCTGACTAAGGAAAAAAAATCCCTCTGCAAAATCAAATAAAGTCGACCATTTTCTCTCAGCTGTCCGTATTGTATATATGTGAATTATTGTCCGGATTCTCTGAGGTACAGACATACTTTACTACACTTTTAGGAAACCTGGTAGCAATCTACAAGGTGGAAGCTGCCGGTATACCTTACTCTTGGCACGTCTTTTAGAAAAAAAAATTTCTTTTGGCTGGTAGTATATTAAGACATGCCAGTCATCTGACACTGCTATGAGTTCTCAGGCAGCTAATGAATGGATGTTATCTTTTCAGAGGTTTTTTGTTTGTTTGTTTGTTCGGTTGGTTGGTTGCTTTGGGTTTTTTTGAGGCCAGTTCCAAAGGAGGAAAGAGATGGGATCAAACATTTGTGGGTAGCTCATCAGCACCTCTAGTGTTTGCCAAAGTCTTCGCTAGATCAAATGGAACCCCTGCATAAATTGTGTATAAACGCCACATTTAGGAAAGTGCTCGTCCTTTTAAAGGAGGGAAAGACCCTCTTGTAAAGATGAACTAAATTGTTAGATTTATAAATATTCCCCTAAATAGACATTTATACATATTTTTAACCAGTCAGGCATTATTCGGTGTACTTAAAACCTGTCCTATGGACTTTGCTATCACGGGTGCTGGCGAAATGCATAATTAAAAATGAAAAAGGCTTTTAGAGCCTGTTTACTTCGGTGACTACTGTGAAACAAATGTTTCTTTCTCCTTGCATCGCCCACCCACAGAAAGGGAACAGAACAAAGATGGCTCTGTCAGGCCTCTCTCCACTAGAGAACGCCTTGAGAGGCCAGAATGTATTAGGGCCCTGCTGAGCCCATTCAGCTTCACATAACACTCATACACGCCGTACAACTAATTACATGTCAGATTAGCGATTTCATTATTACCACACTACCACTAATTAAAACTGCTTTGATATTGCTCAAGTAGTTTTGTGTGTTTACACAGTTTTAAAGTCTGGTTTTTTGAATATTTTTTTTTGTTTTTGGGAAAATCAAATTAGTATTATTTAAAGGGCAAAAAATAATATTAAGGAGGGAAAATCTATACTGGCACCTTTCTCTTGCAAACCAGCTTTTTTGCAAGTGAATTCTAAGTGCAAAGTCCCAACCGTACCTTAATCTACAAATTGATAGATTCATGTCAGCTTTCTATTCCTAATGCTGCCTGAAGCTTAAGTTATCCAAGTAAGTAAATAACAAAAGTTAGATCATTTTAATCTACATTCTTCATTTTAATTGCCCGAATCTTCACTCAGACAAAGTAGCACTGTAGTTTTATGGTATTTGATTAATGAGGGCAAGAAAATTGAAGTTTTGCAATAAAACTAAAAAAAAAAAATTCAACAGACTTTTATAGCTTTTTCCCTTATGATTTTAATTTAATGGCTCGTGTTTTCATTACTGCAGAGGCTGTACACTTTAGCTTGCAATTATGTCCCATCTGTGAAGCACTGTGTTATTACAGTTTATTCTAGTAGCTTTTCAATCACTTTTGAGTTGTGCTTTACAAGTATTCTTGCAGCAGGTGGGCTTACTGGCATGGGACCAGAAATACACAAAGCGCAAAGCTGGAGTTTAATGGCAGCCATATGCATGTGGCACAGAGCGCCAGCCTTCCCCCATATGCTGCTAAGCAGCCCCTTCAGCCTGCCAGTCACTCTTCTTACTGACTACAGTCTCTAAGTAGTTTTCTGCCAGGGAAAAATATACCAAGGCAGCAAATTTCTCCAGTGCACCATCCTTATTACTGAGACAACCCTGTCATTAGCAAAAGCACAATGAACCTGATCTGGAGATGCATACCAATTAGGTTGCATGGAGCACTTTTCCTTCTTATCTCTATGGAAACTCGGCCTCCCTGGCTGCAGTGGACAATCAGTAATGTTTCATCCACCCATATGTCACCTAGTTAACACTGTACACTTTTATGTGAACCAAAAATCTGCTCTAACCCTCTCAACGACGCAAAGTAAAGAAATTAAAGAAAGGGAGGGCAAAAAGTGCCCCGCAGGTTTCTGAGCGAGTGCGCCTTTGCAACGCATGAACCTGCACAGTCAGCACTCCTGGCCACAGATAAAGCTGCGAGAATTGCAACTTTAGCTGTAGCCAACACACACAAAAAAATCTACATTTAATTTTCTAGGTCTATATCCGAGGAAGCATGTGTAAGTAACTCGAATCCAACTTCGCTGTTGCAATAGGTAGAGTCTTTAAAATTTCATTAAAATGCTGTGTCACCTGCTTCGTCCAGGAGAGCGCTCTGCACTACTTTCCCCCTCTTGCCATTCTTAAGTGCCTTTTTCCCCCTTGCACCTAAGATTTTTTTTGAAAGCTAAATTTTTACCCTGAGATTAGCAAAAATTTCTGTTCATATTTGCCTGCCTTAAGAAGGTGATCTTTGGGAATAAATGAATCCACCTGATTCATTCCTTTGCTGCTTGTTTTTATGCCCGTTTTGCCACGTAAGGCTTTGCTCTCGTTTTCACACTTCTCTTTGTTTAAAAACAGCAACAGAAGGGATTGGGACAAGATTGCTGTGGTATTGATTTTAGCCTCTACAGGTTTTGTTTGCAGTTTCACGTAAGAGAACGGGTACCAATAGACACGCCATAGTTGCATCAAGAGCTGCAGTTTTGATAGCACACATGCCTTATACATAAATAAAATACAGCCTCTTCAAGGCAAGAGAAGGTACATTTTCACTGTTTACAACCCATGTTTCTCACCTATAATGTATCACCCCCATTTGCCTGGTTCTACAGTATAATTTCTTTATTTTGTATAACAGATAGGAAATAATAATGTGTGGAATAGCTGTACTCCGTGCCCTTTGGGCAACAATACCTATCCTAGAAAAGAATTTTATCTTTATAGAGAGACTCAATTTGTAATTAGCAAAGGAACACCTCATAGATGTATCAAATATTAACAGAAAAACAGAACAGGTCATAAATGTCAAACAGAAAAATGGAAATCTCCTTGTGAAAGCGTGCAGATCTGGGTGAGTACAGACTTCGAAAATACTCCAGAATTAAATGTAATGAATGTGCTTGATATGGGCACTGGTGCATCAGGAGAAGTGAACTCATATTCCAGGTGAATAACCATTTAAAGAAGCTGAATGTGATTAAAATAGCACCTATCAAACAATGATGTCAACAAATAAAGCCAAGCTGAGAGCTGGTGGTGACTCAGGAAGCTGAGTGATAAAAAAAAAAGGAAGAGAGAGGAGCTCAAGGAACACTGGCTTCTCTTATAGAATGGACTAGAATTATGTCCCTGCTGTTGATATTCCCAAGATACTGTCACTTATAGAACATTTATTTTTTTATTATAAAAGCAATTCTGGATATGTGTAAAATTCTAAGTCTTCTGGTGGGAGCAATTTAAAACTGAATAATGCTGTCCTGAGGGGATTGTACTACTCTTTGGGTTTTGTTTTTAGGTTTAACTCACCACAGGAAAAACTTCTTCCCCAGAAGTAATTATTATTAGTTGTGACCCTTGAGAACAATGGAGACAGGGTTAGTAGAGAGCTGTGAGGGAGCTGTTCATTCAAATGTTAAATACACTTTTAGGAAAACAGAGAGGACTAGAAATCGGATTGAAATGCTACAGCAGAATTTTGGCCAGTTCAGTCAGGGTTATTATCAACTTGCTATTCAAGGGTTGCTACAAGCAGAGATTCACACAATTTCTTATAGCTACAACATTAAATTTTTCAGTAAAAGAATGTCATACCTGGTGTGGGCTTTTTCATTTATCAGTTCAAGAGAGAAAGAAAGATATAAAATAACTTAAAGATTTCACCTGTGTCTGTTTCAGACATTTCTCAGCCTACAAAAAGAGTTCTAGTATGCTTACTGTATTTGTTCCCTACAGCTCTGGAAGGATAATGTTACAAACAGGCGGGCCCAAATCTATGTTCAGTGAATAGGGTAAGGAGCAGTCTTTTTAATGAGCTTCTATTTCTTTTTTTTAGGATGCAGACATTCTTTATAAATATTTTAGTCTCAAAAACAATGACTGAAAATATACTGCAAGTGACTTCTAAGAGGCAGAGAATAAGAATGAGAAATATAATTTTATACCCATGGGGTTTTTATTATTATTTCACAGAGACTTGGGTGTCTTAAAAAGCATTTGCTAAATAAGAACTGTAGAAATTTGATGCAAACCCAAAACTTTTTTCTATCATGGCCAAATGCAAACTGTTTACAGAGAATGGACATTTATACAGTAGAATAAAAGTAACTACTCCAGGATTCAGAGTCCCTGGAATTTTGTAGTCTTTCCTGTAACTTAGCAGGTCTGTTGTAGTTATGTGATATCTGTCATTGCCATGTAATGAAATACAGTAGTCCTTATATGTAATCAGCTCTCGGGATATGAAAGTATGTTCCTCATATGCCTTTCCAAATAAGTCCTCAGTTCCTGCCAGGAAGGACATCTAAATTTTTGTATCATATAACCTTTCTTTATTTTTTTGTTTCTTTATTTATTTCACATTTTTTCTTTGCTTAAGTCAAATTCATACACTGTTTTTGTTTTTCAGGGAATTTAATGAGATACCTGTCAACCAGAGGATAAAAGCTGCTACTTTTCCTTGCTGTTTATGATGCTTGTATAGAAACCCTTGAATTCAGAATAGATCAGTTGGGATTGGGGGTTATTTGAGTAAAGCAAGGAAGGAATATAACTGTTGGTCTTCACAGGGGTAGGATAAAAATGGCCTTCAATCAACGTAACTATACTATATTTTTACTTAAAGATACCAATTTACCAATTCAATATACCACGCTGTAATTTTTTCCTTGATATTATCTCATTGTCAAGTTATTATATCACTTTGTCAAGTTCGGTAGGTTTTACTTTCTGGTGTTGCCATACAGCTCAGTGGAGTAGTCTCAACACAAAGCCAGGCAGACAAGTATCTGTGATCTGAGCTGTGTGAGGAGTTAAGGGGAGGTGGAAAGACATTTGAGCTGTTTTTCTACAATATGACTTCAGAGCAGTCAGAAATATTGAGGAGCATATGTTGGGTTACACCAACTGCAAAAGTCCTCTAGGAGCCAGCTAAAGTGGAAAGGGTTTAGCTACCTCCTAATAAATCCAACCTAGCTTCAGATACCTCATCAAAGAGCTGAGTTAGGAGCTTGCCAAATTCGACTCCTCTATAGTCAGTGGAAAAGCAAGCTGTCAGCCCAACAGCAATCTGAGTTGTCTTCTGAAGGCGAACCTTTCTCTCCATGGGCAGTTGTGCAGCCTGAGACAAACAGATTTCTAGCATTAGCTCCTCAGCTTAACTTTGAATGGGAGGAACCTGGACACGGGCCACTGACCTTGTCCAGAACAACATGGCCTGCTGCAGCATCCCTGCCACAGGACTCAGGGAGAAGCCTCACTGCATTAATTTTGTAGTTAAAATACTACTGTTTTAGCGGGTGTTTCATTACAGTGAGTTTACTCTTGATAGAAGCAACCTGAGTGACAGGTCTACAAGGCAACACTGTCTACTTACACCAGCCTTTACTGAAATGCCTCTTCAGTTTTCAGCTCTTTGAAACTGTATTTTCTTTTTCAAAAAGACCAAGTATGGCTTGTTATTAACAAAATAAAGAAGAGTTTTTTATGGTTGGTTGGTTGGTTGGTTGGTTTTTCCCCTGGGGCAGAGTGAGAGCACTACCTCAGCCAGTCATTTCTGATGATGCTAACTGCTGACTAATATTGAATTCAACTTGGGTATAAAATAAGACAACATGGAAAGTTACTGTGTATTTGTCTGCCTTTACAATCCCACATGAAAGCAAAACCTCTTNATATATATAAAAATAAATATAGAAATATAGAACATTAATACTGAAAATCTAGAAACTGTAGAAGAAAATAAGAATTCATTGGGAAGAACTGAAATGCACAGATGTCATTACACAGCCTTAAGTCCATTCCTGCCATGATCCCTGAAATGCAAGTGTAACACTTTGATCCATAAAACAAACTTTTTGTGGTTTGTATCCCTGCAATGCAAAAAGAAGGTAACTTTTCAGTAGTTTTACAGAATCTAGCCTAAAGATAGGACATCTCCTTCATTATTCTACCAGACAGGGACAATAAAAAACACCATTCCTGAAAGTCGAAGATCCAGAAAACAGTAAAATTATACAAGACTAAAAATATGGCTTCGTCTCCTTTGCCTATACCAAGCACAACATGGTACAGTTTTGCACATCATGGAGAAAGTCTTCTCCAGTGAAGGTGTTACTTACTTAGAGTGATGAACACCACGCATGATGTAGCAAATGTGGTACAAATGCTGGATTAAATTTACACTTTTCAGAGTGAATATTCTAAACAATGTCACCAATACGGAGAGTTCTAAAGCTAGTTTAGAGATGAAGTATTGCAATCATTGTAAAAAATATTGTATAGTTTATGAAATCAGCATTTGGGCTGAAAATTTTCTTCAAGATTATTGTCAGATTGGATGAGAAATGCAGGCAATATATTTATATTCACAAATCCTGAAGATCTTAGAAAAAATCTAGGTCCAAAGGTAATCTCATATTTGAGATAAATTTAGGAAGTGAGCAAAGTGATATTTCATGGGGCCAATAGTTAATAATTACTTCAGTAAAAGTGGAGTATTTCAGGTGTTCTCATCTTTAATTACATTTCTCCTCTGTTTTTTTTGCCAAACCATTTCTTATTAAGCTTTTTGACACATCCACCAACATTAATTTTGGGATCTGCTCCAGAGCTGGTTGGTTAAGCCTGTTGTTTCCATATAATTTGGTGCAACCAATAAACAGACTTTATCACAGACTTGAAATTTTACAAACCTGTTGCCAAGTTTGAGATGAAAAATACCACTGCATTATTTATTCAGCTGTAATTGATGTGAATTAAATTCTTTGTTAATGAACGTTTTATGGTTATAGGTGTTTGCAGGTTATTTTTACCAGCAGCTCTTTGGACGTTTATCCAGTTGAGCTACATTATCAAACTCTTAAAACACACCATGTGCTGTCTGTTCCCTTCTTGAATGATCCACAAAGCATTCATGTACATATGTACTTACAAATATACTCATCTCTGCATATATGTACATTTTATACTTATGTATGCTTTAGCATTTACATACACCTACATATATAGATACACATACATGTATATGCATTTCTACTGCACGTAGGCACACATACTTTCCCACCATGTCTGCTAAAATCAATGATTATTTCTTATAAAGAAAATTATTTCTCCTTCCAATTAAATTCTCTGCCAGCCCCTCGCTTTACTTTGCATTAGCGTGCTCACAGAAAGTGGGCTATCATTTGTAGGAGTACACAAAAAGCTGGAAATCTAGATACTGAAATCAAGACATGATTAAGATTCACCCAAAACACTATAGGTCTTCTTCCCTGGTTACTGACACACTTGCTATCTTATGGTAAGGATTCCTCTTGCTAGTCCAAACTATGGTAACATGCCATCATCCATTCTCTGGCAGAAACAGACACATATATGAGAAGTTTAAGGTGAACTGCCTTTCTTCTGCTGCATGGTACATGCATTATATGAGAAAATTACCTACCTTACATTTCTGCTTCTGTGAAAATGCCGTGCATGAATCTTTTTTCCTGGCTCATATCCCATGCTAAACCCAAAGCATTTCCATCTTTTAAAGATGCCATTGTCAGCCAGGAGCACCCCAGGAGAATCAATAACCCCCTGTGGTAAATGCACACTTCTCTGGCCTGACATATCCAGCCCATCAAATGTTCCTCTGCCTAAAAGGAATGCAGAGCTCCCTTTCCTCATCATTAAATCCATTCTTCAAATCAATGCACATATATTAATTACATGCACAATTAATGAAATAAACCAAATGCTTTAAAAGCAAACACTGTATCCAGGCATAAGGAGCAGCTGAAATTGGCAGTATCATTTCCAGGCCTGGGTAGGAGACATGAAGAATACTGTCTTCAGCGGTAGAAAAGATGCATGCCCCTTTCATCACTTTCCATTTCTGTTCACCTGCTATGTGGTCTGAGGGAAGCCATGAGAAGATGTGCCTATAGAAACATTAGGACTAACAAGCAATTAGCCAGGTAGATGCAGTGGGCTGCCTCCATACTGGTAACTGGGTGGTGGGCTTGACTCTGCACTACTAGGTGGTGTGACAAGTTTCTGGCATGGTGTTGGCCTATGCTTTCCACCTGGTCTGCTCCCAGCTGTCCCAGGAGACTGTTCCCAGTAGTGGCCTGGGCCTGGCACCAGTTCCAGGAGTCAGTTTGCACATGGCCACCCTCACTTAGACCTAATGCCATGGATGGGGTGGCTTTACAGCCCTTGGCCTCAGCTGCCAGAGGAATCAATACCAGCAGATTTCATTTGCTGTATGGACCTACTTGGGTTTTTTGACATTAAGCTGCCTAATGCCTGTTGCAGTTAACAGTGATACGGCAAGAATGTTCTACGGGCTTGAGTTAGTGAATCTGGAAAGCAGTATGTCTAGTAGGCAACTAGACAGGAGAAAACTAAAAAAATGAAGCAAAGGAAAGAAAAGAAAGAATTGCCTCTCTTCCCCTTCCCATCCCACCACCACCACCACGCCTCTGCTAACCTCCCCTCACTGACGTTACACAAGTTGCTTAGTTCTTTCCAACAAGGTGGAAGAGCTACCCCAGTTTTGCCTTCCGGCTGCATAGCTTCCCAAAGTTTGAAATATGGGATCTCTCCAGCCACATGTGGCCCATGAGGGCAATTCTCCACCCTGACTTTCAAAGGCAGAATAGCCAGAGAATATCTAAAAAGCAAAAACTGAGAGCAGCAGCAACAGAAGAGTTTAGGAAAGGAAATGGTATTTATAGGATGTCTTTCAATGAGAGATGCATGACCTCTTATGTAAACTGAAATGTTGTCCACTTTCATGATTTCATTCTGAGTCTTGCAATGTTTAGTGTTGTTTTCTTTCTTAAAGCTCCTACCTGAAGTGATTATATGACTATCTATCTTAGCTTAATTTTTAGAATGTAGTTCTGGGTGCAGAGTTTAAAATTCAACGCAAATTTCCCTCAGTGGTGCAAAATATGTCAAATAACAAAACAAAAACTTGTATTTAGTTTATTATTGTTTTTACTGTCTTGATTTGTAGCATGATTTATTGCATGGAAATGAGCTGTCCTGGCCCTGTTTAATGACACATACCCCCACACAAAGTGCCAAGACCAGTCCAGGAAAGTACAGAGACTGAAACAGGACAGGCTTCCTCAGGCTGCCCTAAAATATTTCCTGAGACTATTTCATGTTCCTGGAAGTTTGTTTTTAGCCTCCAACTCTTGCAAAAGAACTGTTCCTTAGTAAGTATTATTTATGTGCAAAATGTCTAATCATCCTTATTCTGGGTTTGCATTACTGGGAAGTAAAATTAGAAACATGCCTGTACACCTTGTTGGAAGTATTTTCTCCCATTAGGTTTAAGAAATATGGAACTTTTTGCATCTTTTCCCATTTTTACTCCCAAGTTGATGGGATATGTAGTCTGTGTGAATTTCTAACATACATTTTCTTTTCCATAGTTCAGATAGCATAGAGAATAGTCTTCAAATGTTAATCAATAAATCTCAAAAAAATCTTAGTTCAACCCAGAAATGGAAAACTACCGTTTAAAAGTTTGCAAACATCAGAATTAACCATACATAAGATCAAGGTCCTAAAAGGGCTCTGTAGAACATAAGGTTTATTATTAAATATTAAGACAAAGAGATTACTTAACACAACTATTTGCTGGCTTTCAAGTGCACATTACTTGCTTCCCTGTTGTATTGCTGTATGTCTGCTCAGTTCCTAGAAACCTACCCAAAAATACACTTTAAAATTGCATCTATATTAAGACCACAGATAGCAAGTCATAGCGCCATCTGAGCAAAACCATATGACTAATGACTCTTCAAAAATGCATTTTTTTAAATGGAAGTGCGTTTCTGAAAAACTGTTGACCCCTTGAACACTGGAAATACTGCAAGTCTCGCAGTGTGGCCCAGCTTGAAAGCCTACTGAAACCAGAGCAAAGGCATCCATTGACCTCTGTGGCCTTTGTACGATGCCTCTGGGGTTATCACGGTACCTCTTCATACACAGAGGGGAAGTAAAAATGTTTATAGCAAATCCCTCTAAAGCACACTTGTTATGAATCAGCTATTCAAGATTTGTACCGTTCAATTGGTAGCATTTTCTCTTTATGAATTTTCCTTTTGCAGGGGATGTGCATGTTGCTTATGGAACATAAATAAGTAACAACTCTCTGCATCATCACTATTTTTTTACATTCATCTTACTTTATGCATACTGTGTCTCCATGAGGCAAGCTTTATGTGTAGGACCCCTTTTTATTCTACATGGAAATAAACAGCTATGCTAAAGCTGGATTTTTAAGAATATCTGAATAATATGCAGCCATTCCCCACTAGTTCATAACATGTGCATATAACAACAGGGCCTAATAATTGGTTCTCAATAGCAAATTAAGTATAGGATTCTATTAGAGAGGTATCTGAAGTTAAACATCCCGTTTAAATCTCCTCTGGCATGTTAAACTGGAAGATGGTACGCTGGAGTCCAATGTTACTTAATTTGATTTTTTGACCAGAAGCAGATGAATCATATTGGATGTCAACATAGCTGCAATTTGTATGTAAGCCTCAGTTTCTACTCATCCCTCTGTCTCACAGGTACTTTTCGCATGCATCTTATCTGCAGGATTTCAGAGCCTTTTGTAAGCTGAAGTCCCAATTCTGCAATTGCATCCACAGCTTTGGAGACAAAGAGATGATCTCATGGGACTGGAAGGCCAACTTGATTTCAGTGCATATTCCTGTCCTCACAGGATCTGCATCTATGCAGAAATGACTGCACATTCAAGGCTTATCTATGAAAATCTGAGAGAAAGTGGAAATCAAATATCTGACTACAACATCGGTCTGTAGAAAAGAGCAAAACAAGAGAAAACTGGCCCAAAGTAACCCTGGTAAAAGTGAAACTTTCCTGTCTACCCTTAAGTTCTGTCTACTGTGGCTTCAGCATTTATTGATCAGTTGAAACAAGCACACCAAACAAATAAATTATTTTTTTTCTTTCTCAGAAGGGTTAGATGGTCTTCATGTTTTTCAGGGCTTGAGGTTGCTAGGTAAAGAAGTTAATTATCTGAGAAATTGAACAAGGATCCAGAATGTGAAGTCTGTGGAAATTCCACTTTTGGAACAACTGATACTTTCAAGTTTTGCCTGGAGATTAAATGCTCATTGATGACTTGACTTTTCTCACACTATTCTATTCAGTAATCTTAAAGAAAGAAAAAGAAGAGAACACATAAGAAAAAGATATCCTTTCTTCTTCCATCTCTGTCCATTATATGACTGATTCCAATTTAATGCATTGATGTTGAAGGTCTTTGAAATTCAAAGGTATGTTTCTCTTCCCATCCCTAATGGGATAATAGCACATTCTAATGCACATGCATTTGTTCTTTTAGGCACAATTTCATAAGAATTGTAAGTTGCAAACATTATCGCTTTATGATTATCATGCAATTAGACAAAAGAAGACACATATAGAGTCAGGCAAATGGAGAGGATAGAAGATGATGACATCCAATAATATAAGCTTTTTTAATTTATTTTTTTTTTTCAGATTAAACAAAGTTCCATTTACAGTTTGCATATTTTTCAAATTCATCTCCCCAAAGAACTCCAAAACCAAATGTCTAAAATCTAACAGTCCTTATGTTTCTCGTTTGCCCCCTCCTTAAACCCTTCACCTGATATCCAGCAAAAAAAGAAAGCAAGATGTCCTAGTATAGCCACACTAAATGTACAATAAATTACTTTAAAAAGGCGTCACTTTAATGCTAGCAAGCACCAGTGATCTGCTTCGGAGCTGTCACCGAAGGACACTTTAGACATTAGAGTGCATTATTGGATAGTAATAGTAAATGGCTGTATAGAATCTCACTGATTGTTATAGCCATTTAATAATTTTCTTTCCTGTTTGCAAAATGGATAAATGAGCATTTTCATGCTCTCAGAACAAATAGAATAAAACAAAATTGATAAAATAGTTTTAAATAGTTTTCACTTTAAAAAAGTATTGTTTTGATCCACTGCAACACTCCAGCTGTATGTAACTACAGCATATCTTCTTGTATTTTATTGAATTTAACTCATTGTAAATTAAAAATGGAACTCTCTTCACAGTTTCAGGCTCATTGCACTGTGGTAAGCTCAGGAGTTTGACTCGTAGATGCTTGTATCACATAGGAATTGGTCGCAGCCCACCAGGTGCCATCTCCATCTCTGTCTCTAATGTATGCATTCATGAATTGTATGGATTTCAAATTATACTTATGTATAACATTTCTCTTGTGACAGAGGCGTAACCATTGTAATGCTTAAAAAATAAATTTAATAGAACGCCTTTTATTTGCACTGAGTTTAGCCCTTGAAGTGCAATTTTGGAACCGGTTCTCACATTCACATTGACTTAACCACATGGCAACCTGTGCACCTACCTCTCATTCATATATGTCCATCCTTAAATAAGTTGTACTACAAAAGCACATAGATCTAAGTACACTGCTTCACTTGTGCATGAGCAAACGTGTGCTTCAGGGTACAGACAAGCGTTAGGCTAGAAAAGGAGGAAAAGCATAGAGATGGGAATCTGTTGAGATTAGGATCCATGAGTCAAAGAAGCCCAAAGCCCTTGTTTCTGTGGACCCAAATGTCTCTCTGTTGGCTCAGCAGGACTGAGGTGTGCCGTGGCTGGGAAGTGCAGAAGGCAGGCATGTCCTTAATTTTTCCTCACACCTATAGTACTGCTCAAAAACTAGCTTTTTCAGAGAAAGTAAGACAGACTTCACTTAAACAGTGAAATCACGTTCCTGAGGAAGTCAAGGAAAAGGTCTTGCTTTCCAGGGATCACTAAATCAGTCAATTCATGTTCAAGACACCAGCGTTAGTCACAACACACAGACAAAATGTTTCTAGGGTTTCATTTCAATGCGTTTTTCGGTTCCTAATAAACACACCTCAAAGCCAAACGAAACCAAACCAAAAAGACAAAACGAAAAACAAGAAACAAACATCCCCCCAAAAAAAAACTCAAACAGAAGGAAGAGAAAGGGGAAATTTAATGAGACATTGCTTTTTCTGCCTGGTGTCAGAGCCCGAAGTTCTGGCGTTATGCAGTGAGGAGTGCTACCACCGCTGCAAACGCGAACAGCTTCTGTCAGAAGGAAGCGCAGCTGATTAATCAACTTGATATTACCCGAACTGATTAAACAATGAGACGTCCTGGGGTTTTGCTGTCTGTCCTGATGAGTACTCATCATAACTATTAGTACAAAACCCCAGCACGTCTCCCTTGGGAGTAAACTACCTTCTAATGTTTTTCCTCTAAAGATTAATTCCATTGTTATGGAACCTGTGTATTAAAGGGACTATAAACTAATCATTAGTCATTTTCAAACAATTTGACCTTTCTGGCTTTGACTGGTGGAGTGTTTTTGGAAAAGGTCTCATTCAGTTTCCCTTATTCACATAAGCTGGTTTCCTTAGACAAATAGAAAAGGGACAGATATGTTTTCAGTATTGTATTCATTTGTAAAGAAGAAAAAGTGGACAATTTTTAATGAACTTTTTTTTTCCTTTTTTTTTTTTTTCCTTTTTTTTTTTTTTTTCTGAAGTAACGTTTAAAGGATTAGCAGCTGTGGAAACTGTGAAAACCTTCGCTTTGTTCCACCAATGACCCAAACCTCTTCCTAACCTCCCATACAATAGGCTCGCTCCCTGAAAGACTCCATTAAACTTGAGTTTTACCTGAAAAAGGAAAGACTTTTAAGCATGCATTTAAACGGAGGTTAACAGTGTACTTGTCTCATATCAACAAATAATTTCTGAATTTGATGAAATTTAAAAGTCATGCTTGAAAGACATGTTCTTTGCATGTCTGAAATGGGTTTCCCTTGTCTATCAATCTGTTTTATAACATGGTTACTGATGTGTTTGTATGGCAGTCCTTCAGGTGCAGAAAGCAAGTGTGAATACCAGGAATTCCTCTTTCAAGGAGGTTAAAGGCTCCAATTTTATACATTAAGATATATCCTTGGTGGTGTTACGGAGTATCGATATCTCACCTTCCATCAAGACCATTCACAACTTCCCTACATCCCTGCCTGAGAGAAAGATTTGGGCTGACTGAGACCAAAGGCAGGAAAAGGCAATTACTTCTAAGCTGGTATTCAGGCTTTTTTCCCCCTGATTTTCAATGATAGTAGCTGTTAAACACTTAATAGCTTTGTTAGCTTAAAACAAATTTATATCAATTTTAATTCAGATGTCTGGTTTCAAAAGCGGGAAATATTTTTCTTTTATTCTATTAAACCTTTAGCCCCTAGGGAAAAGAGTTTAAAAATAGTCTTACGCATGAAATTCTCAAGTCATTTTGACTGGATTCCTCAATGAGCATTCTACCGCACACATCTTCTGGATTTATTTTAGGTAACTTCCTTTTTGGAAGTTTTCCTGATATGTATGCAGGTCAGAGTAAACAAACCCATGAAAAACTACCAGTCCAAGCCCTTGAGCACAAAGGACACAAAGAGCGGTCGGTCAGCTTCAACCCTGCAGGCATAATAACAATAGACTGGTGATTCTCACCGCCTCAGTTCCCCACAGGGGCATACATCCCAGCACAAAAGCTTGCAAGATTTGATTGAGGTTTTNCCTTTTTTTTAAAGGTGTGCACTAGTTTAGAGAAATGACATAACAGGGCTCACTCTTATTCACTGCTCACAACCTGCCAGGTGCTCAGATGCAACAAATAAATTCAGAGGCAAGTGCTAAAATTTGTTTAGGTTCCAAATACTGCTGGTGTCTTTCTGGGTTATTTATAAGCCTTAAATATTCTTAAAGCTTTGGAAGTATCCATTTGCTAACTTACCCTGTAAGCACCTAACACCAAACCATATTTCCTATTGGTTACATAAAATAGGTATCAATTCAGTAGACTGATTTTTTGTTTTTTTGCAACTACTGTTCTTTACATGCTTATGCTCTTCCTCATTTTATATAGTTGTGTTTAAACATCTACAAGTATTTAGGGCTGTGAATTTCACACAATTACAATATTTGGCATTACGCATCCCTGCCAAAAAAATAGTCCTATATGCCTGAAATATACCTGTGGAAGGTAACAGAAATTTTGTTCACAATTCAATATAGGCAGGGGTTTAAGCCTTAACATCAACACCCTTATTCCTTTGCTTCAAAGCTACATTGTCACCTTTTAGAAAAACCTGATTTATTAATTTCTATGAGAATCTATGGAAGCTCTGTTCAAATAAGAAAAACAATCTGTGCTTTCCAGTCTGTGCTCATGAAGCCCAGTGCTCTGCACTGTATTTCTGAAGTGTGCCTGAAAGCTAAGAAAAGACAATTACTGTAGACATTAACTGAACATGGGCCCACTAAAGACTATACTATAGAATGAGTTTTACAGTTTGTGGACAAATCAGTTGTGTTGAAGTGATCCCAATTAAGACTTCTTTTCTGTTCCCTCAAAAAAAAATTTTTTTAAATGTAGTTTTCCCCATTGAAAATGTTTTTAGATGTGGAACTTTTATTTCAAACCTCCACTCTGTGAAACAATTTCTTTTGATTGTATTGCTGGCAATTTAATTTATGATTAATCTTTTAACACATTATTGTATAAGATTTCTTTCAACTGCAATTGAAGACTTTTAAAGCTGTGAATAAGGCTGGTACAAAATCAGCTCCTATACAAGTGTCTTTAAAAGCTAGTAATTTCAGTTACCTATGCAGCAGGTGATTTACAGTTGGTTCACAAATCTAAACTAGAAAGTCCACTCCCCCCATTGCTGTCCCCCCTGGGCCTGCAAAAAGTGCTACCAGCAAGATTTCATTATTATCTTTTATAATCAATAAAATCTATTAGCAAACAAGGTATTGCAATTGCCGTAACGTCAGTCCAACTAGTTTAACTTCAGATGCTGGTTGACTTGAGATGTCAAAGCTCCCACAGTTGTTGGGAGTCTGGCATTAAAAGAACAGATACAATCCTAAGCCTAAGTGTTAACAAAGCCTGTTGGCATCCCAGAGGAGATTAGGTTGCTGATCTTGTAAGGATCAGCTACTTACTTAGTGATGTTTACACTGACATTGATGTAGTGACATCCTGATCTAATTACATGTCAATAAACCACAGTCCTGATGCCCTGAGAAGATCAGGAGAGGATTACAAGAACTCCATTGCTGATTCTTAAAGCCTAAGGAAGCAACCCTGTGATTTAATTACCATGAATTCAGAAACTGTAAAGCTATTGTTTTAAATAGGCCAATTCTTTTTATAATTAAATTCCATCCCTTTCTTTAACCCCTTCACTTCCAAACTTTTGTAAAAATTCTGTGCAAAATTTACTGCTTTAGCAAATACTCTGGAAACTTGTTTAAGTGCCTTCAGACCATTTATGTCTAAGGTTCAAATTTTTCTTTGAAAAATTCTAAGCACTTTTAAAGATTTTGTTTTAAATATATGTTATTGTTTTAATGTTCTCTGGGAGTACCTTCAGCACTACATTAATTCTGGCCATCAGTGGGTATGTTTACCCCATGTCACCAGCACTGCTGCAGTCTTAGGGATGTGTGGATGGCTGCTCCTGCTCAGTAAAAGGTGGAATATCCTCCTCAATGTGGAAAAACATAATTTTGCCTCAACAGCTGGGAAACCTCACAATAGCTTTGCTGTAAAAGTGACAAAAGTTCAGGTCTGTAGAACAAACATAAGTAACCTAACCCTAACCAACTGCATCACACTACAGATGAAGCTGGTAACCACTTTTAAGCACTTCCATCTAAGAGAAGTACAACTCCAGCAGTCCAGAACCAGGTTTTTAGGTTAGTTGTTATTGCGCTTGGAAGATTTTTTTAAACAAGACTTAACACAAGGGAATGTATATGGAGTTTCCCTTATCTTTGTCTTGCAAGTAACTGGAATGGCAAGTGGCATTGGGTCATAAATTAATTCCGTAACCTTCCTAGAAAGCTCAGAAAGTCTTTACAGGTTTGACTCAGAGCACCGTGTCTGCCTCCTGTGCAGGTCAGACTTTGGTTACCTTCTTACTAGAAAAGCCAGATGTACTGGTGAGGCACAGGCATGATCCTGTAGAGCAGAATCCTCTTCCAGTACAAAGTACCCACAAGTGTTCTGCATTTCCACAACCAAGATATTTTACCTGCTTCATTTTTTCAGGAGCTGAAAACTCTTAGTTGCCCTGGGAGGGCAGGAGGGACTGTTGGAGTTGGGGACAAGAAACCCAGCTGGTTTTACACAATTAATCTTCCTAGATATTTAGAATATAATTTTTGTTTAAAAAGGAATGCACCATATTCTGCCTGCCCTGCTCTGCGTGAGTGTTGAACCAGATGACTTCCAACTTAAATTATTCTATGATTCTATGTCAAGTGGCAAAATTTATGTACAAATACATATTTTTTCTTTTCTTCCAGCCTTCCCTCTTACTTTGCCTACTCTCTTATTTCATCATTTTATTCACCCTTCAAGTAAACTACCGGGTAGCGATGTATAAAGCTTTCATTATGATATCCAAAGCACAGCTAATTCATATTACTGGAAAGGACACAATCTTGAAGAGCAGTTGAGTAACTTACAAGTCTAAGGCCCACTTTTAAAAATGACTTATGCTCTTTGAAAGTCAATGTTGTAGTGCCTTTCCACGGGAAATGACAGCTTTCAAACATTTCCTCCAATGCAACAAATTGAAAATAAAGCTTTTGAATGATGAAAGCACTTGGGGGGATATGGATGACATTGAAAACTGACTGTCAGGGTGTTTCAGTGTTTTAGCAGACAAACATGTTTTTACGGAAATAGGCCCTTGTGTGACCTTAACTTGATTCAGGTTCAGCCCTGATAGATTTCTATTGATCTCATTGAATTTACACCAGGGATAAACATGGCCCAAGTTATTTCAGTGTGAATACGTGAAATAGGTACTTTCCGTGAATGCTTCCATTCTGCATACCTACAGTATGCTCTATAACGGTAGTAATAACACCAGGCACTTAATGCTTTCATCTTCAAAGCACTTTGCAAACATTAGCCAATAGAAGAAACTCTTGCGCAAGTATAGCTGAAATGTCTTGGAGGAATAGATAGATTTTGTCGTACACCAAATGAGCTTTTATAAACTCAGTGTTTTTTCAACTCAGAAAAGACTACAAAAAGAAAATATATTTACCATAAGTGCATCTAGATTTCATTACTGCAATATACTGCAAGGACAAAGTACCTCTAGCAAAGACTGCTGTACAGCTCCCTGACCACAAAGCTCTGTTTGGTGCTGCAGGATACTAAGCTATGTGCCCCATGTTCAGCAACACAGGTAAGCTTTTATTCACCTTTCATCAACCGGACCTCCTTTCTTACCTGAAAGAGTCACTTGGTTTTGCTTTAAGCAGTCAGTGTGACTGCTCTCATTACCCTCTGGAAACTCCTGGCTCTTTCTAGCATCTAAGGGAACTTAGGTTTCTAAAAGCAACAACTCCAATTCCCACCTTAATTAGGGACCCAGACTAGACAATGTGGATGTTTGCTCTCCTCTGAGATGTCTGCTCCTCTATTTGAAATTAATTCTCTGCTTATGGACTTTCCTGAGACCTTTGTGGATAAAACTGGTGTGAATTGGGACTAAGAGCAGTTCTAGAGTCTTTATGAAGACACAAGAGAGTTGCTAGAAAGCCATTCATGTGCAGTCAGAAAATATCTGCATGGAAAAAGAATAATGACATAGTAATCACCCCATATTGAGTTCATGGGTTTATTAACAACCAACCCTATAAAATCTGTTTTCAACTTTTCTGATTCAAATGGTAAATGTGAACAAAAACATCTGCTTCATTTAAATAAGGAAAAAAATCAGCCTGAAGAAAGTATTGTGTTGAACTTGAAGTAAAACATTTAACTTCTAACTTTTTTCAGTCTTGTAAATTCGGCAAATATCAAAATGAAATGGTTCTGTATACACAAAAAAATCTGTGAGAAAAAGACAGTCTTTAGGAGTTGGGTGAGAAGCTACAAAATCTCCTTATATGCAGAAGCATACACAAATTTTAGCTCTATGGAATCTTGTTCAATGTCACAGAATATTCTCTGATACTCCTTACCACTCCTCAGTAACTGATAACACAGAACTATAGTTTTCCCATTTCTTCCTGTCTTCATGACACTACAGATCCTTGCAACTAACATTTAGATTTTGTGAGTTTTTCCATGAGGAGAGGAAGATAAGTTACCTTTTCTCAGGCACAGAAAAATGTTGCAATAGATATGTTTTATTATCGTCAACATCAATCTAATTAGCTTTGCCCACCCCCACAGACAGAGTAAGAACTTGTAACAGATAGGTGATAAAGAACATCAATAGGAAGAAAGTGTAAAAGTGATAGAGACTACATCAAAAAAGAAACATTATTTAGAAGGCTGCCACAGCACATTAAGCTTGCAAGCTGAACCCTGATCTAAATTCTGGGCTCAATAAATCCATTTGTCTAATTTCCTTGCTTCTGAAATTAAGCATTATATAAATGTGTCATAGTGCTCCAGTTGTTCATCTCTTAAGAAATGAAAAGCCCTGATTCTCATTCTGTGTATTTAAAGAAAAATAAATTGCAATCGAGAGATATAGGGCTGGCTGAAATTGGATTTAGTGTTTATTTAAAGTGTGCCTCCTTTCACTGTAACATTGACAGCATTAGGATGCAGCCTACATGATTTCTGTCTTCTTCAGTACACAAAATGAGAACAGTGAAAACATATAATTTGCTTAGGTCATTTTTTGGCAGTATAGATTTAGTTTGGTCTGTAAGATTAAAATTTTTGGTAGGATTTTTATCCATTGTGTGTTGCAGAATATGACAAGAAACTGCTACCCAAGCCAAAAAAGCACACTTTTCTGTAACCACAAGGTAACTACAGGTTACTACAAGGCCTGCTGTAATCACAGCCACTGCTACCACCGAAATAGCTTGTCAATTCTTATGCACGCAACTTCACAGGCTCTTCTAGGAAGTGAGAGAGCTTTACAATATTTGGAGAAACACTGCAGATTTCAGATAGTGCACATCCTGTCGAGATTTATCGCACTTGTGCTACTAAACCACCTTCCATGAACGCAAGCTAGAACGTCTATTAGCCAAATCCTCCTAGCCCGTGCAATGAGCCATGAGTGAGGATGCTTAGGAAGCTGAAAGAGCCACAATCTTTCAAAAGCTTCAAAGTGGCTCTTTCACTGATGCTGTTGTAGTTTTAGGATTGCAGAGGGAGAGGCAAATTGAACCCATAAGGCAGCAACCACTGTCTGCATCTTTATCCCTCGTTTCTGCCTCACTCCCTCCATTTCCCCCGAGTTCCTCTTGTCTGTAAAACACATAATGTACACTCCTGGCTCCCACACCTCTTGCTGCATTGTTCACAGGCAGGCAGTTCTCTCTTTTCAAGAACTTTGAGAAGTCTTTATTGAAATGCACCACTTAAGTATTTGTTGTTTTTAAATCAGTTTCAAGTGTAGAACCCATACTTCTCAGAACACTAAATATAAAAAATACTGTTTTGTCACCTCACACTTTACCACTAGAGCAATCAAACCTCGGTAGAAATTAAATTATAGTAGCTCATATAGTCTGTACTGAAATGAACAGATCTTGTTTAAATATAAAAGTACATTTACTGGCAATAGTGCCAGTGTCTCCTGGCCACACCATAGAGTTGCACAGGAGCCTTTTGGCTTTTTAGGCTGCTTTTGGCTCTCCTGGCAGTGCTGCACTGTCCTGCACTGATATTTGGAGCCCTGTCCTCCAGCAAAGATGTTTAATTGTAGACGGGCTGTGCAAAGGGAATCATGTGCAATTGCACAAGGTCAAAATAAAAAAGCTGCTGGGTAAGAGTAAATAAGAAATTCCAGCTAGTACACATATACTCAGGGATGCTTACAATTAAATAAAGGAAGACCAGCAAGCCAGGTCAAAACCAGAACTCTAGTTGTCCTCACTACTCAATAGTTAGTTCTCACAGTAGCCTTTGTTTTTGCAGGATTTCAGTAAATTTTCTCCAAGAGAAACCTGAACATGTTCTGGGGATAATTTACTCTGGAAATTACTGCCAGTAAAACTAAGCTAGATTTGGCTCCTGTCTGTCTGTTTTGTCCCCCAACATTACTTTAACTCCCTCGCATCCCCTCATATACCAAGGCATAAAAAGGATCTACTGTGTTTCATACTGCAAGAACAATTTGACGGTCACACAGAACTCACAGTATTTCAGATATTTTGAGTTGAAAAATAAATAAATAAAAATAAAAAAGAGTGGCACAAAAGCACTCATCATCTAGCATTTTAGTTTCTTTTGTGTATTACAAGATATCTAGAAATATCAAAAGGGAAAAAAATCAAAATAGATGTTCACATATGCTGAGAATTTTGGAGTACCTGAGCACTAGAGCTTAATGAAGAGACTAAGTAGTTATATCAGACAATGAAGATGCTGAGCTGCTGACAGAGGAAACCAAGCAGGCTACCACTTTAATTGGACTGGATGTATTGCACTGCACAATCAAAAGCAATGCGCATAAGGAAATGTGGGAAACCCGTGTGTTTATGAGGATAGTTCACTCATGGAGTTCCCACAAGACAGTGGGATTCTCTGTCAGTGCGTGATCGTCACACATTTGTACAAGTCTTTCCAGGTCTACCTAGAAACTGCTGTCCCTACCATTTCTGCTGCCGCACATCTCTTTCTTTACTATTTTCAGGTCATCCAAGCAGGAATCCAAAAAGCATCTCAGTTCTACTCTAGAGGGACCTAGAGTTATAACATCATCCCCTTCTTTTGAGTTTTTATTTCCCAACGTTTCTTAATCTTTTAACTCATTGTTATTTTATCCATAATCATTGTTATAAAACATCCTCTCAAAAGTCTTAAATAAAAAGGGAAAGTTGTAGTAGTTTTGTTGCTCATATCACTAATTTTAATCCCTGGGATTCTCTGTCATGTAACTAGACTTCCCCCTGGTTTTATATTTAAAAACAAGCAAATAGATGGCCTCTATCCAGTGGTTATTTCTGGAATGCTAGATCCTACCTTGCCAGAGAGCTCTGAGAAACAAGAGACAGTCTGCAGGAGCAGAAAAGGCAGCACTGGAAATACTTTGCTTCCTTCTGGCACAAGACCTGCAACCACAATGCAATGCCCACTGGGCAAAGGTCTATCCCAACTAAATGTAGACATTGAGTCAAGGTGTCTTAATCAAGGTCGCAGTTGTTCCTCTAGTCTGTAGGAACAGAAAGACATAGGAGGCTTCAAGAGGATGATTCAGTTCCTTTAAGATCTGAATCACTTTCTGGAACAGTACATTTATCTTCACTGCTAAAGAAGGAACACTGCCTGAAATGAGAGTGTGCAGTTCAGTCAAACTGAGATGAAGGCTGTATGAAGAGAAGAAATGTTCATGAGTTTTTATTTGACAAAGGATCTTTTACATAGTTGGGGTTATTTTTTTGTGGCAATTAGCTTTTGGTCACATAATTCTGTGGCCTTCTGTTGCCATTATGAAACCATTGCCCATGATACTCTCTGCCTCTGCTTTCTGCAGTTATTTACTTAGGGAAGACTTTGACTCTTCTTTTGTGGACAGCAGAAGAAATCATGCAGACCTCCTATGCAAGGCGAAGCTGGGAGTCCCTGTGCCAATATGTCACACTCTCATTGAGATCACTGTATATAAAACTGGGCTACTGAAACATTTCCCCATTAAATCCCATTTCTCCAGGAAAGATGAAGGAACTATTTTTTTTCCACAGTGATTACTTTAAAAGAGAAGCAAACAAAGAAAAACAGTCTGGGAAAACAAATTTTTAACAAGTTAAAGACACACTGCACTTTGACCAGTTACTAACTTATAATTAAGGCATCATCTCTGCAGCGACAAGCAGAACGGGTATCTTCCTGAGCAAGCAGAAGAGACCTGTTTACACCTTTTCTTACTCACAGTCAGCTTTTGCTTGTGATTGTATATTTTTTATGGTTCAATATTTACAAAAAGACTGCAAAATTAAAAGAGATCCTACAGTTACAAAAGACAACATAATTATAAGGGTCAACTTGATAAGACATATAATCTTCAGAAACCTGCAGGTTTGCCTAATAAAATATTTATATCAGTCACTGTTGGACACCAAGTGAGAGCAATGGAAATTAATTCCTCAGGAGTAACTTTTCAACATGTGAAAATGTCAAAGAAATGTTGGTTTTGGGAAGATTTTCAGAGGAAGCCAGTATTTTTCTCTTTTGCTTCCTTACTTGACATAATTGCAAATTAAGTTAGCACTCTCTTTGAGGCATATTGATTTATTTCTTATTTTAGTGTCAAAGGATTTTTGTTTATATACTCCACATATTCACAGCTGATCATAAATTTATATAAAACAAGTAAGTCTCTATGAGCTTAAGATGCATATTCTCAGCTACAAAGTAAATCTCAATGTGCACAGTGCAAAACACTTGTTTTTGTTGCAACAGAAACAGAATAATGAAATTGTACATTCAAGCTTTAAGCTTTAGTGAAATAATAAGGATTTACTTTCAAATTTAGATCTTGAATTTAACTACATATATACATATTTAAAATACCTTGAGACTAACTTATGAAAAATGGAGAAACTCGTAAAGAGCTGAAAGAAAAAAAAAGATAAAAATTGCAAGTCTAATCAAAAAACATGTGAAGAAAGAAATAAAGAGATATCCCAGGGTTCTGGATGTGTTAGTAACAAGGATGGACACATCTGTGATTCCGTGACCTGAGAACAGATCACTTAAGAAAAGGCAAGGAAGAAACAATCAACTTGCTCTAAATCTAGTTGGAAGCTGTTTCTAAAAACCGTATCAAAGGAAACAAACATCACGTTGTAAAATTGCATTGAAAACCCTCACTACAGTACATAATATAGCAACATCTGTTGTATTACAATATTACTATGATGTTGCAGCAAAGAGAAGCTTCTGGTTCCTCTCTTCATTTGAAGTGTGCTAGCAGAAACCCAATTTTAGGGTCTACTTTTGAAAAGCCAAGCTTCCAGGTACATGAGACATTGGATATATTTATGGAGAAGTTGCTGAAAGGAACAGTTACCAGAGAGCTACGGTCATTGCAAAGGGGTGCAACAAAATACTAAAGTCATATAGAAAAAGTGCTGGTCTTGTGTTGATTTTAAAGACTTGGGGCAGACTCTTGGTTTTTTGTGGGAGATATCACCAGAGTCAGAGGCAGGTATAAAAAGAGATAAAAACAAATCTCTTACCAGACATTTGTGAATGGGCTAAATAGAAGCAAAGGAGGTGTTTGGATGAAAAGATAAGGATTTTGTGGGTGGGAGATGACAAATGGGGCTCACAAACTTTCCCTCTGTGGTGGAACACTGTGAATGATGTGTTACGACAAGGGATATCAGAGGTAAAATCATATGGATCTTTCCATCCATCTCCTCTTTTCACGGGTGTGTGTGTGTTTTTAAGGCGTACTGTTCCAGAGTAGCACAGACCCATTAGTATCCAGGCACAAATCTTTAAGGAAATCTCTTTTGTAACCTTCTGTTTTGTGCTAAGACAAAAGAAGAAAGCAATCAGTGATGGGAAAAGAGAGAATTGGAGTCTAACAAGTGTCACTGCTGAGCCTCTTTCTGGGTGGTAGGAATTACAGCGCACTTCTCTTCCGGTATGTTTCGAAATATAATTGCGAATTAATTACCATGTGACAATAAACAAACAGCTACAGTACACAGCATATTTACTGTACAGAGCTTTATTCCATCTCTCTAGTACTCCAAACAGGTGTTCAGTGTTACCTACAGCTAGAATTGGGGCTACAAATCAGCATGAGATTCATCAAAACGGATCCCTGCCACTTCACACTATTACTCCAGCAGATATAATTCATACTGCTCAGCAGTGGAAGCATTATATGCACCTTCCCCCAGCCTTTTTCTCCCTCCTTGCAAAAATGTCAGGAGAGACAGAGAGAGAATATTGAAGGAGATCCTGAGTGTCAATGAAATATCCCACCGTGCTGAAGACAGAGAAAACATTGGCAAGCTGCTTTAATAAGGGAACTCTGCCGTGACATATCCAGGCCCTAAAAAGAGGGAGCAAAGCTGGGGTGGGGGTGGGGGGAATGGATGGGAAAGAGGTGGGGGAGAAAGATAAGAGGAAGTGAGAGGTTATATATACTGGCTATAAGATTTAGGTGTAAATACTTGGAAATCATGCAATGGTCAATAAGCTGTTTATCTGCACCTAGGACTGCTGTACTGACATTTCAAGACTCATTGTTAAGAAGTTACAGGAGGTGCTAGAGACCTCTTTAAGGACATACTGTGTTGAGGCTAAATTATGAAAATAGTATTGTATTTTATTTTAACAGACGACCAAGACACTGGTTGTCCTAGTGTAGATCTATATATACAGATTTATATTCCATACTGATTTGCTGTAGGCAAGCTTTACCATCAAGAAATATGGATATAGATCCAAAATGGAAAAATTAATCCCAATGCCTTGGAGCCTGGGAGGAATTTGATTCAGCCCAGTGGGTTTTTCTTCCTACTTTAAGGAACTTCCAAGTGACTTTGCAGATCCTGTCATTCAGATGCCACTTGAAATGCCTGACCTATTGTAACAGACCATTTTGTTTTCTGTGCCTGACTTTTGGCCCCTGTCAATCTCAGCTGTACTACTGCAGTGGCTGGAAAGTTTCATCCCCCCAAAGAGACTCTGAGATAATTCCTCATGGAAAAATCAGTGAGATATTATTTACCTTTCAGGCAGCTGCTGTCAGGGACCTTCTCAAGTGAGACTCTCCTGCTATCAGTCTCCTTCTGAACCAGAGATGGAGAAGGATGTGGGACAGCAACCATCTCAAAAAGTATGGGCTCCTACAAATTCTGGGACTCTCAGCAGCCTGATGCCAACCTCAGAGATGCTATGAAGACTGTACTGCCTCTGTTCTCTTGCCACTTTCTTTCAGAGAAGGTGATAATAGATCAATTTGCACTTGTCTCAATGCCACTGTAGCATAGCCCCTCCTCTCCATCAATTCTAAAGTCCCTTTTTATCCTAGTTTAAGATCCCTTTAAATTTCCAAAAGAGATAAAAAGTGACATCATAAGTGCAAGTCATTCATGCTGATTCCTGCAGCCTACCTTTGATACTGGTACCACGCATATGCATATGCATATGCATACACATAAGACAGGTGCAGTGGGGCTTTGCTCCTTTACTAGGTTCTCCAGAAAGCAGGTGGGTTATTTCAATTTGCTGAAACTATCCTCCACAGTCCTATTTCAGCATCGTTCCAGTTCAGCACAGGTATATGATGGAGCTATGAGGGAGCAGCTCATTGCAAAAACACTGAGACTGTCAGTCTCAGTCTGAGACACTCACCCTGAGTGTCAGTAAGATACCAAGGGGTGTTGAAAGCAGGGAAACTGTTCTGTGCCTTGTTTTACACCTTGGCAAAGTAAGATGGCTTCAAAGTTACCAAGAGTATTTTTGTGCATAGGCAGAAGCTGTGATTGGGACAAATGGGTAGTTTTAATCTGCACGTAGCAAAGAGAGCAATGTTTTTCTTTTAAACATAGACACATTGAAGGTTAGCCAGTTTGAATTTAGCAAGATGTATTCTGCAATATCATCTCTATATAGCACTGTTGACAGAGGGTTGATGGAGAGGTTTGATGCAAAACATTCAAACCTGCATACCCAAATTTAAGGCCCTTAATCTATATTTAAAGTACCTAGAATTAAATGGCCTGATTTTCAGATGTGCTGAGCACTCACAGATGTTTCAACTACCAGTGGGAGCAAGCATTAACATGCATATAGTAAACTGGTTGCAGCCAAGTGTTGACGTGGAGACTGCTGCATCCCTGCCACATGTCACAGAGATGGTACCCATCCATCTTGGAGAGATTAACAGCAGCCAGGAAATAAGAGAGGGTACCTGCTTTCTTCCTACCCTCTCCCAGTGATCCATCCCTTCACAAAGGGAGAAACAAATTTATAGCATTTCCAGTTCATGTTGTGGTAATGATGTTTACACAGTACATTTGTTTTTACCAACCCCAATAGTGCTCTGTTAGTGGCTTATGCTTGAGTTTCTGCATGCAGTGAAGTATGAGTGGCAGGTGAGTCATAGTTCCTCAGATACATGCTCTAGTCATTGCAGCAAGGAGTCCCCAGGAAACTTTGCCTATGTTCTCAAATACAAAGAGATCAGATCCCCATTTTAATATCAGCACTCCCGGCAATCTGGGAACAATCCTCTCTCTTTCCTAATCTATGAAGAAAGAATTAACAGTTATTTGCACAGCAAATATGCTTCAAAGGTTTGTTAGATTACTGGTCAGATTCTCAGCTGGTGCAGATTAGTATAATTACATAGCTTTGTGCATCAAGCATATCGTACTAGGAAAACCAAATAATCCCAAATTTTCTACAGCTTGATGATCTACCTAAGAGGATAAAAGCAATGGTAACTTGAAGTGCGCTTCCTTGTTAGTGAGATCAAAAGTGTTCTAGGAGGATACAGAGTGGAAACTTGTGGTTTAAACATGCTGCAGAGAAGGATGCCATCCTTTCAATCTTTAAAGAATTTGTGCATCCTTTCCCATTGTTGCCCAGTTTAAAAATGGTTGAATATTTGACATATACGAGCATGAAGATGAGACCCATGAATTTCAGCAAAACAGGTGTTGGCAGATTGTGTTTTCTTTTGCAAAGGAAAACAAATATACATGTAATCATATAATCTATTCTCTCCTGTGTACTTGGCAGTACAAATCTAAATGGTCAGGCACAAAGAGTTCAACCAGCTCCAGTATAAAATTGTTTTTAAAAAGATATTGAAGTAACATCACAAATTAAGTCAGTGCAAGTTTATGATATAAACAAAAAGTAAGTTTAATTCTGTTTTTTTTTTGGTTTTTTTTTTTTTTTCTGCTGAGAAGGAAAATACACTCTATCGCATACATGAAAACATGATACTCGGCTTCTTCAAATGTATTACAGCCACAAAACCAATTTTAACTATTCATTTCAATTAGATTCTACAGCGTGGAATAAATTGTAGTGTCTGGAGTTATGCAGACTTAAGGCTCTTGAGTGGGAAGCAGAAATAAATGAAGTTTCAGAATAAAATGTTCATCACAACTACCTCAAGCTTGACACAAGAAAAGCTGCTTCTCCTATTACTACAAGTCAATACATAGCAGTACAATATAAGTGTCTTCCATTTTCCCCTATTTCACGCTAGATTTGTCTGATAGATGAGTGTACTTAAGTAAATAGCACATGCAATTTTAATAGGACAGGTGCTCTGAATGTACAGGGAAGGTCATTCCTATTATTTCAATTAACAGCATAAGCTACAAAAACACATGAGAGTGAATTAATTTAAAGCTTCAATTTAATGCTACTAGTAAGGACATCCTTAGGCCTCTTGGTTGTCTTGACAACTCCTGCATCCCAGACAGCAGAAGCCAATCTCTGCTGTTCCCCTTCTCAGCATACAAACAGTTCAGATAGTACATTAGCAAAGAATATGATGCCCATGTAAATGTTGAAATATTTTTGTTGCCATAGAGATAAGAAGAATGGCAAAAATACAGGAGCACTTGACATACTCCAAGGCAGACTTTTAATTAAAAAAAGCCTCAAATGACAATGCCAAGATGGCTGAACATACCATAGTGCTTTTATGCTAACCTGCTGCATACAAAATCTCAGTCCAAATAATCTACTTGCTGCTGAGAGGTGTAAGAATCACAGATAAATGGTAAATGAAGAGACCCAAGATTTTCAAGAGGTGAAATAATCATAATTTTTTGAATTAACTGATATAAAAGAATATGTTTTAGAATGGTAGGCAATTCATTAAAATACTGTGATTTAAAATATGTTCAGAGAAACAAATGTCACAAATATTGATTAAAAAAAAATCAAGCTAGGAAACAAGACTAATTAAAGTCTTGTTTAAAGTTCTTTTACTACAGTAACATTCCCATTAGTCTTGTAAATTGTGTGAGTAGGTAAAACAACCTTGTACTCAGAAAGGATGAGTATTTCAGCTGTGCATCTGTTTTAAATGTATGTTCACTTCCACACCTACACTTGCAAACTTGCATATGAGCAGGAGTCATGCCAAAGCCAGGTGAGTCATGGCAAGCGATCAGTTCAGCATCTACATTTTGAGCATACCAGGAATGACTTAAACTCAGCATGCTTTTACCTGATGAGCAAAAAACTGGGCCTGATAGAAGATAATAAATTATCATCATATTCAGTGACTTCTTGTGCTCCTCTTCAGCTCCCCTAACACCTTTTAAATATTTGACTTTACAGCCAAAGTAAAAGTGGGGAACAGGACTGCTCTGATGAATCCCCAACAAAAGATGAACCATTTTGGCTTTTGATTAATATGCACAGAATCCCAAGGGGCCAGAAAAGTATGCACTTAATTAATGCTGCTGCCACTTCGGATAGAGCCATTCGACTTTAAACTTGCCATTGAGATGTCTTATTTACACTAAAGACATGGAAATGTAGGCCTGAATCAAAATATTTTGTGCACTTAGCATACAACTGGAATTCAGTTTTAGGTGAAATATGAAGTTTTAATTTATAGAATATTTTAGCTGCCCTTAACTGCTATTTTGGGGGATTTTGTTTCTCTCCCTCCTAAAGTTTGCAGATAGACTCACATTCTAAATTCTGACCTGTGTAGCTTATGAAGAAGCATATTATAAAATATGTTGATGCACAGGTCTATTACTGCTAAGGTCAAGGCAGATTTTGTTTTCTTTGCCTTTATTATTGCAAAGCAGCTGCTCTAAAATTTTAGCAAGACAACTCTTCTACAACACCTCCTCTGTTCATGAGCGGACCTTAAGAGGTATCTTACCAACATCTGCTTCACAAATTTGTATTCAGTGCACCTTGGAAACTGAGCTGAATCATACATTTCTATAAGAATTGCTTGGCCAGACTGATTTTCCCACCTCAGAGAATGGTATTTCATGGTAGCTCTCTGTTATATACATACATGTAAATACATCTAAAAATCTGTTTGTGCAATCTTCACATATGTATGAAAAGTACTAGAAAAGTCTCCCCCAGTTTCACTCCCAGAAGATGGGAATGCCAGTGCAGAGGAACTTGCAAGCTCTTCTCAGGCACAAGCACTAGACAGTTTCCCAGTGACTCATACTTGTCTGCTTGAAACTGCAGTCAAGAGACGGACAAGAGGATTTTGCCCTTGAAATTAGTAAACATCATTTCCTCTTGGATGTAAGCATTATCAAATACAACAAATCACATGTGATTCACTGAGGTAGCTTCCAATTAATACTTGAGAGTAATGTAACCTTTTCCTTGTAGCTCAGGATACCTTTAATGTTCAGATGTGGAGTAAACTTTTGGATGCCCTTCTTCTCTCTGTCTGAGGCTGCCAAAATCAGTGGTGATCAGCTTCACAAAGCCCAATCCTGGGGTTCCCTGGACCTCCTGATAAGGTATTCCTTTTAAGGATCCCAGACTCAACATCTCAACTTTCCTGTTGTCTTCATGGAGATTGAGGTTTTCAGCATTCAGGGAGCCCTGAAAGCCTTAGTGGTCCCTAGGGCTTTTGTACAGGGGTGACACCAAGGGAAGAACATGCTTTCTGAAATAGTATTCCTTCTTGAAACATGCAGAAAGTCTTAGTGGTCAGTAATGGTCAGTATATAAATATAAATGACTAAATAGTTGGTGTATAAACTTGTATTCCTTTGAGATGCCTACATAGAAAGCCAGGTGCCCAAGGGGTACAAGAGAAGGAAGTTAATTTATTTCTGTAACTCCCAGTTCATAATACATGACAAGCTCTTCTCAGATGGAGAGAGATGTTTTTGGCAAATCACCTCAAGGTCAAGGATCAAGAGAATGCATTTTGTTCCCCAGGTAGGGAAGAAAAGCACGCTAGTGACTATGGCAAATTGACTCTGAACTTTCCTAAAGTAGCAAGTAAATATGTTTTTAAACTGGACTTCCGCTTTTGCCAGTGTATCTGATACTCCCTACCACCATATTACCTAACACAGGTTGACACAGGGAAGTATGATCAGTAGCTTATGGAGGGAGGCCATGCAAGTACACTTGTGTTTTAGTATACTTTCATTTTTTAAAGAAGCGTAAAAGCAGAACTGCACAGGAATACATAAATCCCACCGACAGATTTGTTAGGGAAAGATGGTTTATTTTGATTCAGAATAAGATCACACATTTTAATGATTCTAAATGAAAGTAGTAATTGATACCACAAGCTATGAGACAGACCTCCTAGCAATTTGTCTCCCAGCCTCACATTTGGGAAGCACAAGCTGGGAGGTGGTAGGACTCTCAATTGCAATCTGTCCAAGAACTTGACCTGTTTCCAGCCATCTCAAGGGGATGATGTGATCTCAAAAGAAGAGCACATTTCAACAAGCCATGTATTTTGTTAGAATTTTTCAACCATCTCTATATTTTATTACTGAAGAAGTTCTGACTATATCACTTACATATTGACTAGATTACATCATAAAGTAAAAGAACCATACCCTTTTCTAGATATCCTGTTTGCTGTTCATCTCTAGCACCATCCTCATGGGTAATTTACATGGTTATTTTTCACTGACTGCCATTTTGCAAACTCCTATTTACTTGGATAAATAATTTTCTGAAATACAGCTTCATCATAAGAAATGCTGTCTTGATCTTTTAAAAAATTCCATCTGTTAAATGCATTCAGACATTAGTCTCAACTAACAATTTTTGCCTGTGACTGTTGTAGTTAAATCCTTGGGTCAGTCTTACAATACCTGCCAGTTGTACAAGTCTTTAAGTATTATGCCCAAGTAATCCATGTTAACTGTACTCCTAGTCCTTGCTCATAATATTTGGCCTACAATTTTACTATTCAAAACTTCCATGTATACAAATATTGGAAAGAGGATGCACAGTAGCCTGAGCAATGTTTATGTTGCACTTCTGCAAATTAACATGTAGATCTTTAAATGATGAACGCAATGCCAGGTAAAAACGCTTAATGCATCTCTGAATATCCATTTTAACTTGGCATTCACGTGAAAAGCCACTTAGAATTGTTACGCTTCAGTAATTCCCAATCAACTTACTGACAAAAAGATGGGTTAACAGGTCTAATTGGTCTTTCCATTTCTAATACCAGTAATGCAATGAACAAATTGTTCATAGTAATAATAATCAGTACAGTATTTATGACAAATCTCTCAATGTGTTTGTAGTAAGAGAGTCTAAAAATTGTTTTGAAAGGATGTGGGTAGATGTAGAAGAATTAAACATATTAATAAAATTAATTCCAAACCAGTCAGACAGCTTCTTCCTTGTGCTTGGATAAGAATTTAAATAAGTAATTTTTGGGGCTAAATAAAAGGCAAGCTTGCAATCCCCATTTCTGATAGCTTCAACAAACTTCTGTGAAAGTCTTTCTGTAAACAGTTCCTGCAATGGAACAAGTTTTGTCTGTGTCAGAATTTAATCAAGAATTTGGTTGATTTTTTTTTCTTTCTTTTAATAAAAAATGTGGATTCCAGAATCTTTGAAGATCTAGAATAGTAGGATTCAAGCTCAGGGGCTAGGATGGACCAGCTCCGTATATGAAGTCTACTCTCTTCACACTCAAAAACTGTACTGGAAATGTTCAAGCACACTGAAAACAAATATGGCACACTGTAAACAGTGAAATAATGCACAATAAGAAGAAGTGAAAATGCATAATAGCTTATTTGTTGCAGGATATGACGGGTAATTTCTGTAGCATATTACAAAAGTTAGAAATGAAAAAACCAAACCTATCACAATGCCTCACTTCTTCTCTTAGCCAAGCAGAATTTGATGTTGTGAGAAACAGATCCAAGAAGGTCTTTATTTTGATTAGGATGTAAATGGAAAAGTTACATAATTTAATACTTTCTTCTCTTCTTGATATTTTGGTATATTTGTTAACTCCAAGTGTTCCCCTCCTCAAATATCTACTAAAATTTTTCCATTCCTTCTCTTCTTCAGCCTTAGTAATTGTTTAGATGATCTCATTTCTCTTTTCTCTGCCTTTATTGCCTGTATTCTCACCATCAGTTTTTCCAGCGCTGCTTTCTATCCTGCCAACATTCAAACTGATTAATTGTATCAGCAGGTTGCGGTTACAGCCAGGATGCCTTCATCACTTCATAATATCTTTGTTGCCTCTTACTCTCCTTTCACACATCTATAAGCACTTCAAACGTCAGGGTTTGTAGGGGCTGGTAATATCATTTATTAGACTAACTGACACAGTTGGGGAAAAAATGTTTCTGAGCCCATATGTAATTTCTCAGGTCATTTTGACATATTAATACTCATCATTTATTTTCTTCCCAGAACTACACTTTCTGCCTTCTTTTATATGTTGAAATAAATCAGAAAACTTAGAGCTAAGCTGCACCACTGTGTTTCCTCAGTTCCCATCCACAACAGATGATGCCTTGTTGGAGACTTAACCATCAACTGAAAGATGTCTTCTAGAAGCAAATGAAATATTCCAGAAAATAGACTACGGGCAGCATCTTGGGAAGTGGCTGGTGGGAAATGGATGCATAAAGATATCGGCAACTTGTAAATAGAGTCCTGGAAGCAGGGATCCTACTGTCTGGACATGGGGAATGAAGATTACAAATTAATGATCTACTCAGAAGAGTAGAAGAAAGCAGGGGAAAGTAGCATGGAAGGGAAAAATTTCAGGCAAAGGCAGAAAAGAATCAGTGTTTATGTTTGTAGACTTCAGAAGTCCACTCAAAAGTTTCAGGACCATTACTGAGAAGAAATTATCATTTCTCCACCGATACCCACATTCCTTATGGCTGCAAAATACTAGACAGATTTATGCTGTGATATGTTTATACTGAGATAAGTTATCTTATGTCAATTAAAATGGCCCCTCTGATGACTTGGGATCAGAGTAAATAAGCTTTGCATTCAGAAATGTAATCCCTCCTCTTCTCATTCTTCCCACAATAAAGGGATTCTAATATCATTTAATAAATGCCTGTGGTTTATCCCTATGTTTGTTTTGTCTGTAATCTCTGATGACACAGGAAGAATGCACGTGGACCAAATCTTAACCTCCATTTCTGTTGACCTGTATAATTCACAGGTGACTTGGTTGCTGATCCCAAATGATACACAAACACACTATTGTGTGTCCTCATTCTACGGATGATTAGGTGAGAAAGAGAGATGGAGACAATATATGATGTCATGGTACTGTAAGTCTATTTGGGATGGTCAGATTGCTCACAAGAGGCACGGCCAATTCATTGTGCCGAACTTCTGTCACTCAGGCAGGTTGTGAAGCAAAGGCCTATTATCTCCCATGCCATGCAGCTACGAGATGGCACGCTGCTCATAGGCAGGGGTTGTGCATATCCATATGTCCTAGTTTGAAGTAAAACGAACCAATTTTCTGTTTTATAATTTTAGTTTTTAGCTGGGCCTCTTCTAACTAACCAAACTCTGAAATTAGCAGCATATTGTTCAAAAAATGTTCACTCTCACAGTGATAAGACCTGATTATGCCAAGGAATGTAACGCAAAGAGGCCCTTGCTTATGCTCATTGCTATAACAATCAAGGTTGGGTAATTTTGTTAGTTGCCCTATTGGAGGGTCAGAAGTGGAAAAACATAGAGGGGTCACACTTGTAGGGAGGACCAGACAGGACGGGTGACCCAAAACTGGGGTATTCCATCCTATCTGCCCCATGCTCAGTATAAAAGCTGAGGGATCAAAGGGCCACCTCTCTTTTCTCTGATGGCCCACGTCCGAGGAGGACCCTGTCTGTTTGTCTGCTTTTGATTCAAATCTGAGCATTCCTGACTCCAGATCTGGAATCCAGTTCCTGTTGATCACTGAGTCCAGTCTGGGACTTTTCCGAATGCCTGCTGATGACATGATTGTCATTCCTGGGAGCTTGATATGCTTTTGTATATATTGTATCTATTTCATTATTTTCTTCTTACTTTAGTATTGATACTTCATTAAAGTAGTTTAGTTCATTCTAAACTTGTAAATCTCCTTATCTCTTCCTCTCCTTTCTTCTTGGGGGGAGGAAGGGCCATCTGTCAATCTGGATTTGGTAACTTTGGCTGAAACCATGACATCATATAGCAAAATGGGCATACAGAGCAGGGCATCTCCAGACGTTCTGCTAGAGATAGAGCCCTCTGCAGATGCTGTGCCACAGGATACTTCTAGGAACAACAAAAGACACATCTGGTACAATAGCCTGAGAAATTACTATGTTCAAGATCAAAGGCAGCTGAGCTACATAATGTCAAGGAAAGGAAAGCACAGAAGAGCTGGATTACTGAAGACACGATAAATAAAGGGTTAATCATCCAGGAAAGCTGAAAAATCATATCATGAGGTGTCTCATGAATGCCTCAGGTTAGTACCACTTCTAAGCAGTGGCAAGGTACTCCTATTTGCAGTGCAGCCGTAAGAGTCAAAGTTGTGTGTCATCAATGCACATGGTACAACTCCCAGGGTAATTTGGTAGGTGCTTAGGTATGCATGGTGGGGGTGGTTTAAAGTAATTTTCTGACCACCTCCCATACAGGAGGCAAGTGTGCTTACACTCTTTTGTCTACTTTGCCCCAAACTGCCCTTTACTGTATAAGCATTCATGCAAATGTTGGAATTTACCATCTGCGTCCAACAGCCTCAGCATCTCCCAGAGCCCAGGCTGGAGCAAGGCACTTCTGTTCTCCCTTCTGCTTCAAAACCGGCATCTTTTGGCCTAATTTTCAGAGATGACTAGTGATTTTGATCACTGCATTGATCTACCAAAGGACGAATGCCCTGCAATTTCCAAAGAATAGGCTGGTTTAAATCATCTAACATCTTTTGAAAATTTAGGCCACATGACTTGCCTAAATTGACACTTACGCAGGTGTGTGTGTACAGGGATGAGGGAGAAGGAATTCATGTATTTATGAGAGGATGCATTAGTCCACTCCTGAAATGGAACATGAAAACTGTCTGATTAAAAATAGAAGACTATTAATTCACCACTAAAAATAACATTAGACTACCTCTTCCTCATGCAGCCACACAGGGGACTAGGCAAGCTGAGCTTAGGCAAACTAAATTAGAAATAAGAAAATAGAGCTAAAAAAGAAAAATAACCTGACAGAAATAAGGTCACAAAGAGAAAAGTTCCTCAGGTGTTTATGTAGAAATGCTGGAAGCAACATAAAGATAGCAAGGGACCTCCTGTAAACTGCACATAAAGAGATTTTATTTTATGGGTGAATGGAGCAAAATGATTTAAAACCTTGGACACATAAGAAGACAACACAATATTGAGGCAGAAAGTGTTGAATGCCTAAGGTTTTTGACCCACTGTCAATCACAAAGATATAGTAAAAATAAAATACAAGAAAGGTTGAATTGAATCATACATATAACCAAACAGGAAAAATACCACAGATCAGATACTGGCTGAATGCCATTCAAACAAATCTCACCTCAGGAATATTAATTTGATAAGTCCTATGCAAAATATAACAAACATCTTCATATTTTCTATAGGATCTTCACCTTCCTCTTTATAAAATGTGGGAAGAAGTAGAAGATATCTGAAGAAAGGCCAGCACTTCACCTCATTTTGTTTGGAAAAGTAGAGGAGGAGACACTTTCTCTCATATGTTGTCTCTGTTTTTTCAAATATAGAGGCTTCTTCTACCCCAAACAGTTACAAGGGAAAAATAATCACAACTTTCCTCTTTGATATCTTCCTTATTGCTCCTTTTTGCAACCTGTGAAGATAGGTTTAGAAGAACAATAGCCTTTCTAGTTCTTTCTAGCAGGGAAAATTAGAAATATATATGTATCCAGAAGAGCTAATTCAAAGGTGTTTGAATTATTTTCTCATAAACTGAGTCAATGCAAAAGAAAAACCAAAACAAAATCATGTAAAAGCAAGAAAGAAAATATAATTTTTCCTCATAACTATGCATGCCTGAAGCATTACAGAAACAACAACGATGCTGAAACAGCAGCACCTAAGAGAGTTTTGGTGAATGTTGAAAATACAACAATTTTGCAAGGAAAGAAACCATAGGAAATACTACCAGTAAAGTGATAAAAAGGCTAGCAGTCTAGTATGTCTCCTCAGAAGTTGGCCAAATATTCTATTTTGATGTTTTAGAGGGAGAAGCTTTTTATTTTCCACAGCAATAATATTTTAATGTGCATATTCCTCTTGTAAAGAAGACTGGTTATAGAAGCTGCAGACAAGCAGAGCTGCCATGAGTTTAGGGAGATATAATAAACAGGCTTTTTATCACTTGCAGTGCCTGGGGCTTTGAATAAGATGGATTGAAACATCTCAAAGGTTCTTGTTCATACACACAGAGAAAAAAAACAGTATAAAGGTATGCAGGGCAAGAAACATACTAACACTTTTTACCTCCTGAGCCTTGTCTTGTCTGAGTCAGACAGGCTCCTTGCAAATCTTGGAGAAGGCTGAAAAACAGCTGGTTGTCCATGTAGCAACCCATATCATAGAAACAGAAGCGCATATCCTCAGTCTAAGGAGAAAAATCAAATCCCAATGCTGTTTCACATATGCATTTGTATGTAAATGAACATACAGAAAAGCTTACGTTTAACCATACTTAAAACTAAATGCTGTCACAACAATTAAATCCAGGTTCAATTTACCTTGGAAGAGGTTGCCCAGAGAGGCTGAGGAATATTCATCTTTGGAGATATTCAAAAACAATCTGGATGTGATCCTGGGCAACCTGCTGTAGCTGACCCTGCTTGAGCAGGGGCATTGGACTGGGTGACCTCTAGAGCTGCCCTCCAACCCCAACCCTTCTGTGACTGTGTAAATCCCCTGGGTTTCATCCATTATTCTCACACCCAGTGACACTTGCCATTTGAAATTCTAAAGCCACGGGATTCAAATCCTCATCAAAATAACATTTTTTAATTCTCTTAGTAGGTCACTTCTGGAAGGATCAACTACATTACAATTGCTGTTGGAATTCCTAATCACTACCAAAAAGCATTTTAAAAGGGATGTGAGTTGAGAATAAACTGGAAACACAACTTGTCCGCAGTAAATTTCAGCTTTGAGTTAAAGCCTAGATTTTTGTTGATTAGCTCCAGTATGTTATCAGTAGAAAGCATAGCAGACAGCCAATATGCTTCAGATTTAGATTTTATGCCTGTTTTCTACAGGACTGTGTAAAAATAACTGTATAAAATATTTTTCTCCTTGTGAAAACTCCAAACACAAGAAATAATTAATGACAATAATATAAAATGGTACCAATCAGGATGCTTTTCCTCTTAGTTCTGGATCCTACAGGTTTTGAAGGTCATAGCAGAATTCAGCTTCAGTCACACGTGTCCAGGCACTTTGCCCATAAATAAATGCTTTAGAGCTGATATCATCCTATTTTAGCATTTTTTTTTAACTTGAAAATAATACTGTTTGTATTTAGCAGGCATGTTTCCATAACTAGTATTACTGGAATAAATTCTCAAGGATCACTTTATGATTTTGAAATATATCTATCTTCCAGTTTCCACTAGGGGCTTGAGATAATCACTAATATAGTCAAACTAAGCACAAACAGAAATGCCACCCTACCTCAACTAGAGAAAGATTAACATGTCAGCGTTCATTAACTCTGTTCTCAAAGGAGCATGTCCATTTTTATTGGCACACAGAAGCGCTAGGATGACAAACAAAATAATGTCCTATGAATACCATCAGGAGTTCACCACACCATATCAAGTAATGTGACAATCCAATCCATGGATTAAAAACTGAGATGCTGCTTGTAAGAATAATTTTTAGCTCATTCTGTATATCATTGTATTTCCCAATCTGGCACCGTGAACCATAAATAATCCTATCATTTATTAATTACATTTTCTAACCTAGTCAAGAAGAATCCTGCAGTGTGAAGCAGCAGATCATGAATAAATGGTTCATTGAAAAGCAACTCTTATTGCCAAGGAGTTGTAAATTAGGTTTGTGATAATTACCCACTTTAACCTTTTTAAACAGGTTCCTCTAAAAAGCTCCAGGATGGATGTTTTATTATAACAACTTTGACCTCCAGCACACAACACCACAATTAGTTCTGCATTATGACAAAGGGATGCTTTGATTAAAAATCTACTACATTACCTTACGTTATAAAACATCCAAACAATACATTTGTGTATGTTTGTATACATGTACACACACATACACATACATGCGCGTAACAGCAAAACACTCATCTGTTGTCTACCAAATGCAGCTATAAAAACACAATGGGCATCTGAACTGTCAGCATTGGTGTAGTCAAGGTAGCACTTTACTGAACAAACTGTGAGCAGGACACCTTTACAAAAGTAACCCATCTGTTGTCCTTTGCCCTGCTGATCATATAAACTGGGATTATTTTTAGCAAGTAGGGGCTCAGTAGGTGAAGATTTGTAAGGGGAAGCAGTTGATGCAGAGCACCTGAAGTCTGCACTCTTTAAGTGTTTTATTTCAAACTTGCTCTGCTCTGTTCCCAGAGGAAACCTATTAGTGGTCAGAGTGCATTAAGTGACCTTCCAGAATGCTTCTTCCAGCTTAATTTCATCCAAAAAAATTCCAATTCACGTGCAAGGAGACAGGAACTGCAGTGCATTAGATGGAGTCAATGGTGATGGTTTCAAACGCACGCTCCTGAGCCAAACTAAAATGCAATTCCTTGCCAGAAAGACAAGATGACACACCAGTCCAAGATACTAAAATGTCTGCACTGCTTTAAACCTGCAGTTGGTTTAATACCACTACATACACCAGCATGTGGTTGTCTGTACCTGGCCCCATACTGCTGTGATAGTAATAGGACCATGCACTGTCACGAGCTAACTGAGCCAGTAGTGAAGCTTTAGAAGGCTACAGGATGACAGTGACAAGAGAAAACTTAGCTCTTAATGTGCTTTCCTTGGTGGTGGTAGTAAGACTTGTCACTTTTTTCCTTTCTGTTTCACCACAGCAAAATTGGCTCTAAGGTAAGGAAAACTGGTGACCACCTTCCCTAGCAAGAAAATAGCTAGCAGTTGCATATATGACCTTTGCTATGGGTGACAATAATTGTTTCTCAGTTAAACAGCAGAACTGGAAAATGTTTCAATTAGCTGTTTTAGGATTCAGTGAAGAATTTAGGAGGTAAACTGGGATCATCAGCAAATAGCCCTACTTACCCCAGCATGAAGGCTACAGCCAGCACAATATCAGAATAAGATTTCTATTACTGACAACCACACAAAGATGAGCAAGAAACTCATAGAACAGTGTAAACAGTAAATATTGCACAAAATAAACTAATTAACTCTGAATCACTGAGAATCTTTTGAAACCTCATCTCTGTCCATAGCCTTTCTGCTATGTGGAAAGTCTTTATTTTGGATTCATCCAATTGTCTTCTGTTCCCATGTAATTTATAAAACTCAGCCATGGACACTACTCTAGAGCTCTCTTCCAAGTCTCTCACTGAGCTTTAATAATGTCTCTTCCCTATCTTTCCAGCATTTGCTAGAACAGTGGTTTTAGCCTGCAATTGTGATGCTATAACCCATTTGGAAACTTTCTGCTGACTACCCTCTTCTAATCATGTCAAATTCACCCCTTTTACAGCTATGCATCATCTCCTTCCTCCAATCTGTTATTTAGCCAAACTGATGTCTGTCAAGGTACAACAAATGTTTTTAACATTGTGGTATTTTGGCACTTCTTCAATGTACAGGAACAGAAATGACATAATCTGTACATTCTCTTCTTCACAGAAATAATAGGACCAAAATCCATTGAAAGCAGTGACTTTGCCAGTCAGTTGGAGAAGTGGTAAGATGTTTGTTATTGTTTGGGAGGGAAGTACCATAGTCCTAACTCATGAAAACGTGGCCCGTGCTTAAACATCCTCCTTCTGCCTAATTAAAATGTATTGAGAATAAGATGTCTTGGAATGATGGCTGGTGGAATGGCTCATCCTAGGCAATTCCCATGGACACCTTCAAATAATCAGGGCAGGTAATTTGAAGTACATATTGCAGTCAGTGGGAAGTTAGTTCTTCCTGAATTAGAGATAAAAAGATGATGTACTCTAGGCAAAAAAAACTTCTGTACTTCTGTACATCTAGGGCAGTAGTAACAGGCCTTGTCTTCAAACAAAGCATCACAAACCATACCTTGCTATTTTAATGTGGGCAGAGGTACCAGATGGCTCCACAGGGCTGCATATCTGCCCCTGCTTCGTTGGTACCTAAAGTTGCCTGAGAGCACTTACGCCACTTTTAAATTTTTTTTTAAATTTTTTTTATTTATTGAATTTCCAGTGATGTTTGCATTCAAGTCAAAATTTGATGAAATGCAATAACAAAGCATGGATTTCCTAAGTATAAGGCTTCCCTTGGACAGCCTACAGCATGAAAGCCTGAGGCCCAAACCCAATGTAGTTATAGGCAAAGGTGAATATTTACTGTAAGGGCCACTTGAGTACCCGAGAGCACAAAAGAATACAAAAAAAGTGCAAAAGAGACTTACTGTTTTAAAACTATTTACTGACATAGAAACAATTAAGAAAGCACAAGACATGCTTTTTACAGGGAGGAGAGCCTAAGACAGGTAATAGAACAATGGGAGGTTGTTTGAAAGTACCACTCTTTCATCATCTTCCAGGGGGGTAAAAAAAACAAAAGCTTTTAATGACTGTTTGTCAGTGTAGAGTCATGGAAGTAACTATCAGCTCTAAAATTACATGTAGTATCAATATTTGTTTGTTTCTATGGCTCAAAGACTTAACACACTGGAAAATGATTGAAATGTGTTTTTAATATGTGTTATTTCTCCCTCCTTCCCCGCTCCCCCCCCCCCACCTTGGGGAGTTTTTCAACAAAGACGTGAGTGGCAGAATTAGATTTAATGATGCCATTTCAGCTCTCACTTCTTTGGTAGTAATTATAAATGGTTTCATGATATGAAACAGGTGTTCCAGCATGGTCCATTGGGCAGCAAGAGGAACATTTTGCTCCCTGATGTCATTGTACATGATGTGTTCAATAATTGCTATTTTCTGATGGAGAATACATTTAGATACTAGGTAGAAATTCAGCTGTTTTGTATGTTTTGGTTGGTCTGTCAAACAGGAATTTCTTTATTTCCTGAATTGCCTCAGGTTTTTCAAACTCTTGTCAAGCGACAAAAAAAATCATACAGGAAGAACTGTTATTTGAATTTAGTCACAATGAAACTAAAAAGTCCCATCCATTCATGATAAGAAACAGGTGGTTTCCAGAATGCTTTCATGTTTTGAAAACCGAACACTTGACACTAAACCAACTGTAATAACACATCCAAGGGTGTCCTGAATGACCCTGTGTGGCTGTCCTTAAATATACATTGAGAAATGCAAGAGTTTGTAGGCCTAAATGCATCTCAGTGATGTTTTATCCTATGAACCACTGCCTGGTAAACACAAATTATCCTTTCTCTCCCAACACTGTGATTGCCACCAAATACAAGCTTGGCACGCAGTCAGAGGGCAGAGTGTCCAGTGTACTAATACACTATCCAGACTCTCTCTATGTGCTTAAGAGACCAAGATTCTGGGATGCACCAAGACACATCACCCCAGTTAAATCCAGCTTTGCTTCATTGCTGGCAGTGACGGGAGTCCTGAGATGAAGGGTAGAAGGAATGCTAGAAAAAGCAATATTGGGAAAATATGAAATCAGCAAGGCTAGGAGGAGAGAAATAACCCTAATTAAAATATGTTAATTATACAGATGATAAAGAAAGGACTGCTGGCAGGATAAAGAAGCAGCTGTAGAAGAGGACAAGAGGAACACAAGGGCAAAGTCAGTGACTAGTCTCCACGAGGAGCCATCAGCGCCTGGCATTTACCAGGAGTGGCTTGATCACCATCCTACATCACAGCCTGTCCCCTACTTCTTCAGTGCCGCTGTAGCTGCCTCTTCCCAGCTTATGATCCCAGTGGGTGACCAGGGAAGTCTGGTACAGAAGGTTGTTGACTTAGTTACAAAGAGAGCTGAGCAAAACTTGTCCGAGAAATTATGTCATTGCTGAAACAGAGACTTTGCCATCAGTTTGGGTCAAATTCAGCAAACAACTTCAAATATAAAAATGGAGAGAAAATTCATCTCAACATATTTTATGGGTTTTTTTACAACCATCATTATGAAATCTAGCTTGAATTGTTTTTAAAAAGGAAAAAAGGTATCTTGTAAAATCAGCAAGATGCACTAAAATGTTTCACCGGAGATAACTTTCATGTTCTGCCAGGAAGTCTACCAGATTTTCCTTCCTTCTGTACTAATCTAAAACCTGATTTTTTTCCCCTGATTTTTTTGAATAGGCCACCCAAACAATATAACCCATAAGTCACACAACTTGCTTTGCAGCCACACTACGTAGTACACAACACTTAAGGCCCTTGCAGCATGTCCTTTCTCTTTATTTAAAGCTTGGTACAGAAGCAGCATACATAATAGTTCTCAGTTCACCTAGTTTAAAAATCAGTATTATTTAAGATATAACCATAAGCTAGTTAAATTATAATTCTTCGTGTTATAATTAGGCATTTTGTAGCGGTATTTTCCTTGCTACTTATGTTTTACTGGTACTGTCAGCTTTGAAAGATAAAAAAATCCAACATTCTTGATGCTTTTGTAAGCAACAGACAAAACAAAATACATCTAAATTGTTTTTGTTAAAAAAACACATATATCCAACACGCATTTATATCACAAACTATGCTGTAAGGGAATAGAATAATTACTATACTTTACAGCCCAGATAAATGGTAGAATAGAAATAAATAATTTCTTCAGTGTGGAACCAATTACTTTCTACATATAAGTAACTGTTCTGTAACTAACTAGCCTCTATTGTTTAACACAGCCATCAGCAAATAAGCAATTTTCAAGGATGCATTAAACACCGGCAATAACCAAAGCTGGCCTCAAACAGTAAGCATCAGACAACACCAGAATCTGAGATTCCCTCAAAAATAACAGCTAAACCCTGGCTCAGCCAAAGTTAATCATAAAATTCCCATTAAATAAGTTTAGGCTTAATTCTGCTTCTGGGTGTCCTGGCTGCAGAAGCTGTCTCAGTTACACCACAGATGGGCTGAATGATGGCCTAAGCTCGCAGACAGGCTACCTGCAGACAGGCTCCCTGCAGACAGGACTGTGGGTGCTGGGAACCTCCCAGTTCATCCTGGCTGAAGGTGAGACCCACTGCTCAGCTTCAGCATTGTGATACATTAGCTGCCCTACGTAGAGAACCACAGTCCACAGAAACTGATCTCTCCTTCTGTAGTGGCTTTTCAAACAAGATTCATTGATTGTACATAGAGTGATATGCAAATCCATACCTGTGGCTCAAATATGCAGCATCAGTATATCAGTCAGTGAGACTGAATGCAATTAAACCAAGCCCACAGACCATCTCCCAGCATAATTAAAAGGAAAAACAAAACCAACTCAACGGGACAGAAGAAGAAATCCATAACTCATCCCTTTGTACCAAATACAATTTATAATGGAAAAACAATCTGAGAATTGTTTGTGCTGAGTGAGTAATGGAAGGTAAACACCAGGGAAAAGCAGTGATAATTACAGCAAACAATTCTGATGAAGGTTAGAGCCGTACAAGCTTCCCTGCACTGCCACAGCACTAACCTTGTCAAGCCTGTTGGCAGAGGGCGGGCAGCTCCTGCTCCTCCATGCGTTCTGTCATTAGCTATTGATCACTTCCTATTTTTAAGCTTCGCACTAGTGGCAAATGAATAAATTGACAGCTTCATTATATGACTGTCCTAGAGACATTCCCGAAGCCCATCCTCAAGGGGAAAAGCAGGCTACAAGTGTATGTATAAAACTAAATGGGAAAAGCAGAGACTCTGAACAGAATACCCAAAACGCTGAGCCATTTCTGAAACTGCCTTACCTCTTTTTGTTCAGGAGTTTATGTGGATAAATGGAGTCTCCAACCTGTTCTGTACGTGAAGAAGCCAAGTCTTCTGTGTCTTTAAAACCAAATTCAGCACAGGAGGAACTGCAGCTGACAAGGCATTGGAGAATCAGGCCAGACAGCATTTGTTTGAGATGGGAGACTCCTATTCTTAGTGAATGTGGATCTGTAGCCTTTCGGGGATGGATCAGTCATCCCTCAAATGGACTGGACTCAGAAGAACAGAAAACTCCAGGTCATTCCATTGCAAAAGCTTCCCAGAGCCTCCCTCTGCTTGGAGGAGTGGGCTTTAACCCTTGCCACAACATGTTCCCCAGACCTCAGGATTCTTGGGAATCTGCCCCACAGTATCCTGCTGCCAATACAGCATCTGCCCCCTAGACAAGACCAGGAAACCTGATGCTAGCACAGCAGGCTGCTCTAAAAGCTACCCCAGCCAGGCAGAGGACCTTCCTACAAAAGACAGTTCAACTTCTTCATAGTGCCTGTTAGAGCAACAGAGAGACATGTATGCCATGCTTCCACCTGTTTCCATCTTTCACGCTTTTCAAAGTCCTTACTCTCTTTTCTTCCATGGGCAGGAAATTTTACTGCCTGTCATTTGTAATCTAACCGCATCTTTTTGCTTTCTTTTGGGGAGATACAAGAAAGGCCATAATATTTCATTGTTTCACCTTTAAGATCTCCAGTCCTAGGTAACAGTTTTCAGAGACATGTGTGAAAGCTTGTGTAGGCAATACTTTTCCCTTCTCCTGCCACAGACATTGGCATCACCCTCAGTCAGGGCAACTCAATGGTTAAAATTAGCTCTAACACCCTTTTTCTGGGGCTTTTCCCTTTCTTGTCCCACAGAAAGCAACTGCTCAAAGCAACAATTTCCCACCTGGTGCACAGAAGCCTTAGGAACTTGCTGATACGGCCTAAGGGCAAGAAAATTGCTCTATTTGTTGAACTCCATGACAGCTGGTAATTGTGATAAAAAAATCCACCTCTTAATGTTAAGGGCTGTTCTGTGGAGTTAAAAAATAGCAGGGCTTAAAATCTCATTACTACAAAGCACGGCAGAGCAGAGAGCAAGCTGGCTGCTTACTTGTATGGGACATGTCCGCTTCGCTGAAAATCCTAATTAATTACGATTTGGTAGCTCTCTTGGGTGCAGGGATCCATTAGATGAAAAACAAAATAACAATAATCTTGGTAAGTAACAAGAATTTTATTTGCATGCATGCACTGCACATAGGTGCACAGGAGTTCTGTGCTTGCACTTCCCAATTTCTATAGGATTTTTTCCTGCACGTTTTGTTTAGGTTGAGGAACTTCTCTAGGACTGAATAGAAGACAATGTCTGGAATATCACTGTAAATGTAATGGACGGAGTAAATTGACAGCAGCTCCAACTAAATTACAGTTTAAAAGACAAGGAAAGGCTCAAGGGACATCAAACAAAGGAAACTCTAGCTGACCAGCGCTCAGGTAAAATTGAATTGGAAATGTTCCCTGACTGATTAACATAACAAAAGTCCCAGTGTTTAAAAAGAAAGTCGTTCTGTAGAAATAAGAGGGGAGGGGGAAAGAAACTGATCTTCCTCCAAATATACAGTAGTTATCTTCAAAAATATACATTCACTGAAAGATCTAAAATACTAATATGAATAAGGAGTTTTTAAAGAGATTTTTTTATGTCACTCAGAAACATATATAATTTTTTAAAAGAAGAATACGATTTGAAAATGTCTCCAGTTTCATTCCCCCAATTTATCACATATAAATAAGAGACGTTCTACTCAGATTTTGAATTATAATTTGGTAAAATAAATATTTTAAAAAGACAAAGAGAAAGGAAAGTAAAAGTGAAAATAAAGGCGCACAATTTTATTTCTGCAAAACAGCGCTATGAAAAAAAAGGTTTTCCTGTGAAAATATAGCTACTGGGAAAATCATCAATTCTTATTTAACATACCTGTAGAGTAGGAAGGGCGCTTAATATTTAACAAAGGTATTTTTATTAGTCTCATCTCCCAAATATGTAAGAAACAGAGACAGATACTCATGTGTTTAATCAAGTGTTTTCAGTAGTGTTTCCCTAGTTAGACAAAGACTTTTGTATCAACAGTGCACCTGCATGCTTGGAGCATGCATGCAGGAGCAAGCAGATGGAAGAGGTTCTTCATACCGTTCATAAGTTTTGACATCATAGTTTAGGGAAAGTCTTGGCTTGCTATGATGTTGTCACTAGGTGATTTTGTTTTATGATCCCAAATCAATATGTGACATGAAACATTGTTTGACTGGTGGTGAGAAGCCTTTGGAGGGAGCCATCAGCAGCCAAGACCCTCAAAGGCTGGAGGAAGCCCCAGTGCACCTCTCTTTTTTTAAGGGTGATACATCATCCTCTGCACCCTGCCAGTTTTTTGTGCCAGCTCAGAAGCACATAGCTCCCCTAAAAGTGCACAGAGAAAATCTTGTTGTCCCAACTTCCCAGTTGGCAATCAGCTTTGTGCCAGCTGCTGTGTGCAAGGAAGCATGAGGGTCCTGTCACTTTGTCTAAAGAGCCAGTGCTGAAATAGCAGATTTTTTGTGCTTCTTGTGGTATATTAGTTCTTGGGTGATGGGCACTTTTTAATGTCTGGATCTACAAATAGATCCAAGCCTATGAAAAAACAGGTAGCAATATCAAGACTCAGAGCTTAATTTAGATTTATTAATGTCTTTAACTTCTAAGCTACTGTTAACAATTTTCTGGTTTACTCAGGACCCTAAATGTGTCATCCTACTTAGAATGGTGTCGGGACCAGGTCTCTGGTAAATAGGCACAGCCAGAAGAATGGATGTTAAGAGGAACATGAACTAGAGAGGGAAAGTAAAAAATTAAAGCTTAATATGTGTTGCTGAAATGTATCTAAAATACAAAAAGGAGCCCTAACAAGAACATTTCTTCTTATAGTGCACACAAATGTTCTGTTCTGCAAGACAGTTAAAAAAATAAAAAGACTAAGAATTATGACTAGCTGGGACCCGGGGACGTGTTGGACCAGGCCAGACTTTAAGATTTGTCTTTCCTGCTTTTGTGGCTGTACCTTCTTGTCCTCCCCAGTTCCTTCTAGCCTTCTGGAAAATGTCAACCAACTTTCAAATCTGATACAGAGAAAGTCCACACAAGTTCCAAGACCTGGGTGTCAGCACTGGGGGACTCCTTACTAACCCATCTCTGAGTTAGAAGAGAGGGCGGATGGGGACCACAGCTGTGGCCTGCAGGGGACAGGCAGGGGGTACAAATCTGTAGAAAAATGTCTTTTATTAGCTGTTCTACCCATAGGAATGCAGATTTAATTAAATTAAATTACTCTTTATCTCCTCCATTTAATGCATGGATGCCAAAGGTGAGAGGCAGTTGTTGGAGTACAGGTGGCTGGCACAACTCTAAACACTCAGATTTCTCACTCCCAGATTCCTGATGCTTTTCCAGACAGGAAAAGCCTCCTACTGGCTCCAATTGGTATCTGCCAGCCCAAAGTGGGTATCTCACGTACCCTTGGGTATGCAAAATATCTCCTAGTGTGTGCATTTATACACTTCCAACATGTTCCTTAGAAATATTTCATGAACAGCTACTGCAGAAGGTACAAAGTGATGTTCAAATGAGAGACTCCCTGGTTCTCCTGTTTCATAAGGTGGTGACTCCTTCACACAAACCATGCACATACACACACACTCTGAGAGATTTGATTTTCACTGCACAACACTGAGTATGACTCCGTAGCCATACATTAGACAACTGCATCTGACACAGCCAACAGGGTCATAGTCTCTCCATCATTCTGCAGCATCAAACAATCAAGCCACATGCTAAAAACAAACTTTAAACCACAAAATATTCCTTGAGAATATAGCTGCAGAAAACAAAAAAAAAAATTAAAAAAAAAAAGAGGCACTAAAAGGTACAGAGAGTAGTTGATTAATGAATTGCACTTTGCTATTAAACTGTTAGTCAATAAAAAATGTGTTAAGTAATGTACCTGGCAGGGCAAGCACAAAAAACTGTGTGTGGGGACTAAGAGGGTGGGAGAGAGGACGTGGTTCTGTAGAACCAATGTGAGACACTCAAGAGAAGATTTGAAACCATGTGCTGTCCATGAAACACGCTTGAGCAGAAGACAAAATAGCAGAGTCAAGACTTTTAAGCAGGCCTACTGCACATATGTTACACAGGATATTTTGACTATATGATATAACCTTAAACTTGGGGGATCCTGCAAGATGGCTTTCACACCAAAGCTTTGAATAAAATGTTTATTTCCTAAACAGAAACAACTGTGTTTGGTGCTCACATGATGTATCAGTTTTATCTAAAGAATAAGAGGAAAACTTCTCTTTTTTTTTTTAAAAAAAATTGTCCTGAAATACTATTTTTAAATGAGTTCTCTCTCAGACTTCCACACAGCATTTAGCTGGAAACCTATGTTTGATCTCTGGCTACCTCTTCTGTTTTCCAGAAATACTTTTCCCACTCTGGAAAGATTTTCCTCTTTGGTGTCCACAGGATTTCTCTGAAATGTTTTCATGCAGCCAAATCCTTCCAAGTGCCTGATTCGGTGACTGGTCAAGACAGTTCTGTGCCCCTTTTAGCCTGGCCTTCACAGCACTATTTGCCTCTTCCAATCCTACTTTCAGTACAGCTGGCAAGTATAGAGAGTCTGAATTACTGCTGTTTTATTTTGGATTGTGTTTTTCATGGAGGGGAATATGGTGGGTGCTTCTGCTGACATTTTGTCCTTTGGATGCTTCCAAGCGCAGACACTGAGACTGCAGAGGCATCCAGTATGCCTGTAAACACTTGCGCAGCAGAGCTAAACAATGAAATAGTTCAGACATCAATCACCCTCCTTAATTATGCATTTTCTTCACAAATGCACATTCTTTTCTGCTGCTCACAGAGGATGGCATGTGGGAAATAGGGGAAGACACTGGGAGATCTGTGTTAAGATGAGATCTGTTTGCCACCACCGCCTGGCTCATCACATCTGTGTTGGAGGTATCATTTACCTTTAACAGCAGTGCATTTTAGAAAGTCTTAATTCACTTCTGTCAGGCAATCAGATTGTTGCAAAATATATAAATTCTATATACAAATACCATCAGATGATGCAGCAGGCAATCACTGTGGTAATTAATCCCACATTTTTGTAGTTGAAGTAACAATTCTCATTTCAGGATAGAGTTTGAGTAAGAAGAGCCTATCTATATCTGTAAATGAATGATATCATTATTTTGGGAAATGAAAGTTTAAGCTCTGTAAAACATACAATCCCATGGAGATCTCAGCAGAGGAACTTGTACGTGCAGGTGTTTAATGTGATAAGGTACGTTACCATTTATCTGTGTACTTGCAGACAAATATTAACATAGTCATGAATTAAGCTTTTAATCCCTTTTATTATAAATTGAATATCTTTATTTTAACAAACATCAACAATGCACATTATTGTGCTCCAAACTATTCATTACTATTCCCCACAGTGTACCATTACATGATACGCCATAATACATGTGTTAATATAATGCCAAGCATCTGCTTGAGTATTCCATAGTATATTTCATTCTCTCCCTCTCTCTCTTTTTGTTTAAACAAAGAGGCAATCTCACAAAAGACACTTTTTATATAGGAAACCACAGAGTCATTCAGCCTCACGCTGGAGAAGGACAGCCACACAGTACGTGCTATTTTATGATGATTCAGGCCCTAGTTCCAAGTCTTCAGATTCCTTGACGGCAAGAAATAGGCTTGGGAGCAAAGAGAAGGAAGAGGGAGATGTGAGGAGGTGGATTTAACTGGTAGTGCTCAGAGAGGGTCACCAAAATGATGGGTAAGTGATTTGGCCCCGATGGCTGGGTGACTTTTCCTTAGAGCTGCAGTACCAGGACCTGCTAGTGCTGGGACCTGGAGAGTGCAACTCTTACTGAAACTGGTAACACCGCTAACTTCAGGATTAACTCCTTAGGAAAATTAACTTCAAGTTATCTATCTATGTGAGCTTTTCTCATTCAGAGCCATGACCACAGAACTGTTGCATGCATGACCCCAGATCAGAAGTGCAAATATCAACTCTACAGATTAACTGGAGAAGTGGGGCTTTATTTTAAAGCCACAAAACAAAACCACAACAACCAAACCAACAACGAACCAAGCCAACAAACCCAACAACAAAACCCCAATCAGGTGGAAAAATACCACCACCAGAACTGGGAAGAAAACAAAGTAGCAGGACCACCACAGTTTTGTTTTGTATCCCATAACACCTGCCAATCATTTCCTAAGATATCTGACAATAACTAGAATGGCACGGACTTGCTAAGTGACTTTCTTTAAATAAGGCAGGAGATAGTTTGATAGAGCTGCACAGTGCACAAAAGTGGAAAAAAACCCCTCTTACTTTACTCGCAGACATATAAATCCAAGGAATTCAATGAAATCAAAGAAGATAGTCAGAGTTTAATGGGAGACGAGAGGGGAGGAGGGAAGGCAAGGCAAGGCAAGGCAAGGCAAGGCAAGGAAAGGAAAGGAACAGTGTTCAAACTATATTATTGAACAGGAATTTCAAGAAAAATGAAATAACAAATACTCTATTTTTATCATAGGCTGGGCTTGTGTTTCAGTCTCCACAGAAAGTCTTATACTGAAAGTATTACATTAGTAGTAGACCTTAATGGCTGCAGCTCCTCTGTGACTCAAAGTACCAACTTCAGTCTTGTAGCTATTTTGCTTGCAAAGGGATTAAAAAAAAAGCACCACTTGGAGTCAACCAAAACATCCAAGCAACATTACTGCTGTCACAGAAAGCGGTGCATTTCTGTCTAAGCAGCTAGCTTTTCATTTTTGTAACAACTGTTTTTCTCCTAGTCAAGGCTGTTAACAAAAATGACTAATGATTGTTACAATAAATGAAAGGTTGTTGTTGCAAAGACATTATCCCAGAGATCTCATCAATTACTGTAAAGGAATTCTGCTGAAAACATATTCCAATAGTTCAAATAAATTGTAAAAGGGAAAATGGATGATATATGGGTTATATTTTAAAAGCTGTACATTGAGTTTAAACAATTCAGTGTAATCTTCATTATCCCCCAAAAAGCCTTTTGGTTGTTTTGTTCCTTCAAATGTGCTCTATTTAAATATTTTTCAAGCTTTACATATGGTATCTATGTTATTAGCTCTGTAAAGTGTTTACATGAAGTCTCAAAATGCAATCCTCAAGGCACTGTAATTTACAGAGAAGCTAACACTGTCATAATAACATCTTTATCCTACAACAGATCAGAGCTTAAAGTAATATTGCGAAGTAAAACAAATCCCATTAAAGAAAACAGAACTACCAGCAATAAAATTACAGTATGCTGAATCACCCGTGTGAGAGCATTGTGGAAGCCAGGCTGTGAGAGGCTGCTGAAGTAGAGTGATAAAGCAAACAACGGGGTTGGGGAATGAATGGACTACAGACCCTATTAAAAGTTAAATATAGATCCTTTCACCTCTAGGTCACAGAGGAAAATGGAGCCAGACTTCTATATGTAGTAATTAAAGCTTTTCGGTGGCTTCTGTGAAGCAACTCAATGTTCACATGAAGTCCAGGACTTAATGAGTAGGTGTGTATTTCCTTCATTACAAGGAACAAGCTTCTGCCACAATAAACAGCAGCACTAGGCAAATACAGAACTTTGTTCCCACAGCTTCTAATCGGCTGTGCTCAAACTGCAACATTTTAAAGATTTCTTGAGTTTCATTAGCAAATAAAGCACTTGTCCCACTGCAAGCGAATTAGCAATAAAGCGCCACGACTAACAGTGCAGAGGAATCATAGGGTTAGTATGCTTGCCAAAAATACCTGGCACAAACCTGTGACGGTAGCGGCAGGGTACTATCAAGCTTGTGAGGGAATAAATGGGATTTCCAGTCCAGCTTCTGCTATGTAATTGCATCACTTCTAAGGGGGCACTAACAGTGTCTACCTATTACTCTACTATTCTGTGAATTGATGCCATTTGTATCATCTCAGACTGGCTAACCATATTGTTCACTGCACCCTCTATTTATGAAATAAATAATTATTTTTCACTAAATTGGGAAGAATTTGGAAAGAAAAAGATGCTCTGAAGTGTAAACAACAGTGACTTTATAACAACCACTGTCATTTACTTAGAACCACAGACCAGATTTTTACTACGTTTATGTGTTCTCCTGGTTGCTCAAAGATATTTTTTTCTGATTTGAGAAGTCAAAGCAAATCCCACTTGTCTTGAAAAACCACAGATTTCTCATTTTGAAATTATTTCTTTTTTTCCTCCTTGAAATTTGATGAATGTGTTCTCTGAAAATCAGAAATAGAATGTGGACATACTTTTAAAAAATTAGACTAAGGTGGTTCCTTGAAGGAAGAAATTCCACATTTTCTGTTTTGCATCAATCCAAGCACTTTGACAATACATTATAAATGACAAACTTGTGATCATGCTCAACTACCTTTACCTCAGATACTGAACAAATTAAAGACCCCTCTCCAAGCCTTGTGACATTATTATATTTTCTTCATTTTCTGTATAAATGAAACCCCACAGACACAGATATTACTGTGGTCAAACAGCCCTTGAGATGAGAAAAGCAATGACATGTTTCTCACAGAAAAAAGCCCAAACCACACCACCAAGAACCCTAGTAAAATCCCTTCCCTGCCCACTTCTCTACACATAAAGTGACAAATAAATGCTAACACAGTGCTTTTAATATTAGAAACTGAATGAGATTGTGACTTTGTGATAATCACAAGTTTGAAAGTTGTAGATATTCATAGAAAGTTTTTCCTCCTTCTGCAAGTGTTTACAAACCCCTATTTCCCCCCAGCATCAATATGTAAACAGGCTAACATATACAGTCCTCATGTTTAAAGCCTTCTTTCAGAAAAACCCCTCCAGCCAGCGGATAAAAAATGCAAAGGCTGGAAATAATCTCTGTCCTGTCAAACTGAACCCAAAGACATTAAGTGCATCAGACCCAGAAGCAAATTTAAAACAAACCAAACCATTTTACACTGAAAGAAAACTTTCATGACCAGAAAACATAGTTACATACGTCTAAATAAAAATGCATATTCTAGTACAACAGTGTTGCATACTCTTAGGGAGGAATACTTTCATCCTTTGGGTACATAAAGCTAAATAACTGTGGCAATCCTGCAGTTACTCAGTAGAAAATAACAAGTGTCCTGTAAGATCCTTGGTGCAATTCCTGACACAGCAGGAATGTGCCTGTACATGTGCCACGGACAAGATCAAACTGTGAAATGCCATAGACAGTCCAGCGATGCTGCAGTCCCAAGACACCCCTTATAGCACACTCTAACCAGAAGAGCAAAAAAGAACACCCAAGCTCTTCTCCCTCTTTAGACGGGATGAAACAAAAAACAGTCAAATGAATTTTAACACAAAAAAATCACCATTAATCCACTGGACCAGTAGTTCCAATTTTTTTCCCATTCATGGACCTTAAAACTCTTTTAGCAGAAATTGACTCAAACCCCTTCATATGTGTTGGTTGTTACCTAAGACAATATGAGGTCGGGATTTTTTATTTGTTTTTGCTCTTCCCTGGAAAAGTAACTCTAAATTTACCAGAAAGCCCCACATCTGAAGTTAAAACCAAACTGAAAACCAGTATACTTGTCCTATTCAACACACAGCAGGCCATAGGATTTCTTCACCACAGCCTTCATTTTTTGGCCTTAGTAAAGATATGCAAGGTACCCAGTTGTGATCTAAAGACTTGCAATCCACTAAACCCCCATAAACCCTTCACTAGTATATAGTTATCACAATTTTAAAAAAATATTTTTTTTAGTCTTTGCTCTAAAACTATTTAAGCTGAGCTTCAAGCTGCCTGAACTATCTATGCTTTCTCCTGGTAATTTAAATCACCTTGTTTAAGAGATCTTTCCTCTGTTTCATATAGGCACCATACATCCATAGCATAAAGAGGATCTAGACCAGTAATTCAAAAGGACAATAATTGTACTTACAGGAGTGTCAAGAGGAAGTCAATATGGGTTAGGTTATCTTGACATTACAGTAACAAAATTATTATACCCTTTTTCTATTACTGCAGTGTCAAGAGGAACCAACGAATACTGGAAGAGTAAGGTGAAAATTGCTGTAATAGCACATGGCAAAACACAGTCACCCTAAACCCAGTTTAAAAATGCTAAACAAGGCAGGTGAGGCATTTAATATTAACCTCATTTTACAGAGTGAGAACTCAAGGACACAGAGATCTGGTGAAAGCCTCACAGGCAGTCTAAGAGTCCCAGGACTTTCCGAGCCTCTTAAATCTTATCCTGTTGCGTTAACATGAGTTCTTCTCAAGTTACTTTCCAATTTACCTTTTTCAAACCTACCACTCTAAAATTGTAGCAAAATAACATTTGCAATTCATTCTTGGTTGTCACTCGGGACAGAGTAGTTTGTTGTGAAAATATTCTATGTTCAAAAGTCCAGTTTGCTTTGAAGACTTCTACATAACGTAGCTCTTGGCTATTATTGGGGCAGCACACAGAGACTGTAAAAGCTCTGAAGCTAGCCAGGGAAAAAGCCCTAATTCCAAACAATAATGAAACAAAAATGATTAATTTGGCTTTATAAATCATTCCTCTGTGCCACTTGTCACATCTTAACTAGAAGTATCCTGAACTTTCCATTTCCAAAATGACAGTCAAACATGAACTAATTAATCCTGAATTGGCTCCCTGATGTGAAGTAGTAGTGTAGGAAGTTATTATAGTCCCTTTACTGATGGAAAAAACAGAGACAGAGGTGAGGAACCTCAATGCCTAGCATGACAGAGCATCTTGAGATTAGGTGGCATGGTGCTAGGTACAGAGAGATTTACAGCATGATGTTTCCTTTACAGAGACTTTCAGAATGAAAGACTTCAACAGAACTAGGTCCATCTTTTAACAGAAAAAGCTGTTGTTTTTCTTTCTTTTAAAGAACATAGAATTGAAAAGAAAACAACAATTCACTGAAGTGGAATTGAGTGCGAACAATATACCTTGCTGTAGGAAGGTGTGTGCTGTATTTAACTTAAAAAAATCTCATAAACCTCCTGGAGCCAAAGTCTATTTGTAAATTATAAACTATTTAAACTGTCTTACGCATTAATAAACAAAAAGACTTTAGGCCATGCTCATATTAAACTACAACTGTGCCGTCAGTAAATGAAAATCAATTGAAATCCATTTAGCTGGGATAAAAAAGTCCCCTTCCCCTGCTGCAGCTCATCTGGTGTGCTAACAGCTCCCAGTGATGAAACAGGTGCTTGTAAATTAATTAGCCTACTGAAACACACCTTAAAATGAATTTCCCAGAACACCCTGGCAGTGAGCCATCCTGGTCCCACGAGCTGATCAGTGTTCTGTAAATATTGAGATTTGATAAAGTAAACGCTACTCTGGCAGCAGATGGTTTGGAATGCTCTGTTGACATTGCCTGCGATTACTTGGATATGAAGACTTTGCTTCTCATAGACCTCCTTTGGGAGCCACTGGAGGACTTGATCCCCTCTCCAGCTATTTGCCTTCTAATTGAAAATCCTTATTCCCAGATGGAGCATAATGCTGCTGCTTCAGGCATCTAGCTCTGCACTGCTTGACTGTTGATACATGGGTAATTGCTTTCAGTAATGCAGGTTAAATGTGACATTTAGTGCTTAATAAAAATTATCAAGGCCAAAGCCGTTTATCATTCTTACACTTGGGCTGTCAGTTCTAAAGGAATTTTCAATTCATTTGAATCCTTGCTGAAGAGGCAAGCAGCTCCTCCCAGGCAGAGGGGGGTTGCAGAGGGCTGCAACCAAACTTGGGGCATTTTTCTGCTTTCTTTCTAAGATTTGTTTGCTAACAAAACCCCTTTCAAATTAACCTATCAAACATGGCAACTATCTGCCTTTGTACTTAGTATGCTGGCGAATAATATATAATCAGCAGCCGCTGTGTACACAAAGCACAGAAACCAGATGCACTGCACTGCACCTTCTGTGGGTGGCTGGAAGCTGGAAGTTGTTCCTCTTGTAACATCATAAAGATTAACCTGAAAGGAAGTGGACTCTGCTGAATCGAGTCATTTCAACCTCAAAGTGTTTAAAAAATAAGGAGAACAAAAGATTGAAGCTTCCACATCATGCTGGGTACCGCATCTCCGCTTCGCTGAGGGCATTTAGGGTAGTGGCTGCAGTGCATTTTATAAATTTGTTTGTTTAAAAAAAAGCCACCAACAACAAGCAGATGATCACTCCTATTGGGGCAAACAGACTAATATTCTCATTATAAAGCAGTGACTTTATAAGAGAGCAGTGCTGCAGTCCACAAAGCTTAGAAAGAACAGATTTTAAACAAGGTTAGGCTGAAATCTGCTGACTGAGCAGTAACAGTGCAGTCACGTCACTGCTTTCCAGTCTCACCAACAGAAGTTTGCGGACATGATCTTTGGGGAGGGTTACATATCTCTGAGTTTTAGCCATTGTTACATGGGTAGACAGACCAACATTTAAATCGGTGCTCCTACCAAAAGTTTCTTCTTTAATTTAGAGGTAGAGTCTTGTTGCTTCTGACTCCTGCCGCAATTTCCCAGAGAGCTGAAATAAGTAGCTAGCTAACCGACCAAATTCCATCTCCATCGTATTTGGAGGGATTTTGAAGACATCTATTGCTAGGCTTCATAGCAGTTCAAAGGGAAAGAGATGCAGTGACCTGTGTGCACCTGCCAGTTTGAGAGGACAGGGGAATAAGAAAGCTTAAAGGGAGATCATCAGTCATATTAGCATGCTCAGCTGCATACTTAGCTACCATGTACCTTTGTTAATACCTTTCTATAAAACTCTTGTCTCTCAAGCCCTGAACAGTCTCCAGAGAAGCTCTTACCTGCCTAAGGTCTCCCTCCAGTATTAGAATGTCTGTTCTCAGAGAACTTTACCTTAGCATACTGCATAGCTAAGTCTGATCCGGGTTTGAATAAAAAGACACAGGCATTATTACTCACAACAGGACCATGAAGCAGAACCCTTTTTTCATATTTGGCCATTTTGCTGAAGAAATAATGTTTTTTAACAATAATGACCACAAACCCTAGAAAATGAATCCATATTGTGGGAACATGCAACTTTTTCTCTGCACTTCATGTCATTTGGAGGATGCTTTCAGACACAGTATCTGTGTATCTGTTGTAATACATTATCACTTTTAATGACTAAAGCAAATTTAGGCATATGGTGAGCTGGGTGGCAGAAAGTCAACAAGGTTAAGAAAGTGATAATAGTTATTCAGGAAACTCAAAAAAAAAAAAAATTCAAAGCAAAAGGCTCATTTCAGCTAAATATGGCATCTAAAGTAAGTGACTTCTGGTAGACATCTGAGAAGATGTGACTTAACTTCCCTTATTTCAGGAGTAACCAGAAGAATGTCTGTTTGGATTTAAGGTCCATAATCTGGTGCCAAACAGCTTTATTAGTAGTAAGCTGCTGCTGCAGGTTTCTCCATGGGGATTCTGCACAGCTAAAACATGTGCAATGCCTCCAGTCTGCCTTGTGCTGTTTTCCAGGAGCACCTAACCACTTGGCCTCCTCACATACATGCTTACATCTGGAGTTGCCCATTATCAACCAACACAGAAGAATACTGTCTATAGAAGTATTCAAGAAAAACATAGAAAGTGTTTTTTGCCCTTCCTATAAAGAAGAGAAAGAACCTCTGCCATGTTGCCCTCACAGAGACCCAGGAGAGATTATAAATCTAGAGAGGTTTCATATAGTCATATGGATCTCTCAGCATTCCTGCTGCTATCTACTACACTTCCTAAATCATAAGGATTTAATTTAGTGAAAGATTATTTCCTGTAGATACCTTGCTCTTTTTCCTCTGTGCTAGAATACCATTTATTAGGAACTCCTCTGGGGAAAATAACTTTTAAAAAAATATAGTGGATGCTAAGTAACTTAATGGATAATAAAATGCCTTGCGCTTCTGGGACTGCTATTTAAAGACCAACCTGATGTTTTATGTAAAGTAAGTATTGCAGTCTTGGGACCTCACCCCACATTTCTGTAGGATTGACTATAGGTAAAGCACTTTTTCCCCAGTAAGAGCACACGTTTCTCGGAGTCATTAGCAAGCTCCCACAGGACAAGTGGCCTTTCTTGCCATCAGCCCTCCCCCTTCTCCCTCCTCCTCCAAAAAAGTGGAACTTACTAAGTAAAGAATAGTAAAAAGAAAATCAGTGATGAAGTTGAATGTCTTTTCACCGCATAGGTAGTGGTGCTAGAGTACAGACTCAGTTAAATGTAGCCGTACATACAATTTTGTGTTAAAAAAATACTTTTTTTGTCCTCTCACCTACAGAATGAAAATTTACCAATTAACCAGTTCTAGTACATATACAGTATTGACTATCCTATTGCATATACATTTATGACTTGAGTAGGCTGTTCATCTGCTGTATTCTGACTTGGCATAAGACACTGTAAATTCCTGCAGCACTGATCTCAAAGAGTGTTTTTATAAGGACATCAACTATCTTCAGAAACAGTTGAAAGAAAACTGCACTGAAATTGAAGCAGCAAGCTGTACAGTGCGTATTATCCATGCCTCTGAGAAGTGATGTGATTAACAGAGAAGTACCAGTTCAGACCTTCCAAAGTGTCTGAGGACATCTATGTGCAAAACTAAAGCTGTACAAGAGCTGGAAGCACCAAAGATGAAGAGTACTTGGTCCCTGAGGAGGAGCCCTCATACTATTCTTCAGATAACTGCACACAGGGGGTTATCATGTGTAAAGACAGCTGCAACAAACGGTAGATATTGGGGTGGAAGCTCACATCCAAGAGGGATCCAGGGGAAGAGACAGAGGGTCCAAAAAATATACGTGCTACTAAGTACCCAAAAGGGAAAAAAAAACATATGCTATTCCTCTTTTGCTACTCTCTTCCTTGCTATGCAGTCTGATATTCCTGTATCAAGATAAATATCTCTTTTTTCAGAGTAATCTCCATCTTTAGGTTGTTAAGAGAAAAAGACTCATGGTGGTTGGGCCAGGGAAACTGAAAGTTAGAAGTGTGAACCAGTTACTTCTTCTTCCTCTTAGAACAGTGCCAGATTTGAGTAGATAGTCATGGGCCACCAGAAACCCTAGTGAGCTTACTGAAAGCTGAAAGAAACAGTTACTTCAAACATAAAAAAAGAGATGAAATGCAGAAGAGATGCTCATATAGATTTTGTGGTCATCACTGACTTGGTTGCAGAAAGAGCTCTCTGAGTAAAACTCATACTCTCCTGGCACATAAGAGGAAATTACTGCATAATATTCCTACCACTATAAAGAAAACGCTTCTTGCCTCACTTCTCCCTGTTCTCAGTGATCAAAACCACGACAAGTTAAATAGACTAAATTTAGGACATGTTCAGAGAACAGCAGAGCATTCTGCCAAAAAGAGATCCCACTTTGTCAGTCTCAGAGGAGTGGGTGGAAGAACCAGCAGTAGGGTTGGCAAGGCAGGCAGGGGCAGTAGGACTAGCTTTGTTAGCACACTTGGTGGACATCTGGAGCTGCTAATATTATTCAGAGAAGACACAAGGAAGAAAGGAATCCTAAGGAACTTCATTACAAAAGAGGCTTGACTGAGGGAAGACAGTCAGTTGTAAAACAGTATTTCAATAGAAGTCATGTGCGTTCCCCTGCGTGAACGCCCTTTCCCGAGATTTAAACTTTGCTTTGAATTCAAGCTCTGTTTAGATGTGGCCACCAAGGTTTGAGGTGTCTGTTTCCTCAGCTCTAATTGATTACAAGTCTAAATAGCCTACCTGGTTCAACATTTTGTCCTCTTTCTAGCCATGGTGTGAATAATGACACCCTCTTCTGTTAACGTTGATTGGCCTCTTTCATGGTTGTAGGTGCATGAGCCCAGAGTAACAGAACACCTCTGTGAGAAATCCTTGTTGCTTTTTGTCTGCTTTCCATGTTTTTATCTACCATCATCAAATCCTCTGAAAATCCAAAGATTTCTGTGCTGCAGGTTTACTTGTAAGAGTTATCTCCTGATCTTTCTGATCAGCTTTTCTTGAAAGATACCCCAAATCTTATGTGTTATTACTTTATTCTCCATCTTAAGATTCTCACTCCTTCAGCTTTCTATCCAGCTTCTCTTGTTTTAAACTTGAATACCTTTAACCAACTTTAATCTCCCACCAGTCTGGGAGAGAATTCTGGCCTATATGTCTTGTTCAATTTCGAGAAAATTATTTTCAGGACTCAGATCTTTGGGGTTTTCAGATGCTGATCCTCTGATTTCTTCAAACATTGCAGTTCCTTTGCATCATTACCTTTTTTTTTTATAAATTGCACATGAGCACACAGCCTGCATAAACCTATAGTATAATATATATTTACCTTATATTAATTACTATTTTATTAGAATTATAATATATGCATTACACTCTAGTTGAATATACCTACACTTGATACAGTATGTGAAGTGCCTGCAATGATACTTCATACACGATCATATAAAAATCTTATAAAAATATGGTTGCCCTGAGCACTAGACATGTTTTTAGATTCCACCACCCTGGTGTGAGATCCCAAGCAAAAGTGATTGAGACAGGATTTATGATTTGCATGGGAGAAGAATTCAGTCCCTTAAATCACCACTTCTTTTGACCATGTGCCCATCTCCTGACTATTTGCACTTTCACCTCCCAGCATTTAGACCCCAAGACTTGCCTCTGGCAGAATGATCAGCCTCATCTGTCCTGTAGCAGATCCAGCTCCGACTGTATAACTGAATTATTTTTTTTTTTAATTTGTTCATAATGACTTAACTCGTATTAAAAGAAACAGAAACAACAGATTCTGAAACTAGGAGAAATTCCACAGACCCTTTGATGACAAAACACTTGTTTATGAGTGTTTAATTCAATGTGGTCTGGACAGCTGTATTTTCAAGATTATCTGCCAATGTTACATTATCAGAGAAGGCATTTTTCTATGTATACATTGAGCTGGTAAAAGTATGATTCTTTTTCATGGAAAGCAAAAGAAAACACAGTTTTCCCACAAACACTCTGCCATTAACACTGAGCCACTGCTGACAACGTCCTCCTCCATAATTACTCTACTAGTTTTCAAAGATGCAGATTTTATATGCTAAAAATTCTGAGGAAAAAAATACTGTTCTTCCTAACTGAAATACAAAGAAATAAAATGTATGGATGTTTTATTTAGCCAATATTTGTTTAGACACTCTATCTGACAGTCAGTTATTACAAATTTAATGCCACAGAATATGGTTACCTGAAATCACCTGTTGATTTGTTTCTACAGTTCTTTTATAGTGAAATATAACAATTGTGTTTGAGGGCTTTTTTCTTATTTTATGCCAATGCCAATTTAAAAAGTTCTTAATCCTGATTTGAAATAAATACTTCAAACATAAAAATTAAAATGGAGTTTTTCTACTGCCGGGAGTACAGAACTCAAAGCAGGAATTTGGTCTATTACCAACATTAGTTTCTGGCTAATTTTCATTATGTATGAAGAAGTTCTATTTGAGTTATTAAGGACTGTAAAAAGTCTTGAAAATATGAATACTTTTTAAAATCTAAATGCTGTTATAAGAAGGGTCACAATCATTATGAAAGAGTTTTAATTACCTTTGGTCTGTATTAACATTATGTAAATACAATTATTCATTTGTGTGATAAAACAAGAAGTTATTAATCAAAAAAAAGACACTATCCAAGTAGGTTAATTGTACAGTTGGTAGAATGAAGCCAAGAAAATAGAATATTTTTTCAAATCTGGAAAGAACTGTCAACAGCAAGTGCTAAACAATAGCTAAAGAGGAAAAAAAAATCTTGGATTTTGGCAGAAAAAAGTACCATTGTTATTATGTTTTTTAATGAAATAATTCCTAATCATAGTATGCTTAAAATATGGCTATATATAAAATTTTGCACAAAACTGTTAGGACTAGGAATGCATTTATTCCTTCAAATGACTTGTGTTAATTCAGAGTCTCATTTTAATTATGGTCCACTGTCCCTAGTCAGAGATATAACTGATTCCATTTGAAATCCAGTGTAGGCTGAAGTATCTAATATTGCAATAAGCCAAACTTGGATAAGCTGTAACAAGCACAAGATGCATTAGATTTATGCACTGATTTCCCACATCCATTAATACTTTACTAACAGACCAGCTGAAAAACCGTTTTGGGAGTGGATGCTTGCCCTTCGTCTATAAAAGAGAACTCCTTCTGGAAGGACAAGAGAAAATGATAGATAAAAGCAAAGTGTTTCTTCAGAACTGAAGGACCCTGGCAGGTCTACAAAAGTTTGTACCAAAATAAAGGGCACAGGGAGAAGACCTATAATGTAATACACGTGTGAAAACAACTCCTTCCTCCCTCTGGAAAGACTTTAAAAACTCAGAATAATATTTTCAAGGGAATCCATCCAACACTGTGAAACTAAATAAAATTTTTCCCTGTGATAAAATAAGAAGTTATTAATCAAAAAAAAGACACTATCCAGGTGGGTTAATTGTATGGTCAGTAGCATGAAACCAAGAAAAGTATTTTTCCTAATCTGGAAAGCACAATCAACAGCAAGTGCTAAACAATAACTGGAAAGGAAAAAAGTATTCTTGGCCTTAGATTTTCACCAAGAGTTTGGACAGTCTGAACTCAGCAGGTCAAGCAGCATTTCTGCACTTGCCGTGTGTTAACCACTTCCATCCCAAACCAAAACTGCAATGTAACAAGCTGCTCAGGTGCAGGGCTGGGTTTCTAGTAAGGTAACACAATCTTTTTTGTTCTAAACTATCTAAAATGAGAAATGGCTAACCTCAGAACATCAGACAAAAGCAAAATGACAAAGAGAATGTAAAGCAGGTGCCAGGAACAAATTTTAAGTCAATTACATAAGATAACGCTACTGGAAGTCAAAGAAAGTTAAGGACACAGAGAATATAAAATGAAAAGTTCTAGAAGCTCTTTAGCATAGCCAAGCAAATTCATTGTATGGGGTTAAGACTAAATGACCTCTGAAGATCCCTTCCAACTCAAACTATTTTAAGTTTCTGTGATTCACAGGCTGGGGCTCACCAGCAGTTATGGCAATAGAAAAACATACAGAAAGATGAAGAAAACAAAATACTTGATACAATAAATGACCCTGAAGTGCATATTTGGCATTTGTAAAACTTGAAATAATGGTACAGTCTAAAAGCCACCTAGAGTTAAAAATGAGCCATGTTTGACAATACAACCTGTAAGACCAATACATCTTCCCATTTACCAGAAGTATTTGGGTTGTCTACCCTGACCTCCAAAGACAAATTCAAACATGTAATTTCTCTCTTAGTAATAGCTGTGTGGTCCAAAACTATTGGATTCTTGGTTCATCTAGAAGAAAGGATTTCTCATTCAGCTTTTGCCATTAAAAAAAACCCACAAAATGGAAACTTGAGGAAAAGTTTGGTTTTCGAACTGAGTGTACTGATGGGGGAAATACCAATGTTCACTTTATTGATGTTCTCACTTCAGTAGAAACGTGTTTAAAGAGTTTAAAGACAGGACAAGGACGCAAGGTACAGCAACAGAGATGAATAGCTCAAGGTAGAACAGCATTATCAAAAGTAGTATAAAAAAAGTTTTGTCTTGAAGGTCATCAGGGTCTGTAAAAGTGCCCATCCTTTCTTGGGTATTGATTTTGTGGAGTCTTACAGCATACTTAAATTATCAAGAACAAGTTAATAATGAACCTAACCATAAAGCCTCATTATGTTTTGTCAACCAATTTCAGATTTATGCCAGTTCATACTTGTTGACACTTTATCTCTGATTCTGATGATTAGACACTAACAAATATACCATGGTACTAAATATTGTTAGCACAATACTGAGTGTGTCGCTGCCAGGGAAATGTTGTTATGACTGTGGAGAGTCGATTGCAGCAGCTTTACTGTACCATACAGTTCCCAATCTGCATTTGTTTCTGTGGTTTCTGTACAGCACAGCTTTTCCAGACTTCATGCTTTAAGTGATCATGAACTACTTGAAATATTCCCTGAGTCGAAGTGGAGGGTGAGCTTGGGGTGAGCTGCACTTAGTGTGAGTTAATGCAGCAGTGGACTGTGGTTAAATCTTTACGTTACAAAAAAACCCCAACATTCACAAAGCAACCGGATCTTTATTGGTGTGAACTTGTCTGGAGGAACCCCTAGGACAACAAATGCCCAGAGTTAATTCTTACATGAGAGCCCAGGAAAGGAACACCTAACAGCTGTGCTCACTATTCCTTCCAACTTCTAGAAATGTGAGCACTAGGGTGAATGCTTACAGTCCTCTCAGCTAATCATTTGTACCGGATTGCAAAATTTCCCCCTGAAGCTCCTGAATTTGAGCTGTAGATGGTCTTCTAAAATTGATACCTTTACATGTGGTAAAAGTGTGGGATTTGGGGGGGCGGGGGGTTTAACCTCATGCTATTCTCTGTCCTCATTCTTCTTGCTTTTGTTTACTCCCTGTCTGTCTTTCTCACATGATTTCTCTTTTCCCAATTTTTTTAATGATCTCTAGTTTTCTTTGCCATACATTCTCCCTATCATCTCCAGAAGGCAATGTTTTTGCTGCAGGCTTTGGTGGAAAACAAGTAAAAGCCTTCCTCTGGCCTTTGCTTTCCAGTCCTTGCCACACTGGTGGCGGTGCTGCCACAACTGTTGTCTTGTGGCATCTCCCGGGGTCCACAATTGCCTCCAGGTCTAGTCCTGGTCTCTGTAGCCTCCCTCAGTACGCTCTGGAGAGAGGCTGCTGCTCCAAACTGCAGCAAGAGGCTGCTGCAAACTCTGACCAAGAGGGATCTGAGCGATTCCTCTGTATCAATACTCTGCAAGAAGCACCCACTCGCTGTCCTTAAGGACTCTCTAGAATGACTACAGCCAGGTGATTCATCAACATTGATTTCTCATTATAGACCTTCCCTTCATAGGGCACTGTGGAAACCAGAAACCCACCATAGCATTTTTTGTAACCAAGGAAAGCTCAAAAATCTTGGATTTTTATCCAGGCTTTTCTGATCAGTAGGTTCAAAGACACAGAAATGCCATCCACATGGAAATGTCTGGAACCACCAGCTATCCCAGATACAGCTTGCTTTTTTAAAACTGATTAAGCATAGCTTTCTATCACAGCTCATTTCCTCAATCTAAAAGCACTATTTTGCTGGAAGGAATACACAGCTGTCTCTTACAGGTAATAAATTAAATTATTAGGAAACAGAGAATAATGTGTGTACTTGTTTCTTTGAAATGAGCTGTATGAGTTTCACGAAGTTATTTTAGATGTTTTTATATTGCCATACATATGATAATGTTTTAAATGAGTCGACGGTACCTCATAATAATGCTTGCATTTTTTTTCTCTTACGTAGAATTAAAATAAGTAATTTCATGGCATACTTCTCTTTTGCAAGGGTACACAACTTTCTGAACACTTTAATGTTTTGATATAGGAGAAAGAGGGGGAGTTTATTCCCTTGTGTCCTGAGTTCAGACCAAGGAGGATTTTTGCAAAGTTTGAGTTCTTCTAATTTATCAGAGTTTGAGTAATCACAGACAAGAGACTGTGTTTTCCATGTTTGTGCTGGCACTCAAGCTACATAGAATCATAGAATCATAGAATGGTTAGAGTTGGAAGCGACCTTCAAAGTCATTGAGTTCCAAACCCCGTGACATGGGCAGGGACACCTCCCACTAGAGCAGGTTGCTCAAAGCCCCATCCAGCCTGGCCTTAAATACTTCCAGGGATGGGGCATCCACAACTTCTCTAGACAACCAGTGCCAGTGCCTCACCACCCTCACAGGAAAGAATTTCTTTCTGGTATCTAATCTAAATCTCCCCTCTTCCAGTTTAAAACCATTACCCCTTGTCCTATCACTACTCTTCATGACAAAGAGTCCTTCTCCAGCTCTCATAGTCAGAATACAGACTGTGTCATGGAGAATTTGCTTTCCAATCAGTTAAAAATTACCTTTTTCATCTTTTAGACAAAGACTAAAATACAGCATTTCTTTACAATTTCAAAATTTCTAAGGATTTAGTCTGCTCTGAAGATGAGTGGTTTAGGAATATCATGATACTCTAATTTAGAAACTATATACTTCTCAAAATTACATTTTTTGTGATCTTTCACTGTTCTTAGAATGACTTAGCAAGTAACAGAATTATGCATGTGTTTATTTACACTACACCTCAGTAGATTTTTTGAGCACTATTCCTATAATATTCTGGCATCATAGGTGTGATATTTAATTATTTGGCAACAAACTGTGGACCTCTTGATATTCAGTGTATCAAAATCCATAATTTGTCTCCTGTCTTTTTTTTTCAGGTGCTCCAACTAATAATCTTAAAGAAAAATCTGAGTAGGGTTTGGGTGGACACAAAGTGCAGTGCTTTACTTGGCCCAAGGACCAGGAATCATCCCCAGAAGCACATGTATTACAATAGCATAGACACAAACCTGAGCTTCCCTGGTAACCTAAGTGTGTTAGGTGAGCACAGACACTTAGATGTCAGGTGAGCTTGCACGAGAGGCCGTAGGTCCAGAGGAGGACCATGAAGATGATCAGAGGACTGGAGCACCTCTGTTATGAGCATAAGTTGAGAGAGTTGGGTTGTTCAGCCTGGAAAAGAGAAGGCTCTGGGGAGACCTCATAGCAGCCTTCCAGTACCTAAATGGGGCCTACCAGAGGAGAGACTCTTTATCAGGAAGTGTAATGATAGGATGAGGGGTAATGGTTTTAAACTGGAAGAGGGGAGATTTAGTTTAGATTTTAGGAAAACATTCTTTCCTGTGAGGGTGGTGAGGCACTGGAACAAGTTGCCCAAAGAAGCTGTGGATGCCCCATCCCTGGAGGTGTTGAAGGCCAGGCTGGATGGGTCTTTGAGCAACCTGGTCTAGTGGGAGGTGTCCCTGCTCATGTCAGGGGATCTTTAAGGTCCCTTCCAACCCAAACCACTCCATAATACTGTCCGCTTTTACAGGCTTAACCTTTCCTCCTGTATATCAGAAGCTCCCCTTAGGACTGGATACACAGTCCCCTGGTCAATGCAAGGGATTATAATGACATTGAGGCAGTAACCCAACCTGTACATTGGCTTTGTTCTATTCCTAAACATAACACCATCATCTAAATCTCTAACACCACAGAAACCCTCACCAATCTTGCCCTAACATATATTGTGGCATGTCTAGTATGACAGGTTTTGTGCCAAAGGCAAAATCCCACAGGGAGATGGGGAGGATCTGCAACCAAAATATCCTGTAGTTCAAACCTCGGTATATAAAATACGCAAGATTTGGCTATCCTACTACTAACTGCTGCACTGTAACCTTGTACCATACCTAGAGGGAGAGCTCAGGATTTCTGAATGTAACCTGTTAGCCAAGAATGCTTCAAGTGCTGCCATAAAGGTTGGTAGCCAAGGAGAGTTTAACAGTTGCCTTGTTACTGGAGTGGTAGGTGTTTACAGTGCAGGAATCAGGATCCATATTAGACTAATGACACACATGGCAGCACTACTGTGTTCTATTTTCCATTTTTTTTATATAATGAGTCAGCTTTATTCAAAGAAAGAGAAAGCAACTGTGAAAATGAGATTCCTGCTTCATCACTATAAACCCTACGTTATGGTGAAGTGTGCAGATTTGGCTGATAGTTAACAGATTTGGCTGATAGCTAACAGATAGTTAGCCTTTTGGTTATTTCTCATCTCATTTACATATTAGTGTTCATCATCTGTTGTTTTTAAAACAGAGAAATTAGACTGGTTTAGTATGCTCCCCTGAAGCAGCTCACCATTTTGCTGAAAGGTTATACTATGGATGATCCAACCAGAGTAAATGCTCTATGGAAAACATGTAAAAAAAGTTTCCAACCAGGTTAAATGCAAAATAACTAAAAGCACCTGAAACTTGAGCAAAAGTTTAATGTTTAAATATGAAATATTCAAGTAGTTCTAGCTGGAATATTCAAGTACTTCTGGCAAATCTAGTGGCGAGTCATCAATTAAACAGTTAACTACACTAAATTACTGCACACTAATTTAAATGCCCTTCTCTCAAACTAAATTTCTCTCGCCTTTTAGCATGAAAGATATTTCCTTAGCCACACTCAGAAATACCCAGTTTCACTAAATGTATATCCTTAGTTTTCACTTAGTTTTCAGAGACAAATATTTCCTAATGGGTGAATGTTATCCTATATAGTTGAGAAAAAATAAAACAGTGTTCCTTTAAGGAGGAAAACATATATAATGCTACTATGTAAATAAAGCAGAGTTACTGTTGCTGTGGGAACCATAACTTTGAATATCCTCACTATTGTACATTTAAATTCTCTACCATAATGTTGCATTAACTTTTTTTTTTTCTTTTTTGCATTACATTTATATCTAATGTGATTCCATTTCCCACTCTTTACAGATGCAGATTAGCTACTGTAATGTTCCTGATGCAAAAACTGTTTTTGGTAAATCATATCAAAATGTTTCATGGAACTCACTGAGAAGTGTTGATATATGGAAATTGGTCTTTTTAAAAATTGCTCCTAAAAACCAAATTGCATATTTTGAACAGCACCCTCCCTTTTCTATCATCACTTCCCATATTTCTGGAGAATTAAAGGGAATGGCACATCTGTGACATTTCAAAAGGAAAGTTCCTATTATTGCTGGTCTAATGCTTATTATAAATACACTGTGCAGCAAGTTACAGTAATCTAAACAAACAAATGTTAGTAATAAAAGTTAACATCTTGCCAGATTTATCGGGCTTGCATTGATAATGAATCTTTGCCGGTGAACTCTGAGGATTCTGATATGTGAAAAACCTGCGTAGCTTCAGAGCTTATTCAGAAGAAAGTAATTTCAGATTATAACTCATGACCCATGACCTATAAACCAACGATTGACTGTAAACTTATTACAGCATTGAATGTATGCATTTAAACCATGTCGCGGGGTACAACTTTCACTGGAAACAGTCTCTCCTTTGTTAGATAGACCCTTTGGAAATTTTCTCTTCTTTCTCTAGTCATTTCTTGCCTTTTCTGGTAGGCTTCTTCCAGTTCAGAACAAGATAATGACAAATTAATTCCAGCTAAGAGTCAAATTTTTTAGGTACTACATGGAGTATTTTTATAATGAATATGATTGTAATTGTTAGAGATTAATGTACTTAGGGACAAATAGAGTAGGTTCTAGAGACAGTATTATAAGAGCACCCATTAAAATCAGGGTAGAGCATAGATCAATAGTACTTAAGAGACTGGTCGCTTTCAAACAATTCATAGGAGAGAGGTTAAATTATATCAATAAATTATATTATTTCAATGAACCGTACTGGTAACAAAAGTTGAGATTGCAGAACTGAATCGGCTACTGCTCAGTTCATACCAAAATATTTTTCCCTTAGGAAGAAATCTTACAAAGTTGTGCTGCAGTGGAAATGAGGTACAACAGCAAAAAGCAGACTGTTTTGTTGCTCACCGTAATCCACAGGAATGGCACTGCACTTCCCTTTCTGTGGCATTGCCTTTGCCACTGACTCCCTATGTAATCAACTGAGGGTTCGGGGTCTTATCTGCTGGTCCAAAACCCATTTGTACCAGGTCTCCCCATTGATTTTAAAGTCTAATGATACATAAAATAATATTAATAAAAAAAAACAAAAAAAAAAAAAC